>CATIWC010000391.1:0-389023 GCA_948472305.1 Vicia faba
TGAGAAGCTAAGTTATAAAGCACTCTTTATAATTCATCAATGTGTGAGTCCAGAAAATTTTGAAAAAGTAAGTGATTCAGAATCTGCAAAAGAAGCTTGGGATGTACTTGAGAATTTTTTTTGGTGGTGTAGAAAAGGTGAAAGAAGTGAGGTTATAACTCACAAGAGAACGTATGAATTACTTCAGATGGAAGTTAGTGAGAGCATATCTAATTTCTTCACTTGGGTTATAAAACTAGTGAATCAAATCAAGGTATATGGAGAATCATTAACAACAAGAGTTGTTGTTTCGAAGATCTTGAAATCTTTGGCTCTTAAGTTCGACCACGTAGTGGTGGATATAGAAGAGGGGAAAGACTTGTCAAAATTGACAAAGGAAGAGCTTCAAGGGATTCTTGAATCTCATGAACAAAGAATGAAAGAGATGCAGGAAAATCGAATAGTGGTGTGGCTTTGCAGGCACATTCAGCAAAGGAAACCAAAGGCAAAGGAAAATGGTTCAACAGAGGTAGAGGCGGCTACAACAAATCGAATGGTAGAGGAAACCAGAACGAAGGAAACATGTCGAATCAAATAAGACCATACCAAGGCAACCAAAGAGGTGGTGTTGCAAATACAGGAAGAGATGGTGGTCGAAAACCTAACAAGAGTCACATTCAATGTTACAATTGTCAGAAGTATGGTCACTATTTGAGTGATTGTCGAGAAAAATGAAAGAATCAAGAAAGTGATGCAAAGTTTGCAAAACATGAAGAAGAAGAGATGATGCTGATGGTCACAACAAGAGATGAAGATAGATTCAAGGACCAATGGTACTTGGATTCAGGATGCTCATCACATATGTCTGGAAGGAAAGACTGGTTTTTCAATATAAAGCCCTCAATGAAAAATATGGTAAAATTCGTAAATGACAATACCCTAGTAGCTGAAGGTATTGGTGATGTTATGATTATGAGGAAAGATGGCAAGAAGTCAGTAATTTCCAATGTGTTGTACATACCAGGCATGAAGAGAAATTTGCTCAGTATAGGGAAGTTGTTCGAAAAGATTTATAAAGTGTCGATTGAAGATAAGAAGATGAGAGTCGTCGACGTAAATGGAAGATTAATCTTGAATGCTCCTATGTCTCAAAATAGAACCTGCAAGATCGAACTAAATGTGAAGGAGCACAAGTGCTTTTCGACTGCAGCTAGCAGAGATGGATGGCTATGGAATTATAGACTAGGACATCTCAACATCAGAGACATCAGAGATATGAAGATAAGAAACATGGTTTCAGGATTTCCAGAAATCGACATTCCAAACAAGGTATGTGAGGAATGTGTGTAGGCGAAGCAGCACAAGAATAGCTTCAGCAAGGATGCAGGAAGCAGGTCGAAGGTTATTCTTGAATTCATATACTCTAATGTATGTGGACCAATCCAGGTGGATTCGATGGGAGGTAACAAATATTTTGTTACACTAATAGCTGATTTCATTCAAAAGTTATGGACTTACCTGATCAAGAAGAAAAGTGAAGTGATCGAGGTATTTACCAAGTTTAAGTCTATGGTCGAAAGACAAAGTGGTCGAAAACTCAAAGTTTTTAAAATTGATGGTGGTGGAGAGTATGCGTCGAAATACTTCAACAGGTTATGTGAAAAGGAAGGTATTGTGCATGAGGTGTTTCCATCCTATACTCCACAGCATAATGGAACTACAAAAAGGAAGAATTGAACCATCATGAATATGGTGAGAAGTATGTTGAAAGGAAAGAATTTACCTAAAGAGTTTGGGGTGAAGCTATGTCGACTGCAACATACATTTTGAATAGATGTCCTAAGAAGAAGCTAGAAGGAATTACTCCAGAGGAATGTTGGTCTGGTGTGAAGCCTAGCTTGAGTCATCTGAAGGTATTTGGATCTATTGCACATAGACATGTGCTAGATCAGTTGAGAAAAAAACTTGATGACAAGTCGAGTCAAATGATTCTAGTTGGATATCATTCGACAGGAGGTTACAAGTTGTTCGACCCAGTGAACAAGAAGATTGTGATCAGCAGGGATGTGATCACAGACGAGCTTAAAGAATGGGATTGGACTGAAAATTCCAAGAAAGATTCAGTTGGAATCCTACTTGAATAACCAGAAACTCAAGTCGAAAGAGAAGTTTGACAAGAGGAACCAGCAGTTATAGATCAACCAAGTACAAGCTGACATCAAAGATCAAGACGAATGCCTGCAAGATTGCAACATTGTGTGATTACATCAAATGATGTGATAGATAATGAAGGTTAGTTGGTACATTATGCTTTCTATGCAAATGTTGAACCTGTCAATACAGCTGAAGCATTGAAGGATTCAAAGTGGGTGAAAGCAATGAACGAAGAAATGAAGTCTATCGAAGACAACAACACTTAGTCACTTGTCGAATTGCCTTAAGGCAAGAAGGAAATTGATGTCAAGTGGGTATACAAAGTGAAGATGAATCCCAAAGGGGAAGTAACTCGACACAAATCAAGTCTTGTGGTGAAAGGATTTCTACAGAAAGAAGGAATAGACTTCGGTGAAGTTTTTGCACTTGTTGCTAGGATCGAAACAATTAGGTTGGTTGTTGGTCTAGCATAAATAAACAGATGGCACATATGTCAGATGGACGTGAAGTGTGCATTCCTGAATGGACCCTTAGACGAAGAAGTTTATGTCAAACAATTAGTTAGGTTTGTGAAACATGACGAAGAGAGAAAGGTGTACAAGCTACATAAATCCCTGTATGGATTGAAATAGGCTCCAAGAGCTTGGAATAATAAATTGATAGTTTCCTAAGGGAGAAGGAATTTGTGAAGTGCAAAACTGAACATGGAGTATATATAAGAAGAAGAAATAGTGAATTTCTTACACTATGTCTCTATGTCGATGATTTATTGATAACAGGTAGCCGCAAAAGTGAGATCGAAGACTTCAAAGGTGATCTCAGCAAGGAATTTGAAATGTCTTATCTGGGTGAATTTCATATTTCCTTGGCATTGAATTCTACAAGAGCAGTAGAGGTTTGATTATGCATCAAAGAAGATATGCAGGAGAAATTCTCAAGAGGTTTGAGATGGAAGAATTCAACTAAACTTTAACACCTGCAGAACCAAGACTGCAATTGTCGAAAGATGCAGATGAATATGATGTCGACCCAACCCAATACAGAAGACTTATTGGGTCATTGATATACCTTTGTCATACAAGGCCTGACTTAGCATATAATGTAGGTATGGTAAGTAGATTCATGCAGAAGCCAAATGTATCACATCTAGCATCAGTGGAGAGGATACCAAGGTATCTCAAAGGAACTCTCGACTATGGCATTTTGTTTCATGCAGCTGATAAAGGAAAAGAACGCAAGTTAGTTGGATACACTGATTCGAGTTGGTGTAGTGATGATGAAGATCGAAAATCAATAGCAGGATATGTGTTTATGTTAGGTGGTGCACCAGTTGCTTGGAGTTCAAGATAGGAACCAGTAGTGGCATTATCATCATGTAAAGCATAATACATAGATCTTTCTCTTTGTGCATGTCAAGCAACTTGGATGGTGAACTTGGTCGAAGAGATAACATGGAAAGATCATGGAGTAATTACCATGAAGATCAACAATGTGTCAGCTATCAATCTGGCGAAGAACCCGATAGCACATGGTTGAAGCAAGCACATCGAAATAAGGTTCCATTATCTTTGAGAGCAGGAAGCAAATAGGAAGATGAATTTGGAACATTGTAAAACTGAGAATCAGATTGCTGACATTATGACAAAGGGTGTGCAGGTCGAAGTATTTCGAAGACTAAGAGCTATGATGAATATAGATAGTTTAGACACAATGAATTAGGTGGTCTGTTAAATTGTAATTCATAGTATAGAAACTATGTGTGTCGAAAGGTTTAGAGGTGGATCAAAGCAGGTTGCTCGAAGGAAGCCATTTCCCATTCGAAGAGCTTGTGGATCGAAGCAAGATGCACACAAATTAGATTTGTTTTAGATTTACATAGATTTGATTTAAGTATAAAATATAATAGATTTGATTTAGTACAAAAATAGGTATTTTGGGCTTTTATAGTTTTGGGCTTAGGAAGCAAGCTAAATCTATAAATAGAGGGAGTAACCCCTAATTTTGTAATCAATACAATCAAGTCATTCACGGTATTTTGCAGTTGCAAAGTGAATAAGAAAGTTTTCCACTATTTGTGGGCAGAGAGAAACTCCGCAAAAAATAATTCTTCTTTTCTTTTCTTTTCTCATAATTCATTGTCATTGTATGCTGATATCAATCTTGTTCATCATGATTGATAGAAATTCATCATAGATATTTGGTGGATTTCTAACACTATTATCATTCATTCATCATAATAAAGAATGTGTAAGCATTCCATATCTTCTAGAATCATTATTTTTCTCAAATCAATTTCATCATCTTCATCACTTAGCTTGATTTGGATCCAACAATTGAGCAACATTAGAGGTAAAATAGTTGTAGAATATCCATCCTCTAACTTCAGTGAAGCTTAATTGATTTTTATTTCTGCTCGAATCATCCTGAGAAGGCGCGTCGAACAGGACTCCGATATGTAAATCACCTTCACTTTGATTTCCATGAATTCACCATCATTTTTCTCATTTCTTTTTGCGAATGCACTGGCGTTGTTGCTCTAATGCGTAGCTCTAAGCTATTACTAATTTATCTTGAGTCTATGGAATTTAATTTCAAATTGTTTGAGTTAGGGTTTGTGTGATGTTTTAGTGTGTTCTGGGGTTTTTATCTGTTTCAGTTCAATTAGTTTACAGTTCTGAAATCCTTGTGAAAATTAGAGTAAGTTTGATGTGAAGCTCTTGGTGTTTGGAGGCCTGCATCACCGGGTAAGGTGTTGGTGCAGTCAGAGAAGATGAAGGTGAAGGAGGGAAGATGGCGCGCATTTTTATTTTTTGTTTAAATTTGAAAATATGTTGTGTCAAGATCTGATTGGTCCGTGTGTTATTCTTGATATTTTTTATTTTATTTTTCTGAATTTATTTTAAGTGAGAAGATGAAAAATGAAATAGAAAGGAAATAGGTTGATGGATCATGGTACACTTTGTATGGGCCTAACATTATAACACCCCATGTAGCCCAATCTTACAATTATTTTAATAAATTGGAATTGGAAGTTTTGTATGAACTAAACTGGACCTAGCGCGTGGGCCTAAACTACTTCTTTTAGATCCAGTATTTCTGATGCACCTCCTTCTTTTCTCTACTTTATTTAAATTTATTTTCTAATTGTTTTTCCTTTCAATTTATTTTACATTCTTAATTCCTAAAAATCATAAAAAATATTTTCTATATTGATTTTATTTTCCACTTTGTTTTTAGGCTATTATTTTAATATGTTTTCTTTTAATATTTAATTGAAAATTGTCAAAAAAAAATGATTTCTTGTGTTGTACCCCAAAATTTGCCCTCTCCTTTTCAAGACATTCCTCACAAAGGATCTCCAATGCTCAAGGATTCTCAAGGAATTGATCAGACAAAATCATCCCCGAAGCACTGAGACCCCAAATTAGGGTTTTGATTGAGAATGACCAATCTTTAACTTTTGACCCAGTACATGACTTATTGGTCTGAAACATGATCTCAAGGGTTCAAGTACATCATTTTGACTTAATCGCATATTTCAATTCATCTCTCGAGATCAGTGGGTTGATAGATGAAATTTGGTCAACCGATAAAAAAGTCAATTGTACACTAAAAAGTCAAACTTTGACTTTTTGATCGAATTTGAGTTTCCAAGATCACATTTCATCAAGACATTCAAAATATGAAATTTGATCATCAAAAATCAAGAAAGTCAAAAAATCAAACTTTGCAAGACTTGGAAAAATTTTCTAAGTATTTTCTATACATGTTAATTTCATTTCTTCATGACATCTTTTTACCACAATTTAAAATAATTCAAATTATTACAAACTTTCAAGTAAATAACAAGGCTGCATTTTTAAAGTTAAAAATTGCAAGTTACAAATCCTAAGCTTTGTCTTGTTTGAACTTTTCCATTTGACTCAATCTTCAAACCTTGCCATTATGCTGTCCATAAAACCAGACTTGTATCATGCTACAAATGTTACTGTCCAGAAAAGTCCCAAAGTCATATACGTTGCCAAGTCCAAGCCTGCTGCTACAAGCCCAAAACCATGTTAAAAGACAGCCTAGTGTCCTGTATAAAACCAGCCCTGTTGTGCTGCCTCTAAACACTGTCACAGTCTGCTCCAAAACCTGAAATGTTGCCCTGAAAAATTTGTATCATATCAGTCCCACATTTGCACCAAATCTGCATATAAGAGTTGCATCTAAAAAGCAATGAGACATCATACCCAAAAAGTTCAAAAACTCATATGTTTCCCTCTTAAATTTCAGTCAACTTCATCTACAAATAGACTGTTTTTACAACACACAAAGGTGGAATTGAGAGGATTTTTGGGAGAAAAGAAAGAAAAGAGAGAAAAACATAAGTCTTTGTAACCTCTTCTCATTCAAAAATTCTGCCTTATTTGCATTCACAAAAAACCAAACCTCAACCCATTATTCCCCCTTGTAAGCTTTCCCATAAACCAACTATCCAAACACTTCACATCATATAGAGATTGTTCAAACACAAGAACAGTTTCTGTAGTACCATTATCATCACCTTCCAAACACAAACAAAAGACAGTATTGTACAACTTGACTGGGTTGGAGTGGTTCAACAGCTTTTAACACAAAGAAAGGATCAGAGCAACTTCCTGGAGGTTCACTGAAGCCATCACGGCATCTTGAAAGGGGTTCAGACTAAAAAAATTGCAGTCTCAAGGTAAGTCCTCTTAACTTTGAGCTCTTCATTTAAAACATCATTAGTGATTCATTGTTGAAGATAAATGTAGTAATCATTGCCTTTTAAAGCTAAACATTTACTTGCTTTTCGTTTTTGTCAATACTATGTTGAGAACTGACCTGTACAAACAATAGAACAATGTAAAAGGCAAAATAAATGCAACATGAGTTGATGCATACTCACATGAGTAGACTCATTTTAGTGCAAAACAAGTTATGGGTCGATACAAAACATGCATGAGTCGACTCATACTAGTTGCAGAATAGGGCATGAGTCGACACAAAGCTTTATGCATCAATGCATACTGTTATCCAGGTACAATACAGAGAGACCAAAGGAGCATGAGTCGACACAAAACACGAATGTGTCGACACAAATAAGAAATGAGTCGACACATACCATTATGTATTGACTCATACTGAGTTGATTTTGATTTTCAAGGAACAGGAAGTGGCATGTGTCGATGCATAAGGCTATGTGTCGATACATAAAGTTTGTTTTGTTTTCTTTGTACACTATTTTCCTTTTTATATTTTTCTATTGTTATTCATTTATTCAATATGGTTGTAATAATTTAATTTGGCTTGCACTTCATCCCCATTTGTAAATTGTACCCCCATTCCCCAAGTGATGTAATAGCGTAGGATTTTAATTTCCAGAATTTATCGTTTTAATATAATTGTTAGTAATTAGGGTGTGTAATACGTTGGCAGAACTGACTGTTATATACTGGTTTTGTGTTTGTGTTTGCAAATGTCGCGGTAAGCAAGAGTCGCCATCGTCTTTTATTTTATCCAACAAAGGAAAAGGGAAAAAGAACAGAAAAAACTTATTTCGAGATGTTTCTGAGTACGGGGGGTAGATTATAGAAAGGGAAGGTGTTAGCACCATTTCTATCAATGGTTTTCCATGGGCTCTTAGGTACTTGCTCCTTTTTAAATTGCTTTTGTGTGTGTTTTGAAAAGCTTTGAAAATGCCTTAGTGCGGCGTTTCACTTTATGGTAACCCTTGTATCAGTCCTCAAGAGTGTGATAAAGCGTTTTTAAAAACTTTGCTTGAAAAATGTTTGAAAGTGTAAGTGTGAAAAATTGATTGTTTTGAGCAAGTACTTAAACGTTTCTACCTACTCGAAAAAGACTGTTCATTTTCTTATTTCCTTTAGACAGCGATATCCTACTATTAAGGAGTAGGTTGCTCCATCGTTGGAGCTTAAGGGACGATTACGGTCACTTAAGGCAACAGGGCAAGATCTATTAGTAACTGTCCTAAAGTTCTAAGATCGCATTTTGTTTTACCGAGGCAACCTTCGAAAGGGACTTGCGATCTCTGAATTAGAGGACAGTCACTAAGAATTCTCACGTTCGAGAATAGTAATCGTATTTCCGAGGCATCCTAAGTGGGAGATACCCTAGGGGTGATCATGTGCAAGTGTTGGATTTCAGTTTATTTAATCTTTGCACATTTAGGGTGATCTACCGTTTTAGTCATTTAATCTTTCCATTCAATCCTATGATCATTCATCTAACAGTTAATAGTAGCAAAAAAATAAAATGTGAGAATCTTAAACCTAGCTATTACAAGGCTTTGGGGGATGGGGATTACATAACCAGACTTGGGATTCAACAGTAAATAAAAGCAGTAAAATAAATCCTAGTTAAAAACTATTACAAACCCGTACTCAGATATAATAATTGGAAAAATAAATAAGTAAGCGCGCGCGAGGAATGACACGGAATAGATTGAATATCCTATAGAATCTACTTAATTAAAGAAAATACTTTTTGGATTTTTATTTAAGAAAATAAAGTAAAATTGAATTTTGCAAATTAGTCCTAATTTCTAATTAATTTTAATTAAGGAAAACAAATCTAGTTATCCTAATTAAATTAATGTATTTTTAAACAAAATTAATTTTAATAAAAAGAAAGCTAATTCTAACTTTTTTTATGATTTCTTGATTTTATAATTTAATTAAGAAAATGGTTTTTAAAGACAAATAAAATAAATAATTAAAACAATAAATGATAATAATAAATAAATTAAAGCAAAAAAGAAAAGGGGCCTTCTAGGAGTAGCAATCTGGGGGGTGCAGATCTTTTTGTATTAAGCCCGTCTTTTGTTGAGCCCAATTGATTTGTTTGGATTCAGTGGGGGTTGCGCTTGTAGGTGCACCATGGAACCTGTTTGTGGGACATTGGATCTACTTTGAGGATAAATCTAATGGACAGACCTTAGGCTGTAGGATGGACGCGCGGGAGGATAATGCACTGAATCCTGCAGAAAATGGTAAGAAAATATAAAATTCCTGGACCTGGATTCGAACCTAGGTCCTTCACTATAGGCTATAGTGACGATTTTTTATTGTAGCTACAAACCTGCAAAACTCTAAAACACAATTCAAGCAGAATAAATTCCATCCAAAGACATGGATCGACTGCAAATCATCCCCTGAACACGAAAAGGTCCTTAATTTCGCCCAATTTCGCCTCTAGCTAGAGTTCCCCAATTTGAAGCTTTGGAACCCTAACTATGGCAAACGACTGTACCTGCACTCAAACTCCAATTAAACCATTCCAGCATGTTGTAAACATGATACCAAACATAAAGATATAAACAAAATATGTTTATGATGGATGCATCAGTGAAATCGAATTTGAAAGAAATACACAAACCGTGATGAATGGTGGGCGTGATTCTGATGGCTTCGGGCTTTGGGAATGCTTGCAATGGCTTCAGAGGCTCTCCAGAAGTATGTTTTGATACTTGTTTGGGACTGAAACAGGCTGGAAATGGAAATTCGAGTTTCACAACTTTAGTGTTTTTTTGCAAATTGGACAGGGGTTCTCCAGGTCATATCTCTCTGTTTATGCAATGCTAAAAGCTTGTTTATATAGAGAATGATGAAGGGACATGAAAATGCAGGGTTTGTAACAACTATGGACAAGCTTTTGAATGCCATGAATGTGCATTTGTAACCTTGGCCAAAGTTATAGGATTTTGTCCATTTTTTAATTTTGAATGAGTGCAGACATCTTGGCCTTGCTGTACACGAAAATTGGGACCCCTCCATGCATTAAAACAAGCCTTAAACATATTATTTGTAGTAATATTTATTTATTTGATTTTTAATTAAATAAAATTAATATAAAATACAAATAAAGTTAAGACTATGAAAAAATGTTTTTAGGAGTCCTCTACACTTTTAGGAAGATGTTTGAAGTCCAAGAATTTCAGCCATTGCCTTAAAAGTTCAAATTTGCCCAATGCATATTTCTTGAAATTTCCCAAAATTTCCCAACTTAGGAAAGCCATAACTTGATCAATTTTTATCTCATGATGATGATCTGGTACTTTTTGGAAAGCCCAAGATGTCTAATTCAATCCCTCTTTTTATCAGTTTTGCTTTTGAAGATGTTACCTTGATGTTAATGGTCTTGGAAAAAAGTGGCTTTTATTGACTTTCTAAAAATGACATGTAATTTATGAACTTGTATCTTTCAAATGGTTAATTTCTTGTACTTGTGGGATGAAGAGAATTTGTATGGAATTGGATTCTTTTCAAAATGAGCTTTGGTTGGAAAGTTTCTGATAACTTATGAGGAAGTTATGCTTGGTCAAAGTTTGGTTGACTTTTCCTATAGAAACCCTAATTTGCTATTTTTGACTTTTGATGAATTAGGAGCATTTATTGAGGAATCATGATCAACCCTTGATAAAATGATGGATATCACTTAAAAATGTTGATGTTGTCCAAAAATCTTGAAGTTTGACTGTATATATAGGTCATAGTTGACTTTTGACCTAGCATAGTTGATTTTCCAATACTTGAGCAATTGTCTGAGCAAACTTATTGAGCAAAACATGAAACTTGGCATGGATGATCTTGAGGACATATTAGGACCATGGGAAACATTTGAGACCAATGGAGCTCAAACATCTTGATGAAAATGGAAACCCTAGTTGGGGGTTCATTGCCTTAGTAAGAGAATTGCCTGGTCAATCCTTGGGCATCCTTGGGCCAGTTGAGGACCTCAATAGGCATGTGTTAAGTAAAATGAGAGGGAAAATTTTGGGGTAAAACAACTTCCTCTGTTCAATTTTTTTAAACCTGAGGATGTAGATTGGCTTGTCTTCCTTTCATGATCTGAAGGTGGAAGATGATTGAACACTAGAGTGCCTAGAAATTTTCACTCGTATGAAGTGAATGTCAATCGATAATATCAGGAATGGGCTTACAGATGCAATTTAGAAGGCGATGTAGAATCTTCGGAGATGGGCTTAAAGATGCCATCCAGAAAAGATATCGGTTGCATAAGAGATTCCATTGTGAGAATTCCTGTACCTGCCATTGAGCAGGACTTCGCCGGGGAATGTTAATTTATATCCTGGGAAATAGAGTCTAGGAGCTTTTGTTGTCCATTACTCTACTGGGGAATTAACTCTTGATTGATAAGACAAAAGTGAGTTGTTATCTGGTCGAGTCTGGGTTTTACGGTGACTTACTAGGGAATATGAAATCGACTATATCTGGTCGGGTCCAGGTTTTACAGTGTTGTAAACTATTTTCTGGAGATAAATGATAAGCAACTTGTATAGGGCTTTCTGGGGACAATTCCATGTAAAACTGCGTCAGTTAATTCATGAAAATGGAGCCTGGATAGTAGGGCTATGAGAAGGAACCTGGGTAGTAGGGTTACTTCGAAATAAAGCCTGGGTAGTCGGGCTGCTTCGGAATAAAGCATGGGTGGTAGGGCTGTGACAAGGAACCTGGGTAGTAGGGTTACTTCGAAATAAATCCTGGGTAGTAGGGATGCTTCGTAATAAAGCCTGGGTGGTAGGCCTTGTGAGAAGGAACCTGGGTAGTAGGGTTACTTTGAAATAAAGCCTGGGTAGTAGGGCTGCTTCAAAATAAAGCCTGGGTGGTAGGGCTGCGAGAAGGAACCTGGGTAGTAGCGTTACTTTGAAATAAAGCTTGTATAGTAGGTCTGCTTCAGAATAAAGCCTGGGTGGTAGGGCTTGTGGGAAGGAACCTGGGTAGTAGGGTTACTTCGAAATAAAGCCTGGGTAGTAGGGCTGCTTCGGAATAAAGCCTGGGTGGTAGGGCTGCAAGAAGGAACCTGGGTAGTAGGGTTACTTCGAAATAAAGCTTGGGTAGTAGGGTTGCTTCAGAATAAAGCTTGGGTGGTAGGGCTTATAAGAAGGAACATGGGTAGTAGGGTTACTTCAAAATAAAGCCTGGGTAGTAGGGTTGTGAGAAGGAACCTGGGTAGTAGGGTTGCTTCAGGATGAGTCTGGGTAAAACGACATCTGAATCGAAAAGGAACCTGGGTATGGTTGCTTCGTGATGAGTTCGGGTAAAACTACATCGGGAAATTGTAAGAAGGAACCTGGGTAGGGCTGCTTCATGATGATTCTTGGTAAAACTACATCGGGAAATTGTAAGAAGGAACTTGGGTAGGGTTACTTCATGATGAGTTCGGGTAAAACCACATCGGGAAATTGTATGAAGGAACCTGGGTAAGGTTGCTTCATGATGAGTTTAGGTAAAACCACATCGGGAAATTGTAAGAAGGATCCTGGGTAGGGTTGCTTCATGATGAGTCCGGGTAAAAACTGCATCTGAACCGAGAAGGAACCTGGGTAGGGTTACTTCGGGATAAGTCCGTGTAAAATTTCAGAAGGAACCTGGGTAGGGTTACTTCGGGATAAGTCCGTGTAAAACTTTAGAAGGAACCTGAGTAGGGTTACTTTGGGACAAAGTCCGTGTAAAACTTCAGAACGAACCTGGGTAGGGTTACTTCGGGATAAGTCCGTGTAAAACTTCAGAAGGAACCTGGGTAGGGTTACTTCAGGATAAGTTCGTGTAAAACTTCAGAAGGAACCTGGGTAGGGTTACTTCGGGATAAGTGTGATACGGTGGGAAGAACTGACTGTTTTTGGAATGCTGGTTTGCGTTTTGCGTTTGTTTTTGCAAAATGTCGCGGTAAGCAAGAGTCGCCACCGATTTTTGTTTTATCCAACAAGAAAAGGAAAAAAGCATAGAAAAATTCCTTTTTCGAGATATTTCTCGGGTTCGGGGGGTAGATTATAGAAAGGGAAGGTATTAGCACCCTTTCTATCCGTGGTTATCCACGGGCTCTTAGATACTTGCTCAATTGTTTTCAAAATTGTTTTCTTTGTGCTTGTGGGTTTGAAAAAGTTTTTGTTTTGAAACTTCGATTTAACTCTTGCTTCTATCCTCAAGAGAGTATGAAGTGTTTTGAAAAACTTTGTTCGAAAAGGAGTGTAAGTGTGAAAAGTTTTTGTTTTTGAAAGAGCCAGTATCTAAGAATCATCTACCTACTCGAAAAAAAGAATCGTTCTATGCTAATTTCCTTTAGACAATGCTATCCTACTATTGATGAGTAGGTAGCACCGTCGTTGGAATTTGAGGGTCAATTCGAATGAGGGACATACGGTCACTAAAGCAATATTAGGACGCCTTAGCGGTAACCCTAATGTCTTAGATCATTTGTTTGAGGCAACTATTTTGAGGCGACTATGATCTTTTAAACAAGAGGACGACCTCTAAAACGACCTATACTCAATGACCGTGTACGAAGGCAACCAAGTGGGGTGTACCCTAAGAGTGCGCATGTGTGAGTGTGTCGTTTTCAGTTATTTTTATCTTTGTACATGTTAAGGGTGGTCTAAGTTGATTTTAAGATTAACATTCAGTCTTGTCATGCAAACACTATTATCAAGCATCTAGCAGTTATAATTTGCGGAAAATAAAATGCGGAATTTAAATTACAAGGGGTCGGGTATTTACATCGCCAAAGACAAACCCTTTGAAAAATAAAACAAAGCAATAAAAACAATTAAAAGTCCTAATTACTATTACAATCCGGGAGCAAGTACATTATTGGATAAAAGAAAGTAAATCGCGTGCGGGAAATTAAATCGAGCGCATGATTAGGGTATTGACCCTTTTGGTTAAAGAAAATATCTTTTTGTTATTTTTTATTTTAAGAAAGAAATAACCTAAATTAATCACTAAATTAAATTAAATTAATTAATAAAAATAAATTATTTTTTGAGTTTTGATTATTTTAAGAAAGAAAATAAAATTAATTGAATTAGTAATTAAAACCTAATTAAATCTAATTAATTTTAATTATTTGCAAAAATAAGTTAAAGTTTTTTTCTAGAATTAAAACCTACTTAATCAATTAGTATTTATTAATAAAAAATAAAAGTTAAAATTTGATTGAATAAAAATATTTTTTGGTGATTTTATTTAATAAAAGAAGAATTTAAATAAAACAATTAAAATAAATAAACAAGAAAAAATATAAGGGAGGAGTAATGGGCCTGAATCAAGGGGTGCTGGTAGCAATGGGAAAGCCCATTAGTGATGGCCTCTTTGAATTTTTGAATCTGGTGCTTGTGCATTGACTGGTGCTTTGGTGGACCTTCAACTTTGAACCACCAGATCTGGCCTTTGGCCATCTGGCGCTTGAGTGGATGAAAGACCATGGTGGGCTGTACGCTTGAGTATGCATATGATCATCTGAAAAACAAAATTATCAAGAAAGTGGGGGACCTGGGATTCGAACCCAGGTCCTGAGGCAGTTTACCCTTACACGCTTGCCACTACGCTATGTTGATTCATTTGTTAATAAAATGCAAAGAATACATAATATAATAAAAACAAATCATATGCCAGCAAAACAAAAAAAAGGCGTGATTGGTTTGAATTCACCAACGGGCAGGGGACACCCCATCGTCCCTGTCCTGAAACCTGTAAAAGAATACCTGCGGATTTGAAGTCGCAGCTAAAAACGCAAGCCTATCATAAAATATCCTCTAGGCCATATAAATCCATTCCAAGAACATGGTTTGACTCGTCCTGGCTTCCTGATCAACACCATGCCCTTCTTGAATCACAATTTTACCTGAAACAGAAAACCTTAAAAACCAAACGAAGAACCCTAGCTATGGTGGTTCTCCTTTCAGGCCAGATAAACGCAATTGAATAATACCAATCGCTTGCAAATGTTATGTAGATTCAAAATATGGTATTGATTCATGAAAAAGATGCTTAAATTCAGAGTTGCAAAATCAAGAACAGGGGTATGTTTCGTGACACTTACAGCGCGTTATGGAGTCTGAATATGCATGGTTTTGATCCAGGTAGCTTGAGTGAATGCCCAGGAAGCGATTGGGACAAGTCTTGGCCTCTGAAAATGCCTCTAACCTGGATTTCGACTTCTCACTTTTTTGTGATTTTTTAACTTTTTGTTTTGCCTCTCTCTGCACTTTTCAACCCTGATCTCGTATATCTTGGCTTGCTTATGTAATATACTTTGTATTAGGGTAGAAATTATGGACTGAATCCCTTCATATCAATGCACATGAATGTGATTTGATCTCCATTATTAAACCTTCCAAATTTGATTTGATTCAATCTTTGTGCACATGATTTGGCTTGATACGAATTTGATGGTGATGTTAGCTGTGAACAAAGCCTAAAACAATCAAAAAATCAAGAGTTATTAATTATTTGGATTTTCTATGATTTTATTTGATTTAAAATGAATAAATTCAATAAAAAATCAAGTTAAATAATAAAAATGAAATATGGGCTCATGGCTGAATCTAGGACACGTGGGAAACTATGCAAGCTCAAATCAAGTGGAAAAGAATGGGCCTATTTGACAAAATTTAAAGTTTTGGGGATAGTTGACTTTTGGCAATTTTGCAAAAAAGTCAAACTTAAACAATGCATAACTTCTTAAATTTTGAACTTTTGGAGGTGTTCTTGGTTTTTTTAGAAAGCTTGAGATGTCCTCTAACAACCCCTTTTGGTCTCATCTTATTTTGATATTCCATGCTTAGGTTATAAGCTTTGGC
Source organism: Vicia faba (assembly GCA_948472305.1). Taxonomy (NCBI): domain Eukaryota; kingdom Viridiplantae; phylum Streptophyta; class Magnoliopsida; order Fabales; family Fabaceae; genus Vicia; species Vicia faba. The sequence goes on from CATIWC010000391.1 coordinate 15,761, forward strand.
AAAAAAGGTGTTTTTGTTGACTTTCGAAAATGACCTATAATGTCCAAATTTATAACTTCTTGTGAGTGCATTTTTTGATCTTGGGGTATGAATATGGATTGTAGGAAATTTCATACTCTTAAAAATGAGCTTTGGATGGGTCATTTCTCATAAAGTATGAGAAAGTTATGCTTGGTCAACATTGAGTTGACTTTTCCTACAAAACCCTAATTTAGAAACTTTTGAGTCTTGATAAATTTTGAGCAATCCTTGATCAATCATGATCAACCCTTGATCAAATGATGAAATATCCTTAAAAATGAGAATGTTGGGAAAAAATCTTGAAGTTTGACTGTTTATAGGTCACAGTTACTTTTGCTCTAGCACAGTCAATTTTTTGGACCTTTGAGCAATTGATTGAGCAAACTTTCTCTGCAAGGCTTGAAATTTGACATGGACGATCTTGAGAGCATATTAGGACATTTGGGAAAAATTGAGGTCATTTGGACTCAAGGATCTTGATGCAACACAAAACCCTAATTTGAGGTAGACTGCCTTAGGAGATAACTTGTCTGACTAACTCTTGAGCAACCTTGAGCCACTTGGAGATTTTCCTTGCAATGTCTTTGAGGAATATGAGAGGGAAAATTTTAGGGTACAAAAGCTGCCCCTGTTCAATCTTCTTAAACTTGAGGATGTAGATTGGCTTTTGTGCCTTTCGTGATCCGAAGGTGGAAGATGATTGAACACTAGAGTGCCCAGAAATTTACACTCGCATGAAGTGGTATCAGCCTGGTGATGTCGGGAATGGGCTTACAGATGTCATTTGGGGATTGTCGGCGGGAGGGTGGGCTTAAAGATGCCATTTGCAGGAGTGTCAATCGCATAAGAGATTCCTTAGCGAGAACTTGCATACCTATTGTTGTGGAAGATTCCGCTGGGGAAGCCTGATCCTTGTTGAGATTTAAGAACTTGTATGTACTTCAGCTGAGAGAACATCTCCGCTGAGTTTTAAGAACTTGTCTGTAATTCAACTGGGGGGAAACATCTTCGTCGAGATTTAGGACTTGTCTGTAATTCAATGGAGGATAATTTTGTTGATATTTAAGAACTGTCAGTACTTCGACGGAGGAGAATTGCCGAGATTTAGAACCTTATCTGTAATTCAACCGAGGATAATTCAGTTGAGATTTAAGAACCGGTCAGTACTTCGACTGAGGGAAACATCTTCATCGAGATCTAGGACATGTTTGTAATTCAACCGAGAATAATTCTATTGAGATTTAAGAACTCGTCCACACTTCGACGGAGGAAAATTGTCGAGATTTGGAACCTTATTTGTAATTCAACCGAGAATAATTCAGTTGAGATTTAAGAACCGGTCAGTAGTTCAACTGGGTGAAACATCTTCGTCGAGATTTAGGACTTATCTGTAATTCAACCGAGGATAATTTTGTTGAGATTTAAGAACTCGTCCACACTTCAACGTAGGAAAATTGTCGAGACTTAGAACCTTATCTGTAATTCAACCGAGAATAATTCAGTTGAGATTTAAGACCCGGTCAGTACTTCGACTTGGATAAAAACTTCATAGCTGAGAACTTAACTGCATCCTTCCTGAAAGGTAAAGGTCAGTCGTATGCAATGCATGATATATATCAAGAAATGATGTTCTCAAAATAAATGAGATTATGTTGTATGATGCGTATATGCATGTATCATGATGTATGGAAATGTAATGTTTTTAGTTGGGGAACATAAATCCCGGATAACTGCCGAAGAGAAGAGTTGCATTCTTTGTTTCTGCTGGGGATGGTGGATGAAGATGATTGTGAGAATAAACCTGCAGGAGAGGATAACTCCGTTGGGGAATAAACTGATGTGGAGACTACTCTGTGGGGAAGAGATGCTCTATTGAGGATTCCACCGATAAATTCCACTGGGGATGAATTACCGTTGCCGGTGATACTGAATCCTGTTGTGGATTGACTTCCTGTTTGTGAAGGGAAAGAACTCCGCTGGGGGGTGATCTTTCAATTGCGACTTCACTGGGGATAACCTTTTAGACTCTTATGGGGATAATCCTTTGAACTTGTTGGGGACAATCTTCCAAAGTTTACTGGGGATAATTCTCCAAATTCTACTGGGGAAGCCCCTTTTTTTAGCCTGCGCTGGGAAAAATTTCAGACTCCACTAGGGATATTTTGTATTCTGTCGGGGAATGTTCTTATACTCCGCTGGGGAATATTAAGACCTTTCAGTGCTGATGGTAAATAAACTCTGCTTGGGGAGAATATTACCATTCATTCACAGTTGCAAGTGTCAGCTGGGGAGAGCTATCATTACTGTCTTACTCTGCGGGGAGTGAATGCACCTTAACCATATTCTTCAGCTGAATCTACTTTTGTACCTGGTGGATAAAGTATCCGTACAGCTTGGACAATTCTTATTACCCCTGTTTATGATATTACCAGTAATCGTCTTTTGTTTCGCATGTAAATATTTATGAGCATAAATTAATGTCAAATGCATATATCAAGAATGAACATTGGACGTTCTTTGCAAAACAAAACAGATAAAGGAAAAACAACTTGAAATTTCTCCGAAAATGAATTGTACTAATTTTTGAAGTTTGGCCCGTAAATAGGCGTTTTTGTACAAGAGGCTGACGCCCTAGTAAGAGAACGCCGCCGAATAGTAGAATTTACACAATTTTGTGAAAAACTAAACAAAATAGCTATGTGAGTAATCCCACTGGGTTCCAACTCTGCTATTGTCTTTATGTCCTCGAGCATCTCATCACTTTTCTACTTGGTTGAAGGTAGATCCGATTGATTAGTGTCGTCCGAGCTTGATAGTTGATACCGAAGTTTGGTTGTAAGGTAATCCAATGAGACATAGTGTTACGTTTTGATCCCTAATTTTTTCCTGGACCGCCCTTCCGGGTTTTCAGTCCACCGGGATACCCTTTTTTGCCCAAGCCGCCTTTGCAGGTTTTCGATTTGCCGGGTGTACAGTTTTTTTCATTTTCATCCCTTATTTTTTCCCGAACCCTTTTGGTTCGCTGGGAAGCCCTTATTTTTGCCTAGTCCAGTCGACCTAAAGGGTCTTTGATTATGCATAGTATTTTTTCACTATGTCTGCATTGACGGGGTGAGGAAGGTCATCACCATCCATGGTGGTTAGAATCATAGCTCCTCTTGAGAAAATGTTCTTAACCACAAATGGCCCTTCGTAAGTAGGGGTCCATTTTCCCCTGGGATCACCTTGGGGTAAGATAATGCGCTTGATTACCAGGTCCCCAACTTGATACTCTTCTCATCTGACTTTCTTGTTAAATGCCTTGATCATCCTCTTTTGATACGTTTGACCATGACAAATAGCAGTAAGTCTCTTTTCGTTGATTAGGTTCAGCTGATCAAGTTAGGTCTAAATCCAGTCATCCTCTCTCAAACCTGCATCTTTCATAATCCGAAGAGAGGGTATCTGAACTTCAATGGGCAAGACTGCCTCAATGCCATATACCAAGGAATAGGGTGTTGCCCCTGTTGACGTCCGCGTTGAGGTACAGTACCCATGTAGAGCAAATGGTAACATCTCGTGCTAATCCTTCTACGTCACAGTCATCTTCTGCACAATCTTCTTAATGTTCTTATTAGCTGCTTCTACAGCCCCATTCATCTTCAGCCGATAGGGGGAAGAGTTGTGATGCTGTATCTTGAACTGCTTGCAGAGCTCGGTGATCATCTTATTGTTGAAATTTATACCATTGTCCGTAATGATCCTCTCTGGTACATCATATCGACAGAACAGGTTATGCCGAATAAAACGTGCCATGACGTTCTTGGTTACAATAGCAAAGGAAGTTACTTCAACCCACTTTGTAAAGTAATCAATTGCTACTGGGATGAAACGATGCCCGTTGGATGCCGTAGCTCTGATCTCGCCGATCATGTCAATGCCCCACATTGCAAAAGGCCATGGAGCCGTCAAGACGTTCAGAGGTATCAGAGGTATATGCACCTTATCAGCATAGACTTGGCACTTGTGACAGGTCTGAGAATGCTGATAACAATCAGCTTCCATTGTGGACCAATAATATCCTGCCCGAAGGATTTTCTTTGCCATGGCGTGTCCACTGGAATGAGTTCCGAAAGTACCTTTATGTAACTCTTCCATGATCCTTTCTGCTTCGTTCTTATCCACACAACGCAGTAAGGTCGAATTATGGTTACGCTTGTAAAGAATTCCATTACTGATGAAGAACTTCGCTGCGAACCTCCTCAGAAACTTCTTATCATTAACAGATGCACCCTCGGGGTACTCTTGAGCCTCAAGATACCTCTTCACCTTATGGAAACAAGGTTTATCCGTTGCCTCTTCAGTCTCAATATCACAGCAATGTGCAAGTTAGTCCAATCTTTCAATGATAATTCGAGGAGCTTTGTTGTCCCAATTGACTTTGAACATATAAGACATTGTAGCTTGCGCGTCCGCTGACTGATTATCCTCTCTAGGGAAGTTTTCAAAAGTTATCTCTTCGAAGTGGGGAAGCAATGTCAATACATACTCCTTGTAAGGAATAAGATTTGGGTGTTTCGTATCCCACTCGCCTTTGATCTGACTGATCACGAGAGCGGAATCTCCGAATACACTTAAGATATTAATCCTTAGGTCAATAGCTGCTCGAAGACCCATAATGCACGCTTCATACTCCGCCATGTTGTTGGTGCAGTTGAAACATAGTCGGGCGGTGAACAGAGTATGAGAGCCTTTAGGAGATATGATCACAACGCCAATGCCGTTACCAAAAGCGTTCGAAGCTCCATCAAAGTACATAGACCATCGGGATCCCTCCTCGGGTCCTTCATCCGGTCCAGGTTCTTCACAGTCACTCACTATGATGATATTCTCATCCGGAAATTCAAAGTTCATAGACTGGTAATCATCTACTGCTTGATGTGCCAAATGGTCTGCCAACACACTTCCCTTGATTGCTTTTTGGGTTGTGTATTGGATGTCATACTCAGTCAAGATCATCTGCCATCTTGCTATTCTTCCGGACAAGGAAGGCTTTTCAAATATATACTTGATTGGATCCATCTTTGATATCAATAGAGTAGTGTGAGTCAGCATATATTGTCTCAACCGGCGAGCAGCCCATGCCAAAGCGCAACAACTTTTCTTGAGCAACGAGTATCGGGTCTCACAGTCGGTAAACTTTTTGCTAAGGTAATAAATAGCATGCTATTTTTGGCCAGACTCGTCATGCTGACCCAGCACACACCCCATTGAGTTGTCGAGTATTATCAAGTATAAGATCAGAGGTCTCCCTTCAAATGGCGGCATCAGAATAGGTGGCTCTTGGAGATATTCTTTGATCCTTTCGAAAGCCTCCTGACATTCATCATTCCATCTTACCACTTGATCTTTCTTCAGTAGCTTGAAGATTGGCTCACAAGTATCAGTCAGGTGCGAGATGAATCGGGCAATATAGTTCAGACGTCCCAGAAAGCCTCTGACTTCTTTTTCTGTTCGGGGAGCTGGAATTTCTTGTATAGCCTTCACCTTTGCAGGATCCACTTGAATACCTTTATCGCTTACGACGAAACCCAGAAGCTTACCAGATCTCACCCTGAAGGTGCACTTGTTCGGGTTTAGCCTTAGCTTGTACAACTTCAACCTGTCAAATAGCTTCTGAAGGTGGTCAAGATGCTCTTCTTCAGTCTGAGATCTTGCAATCATGTGGTCGACGTATACCTCAATCTCATGATGGATCATGTCATGCAACAAAGCGACCATGGCGCGCTGATACGTTGCCCCAACATTCTTCAATCTGAAGGGCACGACTTTGTAGCAAAAGGTACCCTATTGAGTAACAAAGGTTGTCTTCTCCATATCTTCAGGAGCCACTTTAATCTGATTATAACCGGAGAAACCATCCATAAAAGAGAAAACCTTATGATGTGCAGTGTTGTTAACCAGAACGTCAATATGAGGCAGAGGGAAATCATCCTCGGGACTTGCCCTGTTCAGATCCCTATAGTCAACACACATTCGAACCTTACAATCCTTTTTCGGCACTGGAACCACATTGGAAACCCACCGTGGGTAAGAAGTGACTGCTAGAAAACCGGCATCAAACTGCTTCATAACTTCAGCCTTGATTTTCTCAGACATATCCGGGCGCATTCGGCGGACCTTCTGTTTCACTGGAGGACAGTCTTCCTTGGTAGGCAATCGGTGAACCACAATATCAGTATCCAAACCAGGCATATCTTCATAAAACCAGGCAAAGATCTCAACGTAGTCTTGTAGCATCTGAATCAACCGTTGCTTAACACTAGGCTCCAGATTCACACCGATCTTGACCTCACTCTTGTCTACCTCTGTACCCAGATTCACTGTTTACACTGGCTCTTCATGCGACTGTATGGCCCTCTCTTCCTGAAGTAGCAGTCTAGCAAGTTCACCAGCCACTTCGCAATCATCTTCACCTTCGTCTTCGGCTAAGTTGATCAGACTTTCAAAGTCATAACCGGCAGTAGCAGAGTCGTTATCAGTGGGATCCAGAGTGGATGTAGACCTGTATATGTGAGTGTGTGTAAAATAGCTGTTTTGCAATATATAATAAAAGAAAAACAAGGAGCACAAAATTTGAAATGAAAAAAACATCCAATGCTTTTATTAATGATATATGTAGATGGCACACATAAATCCCTCACAAATAAATCCACGGTGCCCCGGGTAAGACACTGAGTCGTAAAGTTTAAAACATTGTCTGTTACAAATACAAAACAAAAGACTCATTACTGGGTAACAAAAGAAATCGGGATGAAGTCCTTTGTTGTCCAGTTGCTTAGTCCACCATCAGTAGTAGGATAGATCCAACTGTCGAACTCAGATTCTTCAACATCGTCTTCAATGGAATTCACTCTTGAATTGCTGATAAACAGGGGAGGTCTTCCAGTCCTTGCACTCCGAACAGCCCTTTGAGCTTCTGCAGTGAAACCCAAACCAAACTTGTTAGTCTTATGTGTAAAATCTGGGAGTTGGCCCCAATTTGCACACCCATCTTTCTCAACAACAGCCCGGGCATCCTTAAAGGAAGCCATCTTCATAGGAGGATCTTCATTGACAATTTTAGCTGATGCCAGTGTCTGGGGAACCTCTTCAAAATGTTGAAACGGGGTCTCAATGAACTCCCCATCCATCTCTACATACCAGAAAGAGTTGAGGTGGCTCACCATGTACTCCTCCTCCCCTCGTACGGTAACAATTTTCCCTTTGACTGGGTATTTCAGCATCTGGTGGAGCGTAGAAGTCACTGCCCCAGCTTTGTGGATCCATGGGCGACCCAGCAAACAAGAATAGGATGGTCGAATGTCCATCACATAAAAATTAGATGCAAAGACCTGAGAACCAACCTTCACTGGAATATCCACTTCTCCATGTACCATTCTCTTCGACCCATCAAAGGCCCTAACAACAATGTTACTTGGCTTCAACTCTAAACCTTCACAGTCCAACCGGTCTAGAGCTTTCTTAGGTAAAACATTCAATGAGGAACCAGTATCCACCAATACATGGGCTAAAGTAGTGCCCCTGCATTCAATGGAGACATGCAGGGCATCATTGTGATTCCTCCCCTTAGCAGGCAAGTCGGTGTCATAGAAACCCAACCCATTATCAACAGTCAGACTAGCCACGCAATCTTTAAACTGGTCAGCTGATGTTTCTTGTGGTACGTGTGCAGTCTTCAGGAAAGCAATCAGAGCCTTGGCATGGGCTTCTGAGCAAAGTAACAGAGACAACATAGAGATTTTGGATGGGGTTTGCCCCAGCTGCTCGACTATATTGTAGTCTCTCTTAATGATAATTTTCAAGATTTCCTTCATCTCTTGTCTAGAGGCTTCAACAGTAATCCTCTTCGGCGCCTTCGTCCGGGCAGGCTCATCAGTGGTCCCTTTTCCCTGAGTGTCAGATGACTCGGCAGCAGGGGTAAGAATGGGAACTTGAACAGGAATAGTAACAGGTACCCTGGCAGGTGTAATAACGACAGGCTTCCGAATAGTTGGTGGAGAGATCTCGGGGGAGAAAAGTCTTCCGTTGTAGGTGACTTTGGCAGGTCCAACAATGTTGCTGACATCAATATCAGCCTTTTCAGCACTCAAGTCTTGCTTAACTCCATGATAATATACATCAGCCCCGTAATGCCAAGGGACAGCTTTATCTGATGTATAGGGGATAGGCCCAAGAACAGTGATGATCAAGGGTGCGATTCTTGGAACAGATGTAATTCTAACAGGCTTTCTCGAGGAAGCCTTGGAAGAATTGTCAAAAATGGTGATTATAGCAACTTCTTCAGTGGGGACCAAAGGAACAACAATCTTCTCGAACAGAATTTCCTTAATAACCATCAGGCGTTGGACACCTGACTTCAAAAGATGGCAACCGGTATGTAGGACAAAACACATACGGCCACCCTCGTCACAGCCCGGAAATAAACCGACTAGCAGAAGGTTCTTCTTTACAGTCATTAAGGGAGTAACAATGTCTTTCACAGAAATCACAAACAAGTCTTCATCTATAGCATTCACTCCATGCTCGGGCATAGGAGCAGTCACAAAATTAGGTCTTTTGGGCGCTTCAAACTCGATCACCTTAGCATCAATCAAGTCCTGTACTTTATTCTTTAGTACCCAGCAGTTATCCGTATCATGCCCCGGGCTGTCAGAGTGAAAAGCACAGCCGGCATTTGGATCATACATAGGTGATATTGTATTGGGACTCTTCGGGGCCTCCCTCGGAATCACCAAGTTGGTCTTCAATAACTGCGGAAGAATTTAGGATAAAGTCATTTTGAGCTGAGTGAATTGTCTTCGCGGCCTCTCGGCCCTTGGCTGATTGTTGCGTTGTGCGACAACAGTGGGTCTTGAAATAATAACCGCATTGACTGTTTGGCGGAGCTCGGGTCTATTATGGCTCTTTGAACTGTAAACAGTAGTGGACTCCTTCTTAAAAGGCTTCTTCTCGGCACTAGACGAAGCACCCTTTTGTATCTTACCGCTCTTGATACCAACCTCAATCCTTTCCCCGGTCATAATCAGCTCTGTAAACCCGGACGATGAACTTCCAATCAGATGGTTGAAATATGGACCAGACAGGGTCCCCAAAAACATATCCACTAGCTCGTTATCAGCCAGGGGAGGTTGCACTCTACCAGCAAGGTCCCTCCACTTCTGAGCGTAATCTTTGAAACCCTCGCCCGCACCCATGGACATACCCTGAAGTTGGGTACGCGTGGGAGCAAGGTCGGAATTATATTGGTACTGCTTGTAGAAAGCAGCAGCCAAGTCTTCCCAATTACGGATACTAGCTCCTTCCAGCTGTTAAAACCATTCAAGCTGAGTCCCTGAGAGACTGTCTTTAAAGAAGTGGATCCAGAGGTTCCTGTCAGCGGTGTATGGCTAAATTTTTCTAACATATGAACAGAGGTGCAGCTTTGGGAAAGAAACCCCATCGTACTTAGCAAAGGCTGGTGCTTTGAACTTATAGGGAATCACCACCCCAGATGATAGACCTAGATCACCGAAGTCCAACCCAGGGACCTTCTGAATCTCCATCGCACTTAACCAGTCTTCAAGCTTTTTATATCTATCCTCAGCAGGAGGATACTGGTCTTCGTCAAAGTCAGTCTCATGGTCAGATACCACAGGGCTAGGCACCCTCCTTTCTTCTTGGTTTTCTCCCCCTCCAGATGAGTGGGATAGATTGACTTCATCTCGCAGCCTGTTTCCAAACATGTGACCCATGTTCAGGAGGACTGTCTTCTTCTTATTCTTCTTCTTCTTCTTATCCTTCAAGATAAGGGTCTTCAGATCTTGTTGACCCTTAGCCAAACTCATGAACAATTCCTGGAACTGGGCATTTTGAGCTTGCAGAGCCTTGATTGCTTGTTCAGTTGATGTTTCGGAAGACATGATGCTGAAATAAACAGCGAAGAAGATAAGAAACCTGTAACGGGTACCTGTTATGAGGTGCATGGGATGAAATGTGCATGATATGATTTTAAAGACGTTGGAGATTCAAATTCGTAAACCAAAATGAAACACACTTTTATTAGATAAAATTTGAATTCTATTGTTCAACAAATGCCCTTAAGGCTTTACAAAAGGAAATACTGAAAGGGTAAATCAAAACTAGAAATAATCAAAAGACAATCATTGCTCCCATGGTCGTTTCTTGTCGGTGCGGACATAGTCATTGAGGGTCCACTCATTCTCCAGCTGCCTTGTCAACTTCTGAATCTTCTGCTCTTGCTCGTGATACTTTTCTCTGTAAGTATCCCGCTCTTCTCTCAGCTGCATCCATGATCTCTTTAATGCCCCAATGTCAGTAGGCATGTATGGATGGAGGATGGTAGGAGGAACCCCTTCTTCATCAGCAACCTCAACAATTATAGGAAAGACGGCTTCATACGCAGTCCCATCTTTTGGGCACAGATTCGAACCCATCGGAGATATGGCTCCCTCGAAAGAGAAGTCTTCGCACCTAGCTCGTGCAGATCAGACCTGTGTACTTTATCCCAAGCTCGTATGAACCTGCGGCGTTGCTCGTCACTATCCCCTTGGAAATCAAAGACAATACTTGGAATTAGAAACTCATGAGGTCCTTCCCTTCTAGCTCGCCCAAACTGACGTAAGGCCAAACATGGATTATAAGTGATTCCTCCATGGGTTCCTAGCAGTGGAAAATTGGGGTATTCCCCACAGCGATCAATAATAGCCACGTCTTCCATGCCTTTGATAGTCCAAATGATGTCATTATGAGAGAGAGACATAATCCTATAGGCCCAGCCCATGCCTTCCTTGTTCTTCAAAGCTGATTTGGGGAGGTGAGAAATAAACCACCTCGCCAGCAATGGCGCACAGCAAATAAGGGTTCCCCGCTTTCGAGCAGTACGGGCATAAAGAGAGTGCAGGATGTCACCCAAGAGAGTGGGCACAGGATTACCGGACATGAAAATCTTTACTGCATTCACGTCGACGAAAGAATCCGAGTTAGGAAACAACACCAAACATATATGAGAAGAGCCAGAATGTCTTCAAATGCCTAGAAGTCTAGACCGTCCCAGTACTGATTAGCCTTACTGTTGTACCCCAAAATTTGCCCTCCCATTTCCTCAACATTTTCTCATCACAAGACCTTTGAAGATCAAGATCCAATTAGGGTTTCCTCTGCTCAAGACTTCTCCTTGCACTGTGGACTCAAATTAGGGTTTGTGTTTGCCTAAGGATGTTTTGACCTAAAATGCCTAAGATGACTTTCATGCTTCATGTTGGACTCCCAAGTTTACCTATACCAAGTTTCAAGTCTTGATTCCAAGTTTTGCCCAGGCAATTGGACAGTTGACCTAGAAATCAGCTGTATTGGAAAAAGTCAACTGTGGCCAATTGACAGTCAAATCTCATGAAATTTGATCCACATCAACATTATGAACTCCTGTGGACCATTTGATCAAGTTTGGATCACAATTCCACAAGAAAATTGATCAGATCACCAAAAGGGCAAAATGGTCATTTTTAGGGTTTTGACTGCACAAAGGCAATTTTTGACTGTTTGACCTAGCCAATGGCAAACCAAGCTCCCATATGGACTCAAGGACCCCATGAAATGGTCTTGACACATTCATCAAGCTCAAAAGATCCCAAGTACACAAGATTGATAGTTGAATTTCCCAGTCAATTGATCAATTTTGACTGTATACTGAAACGTCAAACTTTGACTTTTTGGTCAAAATCAAGAGTCAAGATTCATTTTTCATCAAAACATGCCAAATCATGAAACTTGTTCACCAAGAAATCACAAAATGCAAATTAGGGTTTGAAAATGGAATTTTTCATAACTTAGAATTTTTCTAAGTTATGAAAAACCCTAATTTTTTCCCAACTTTGCCCCATCTTTTCACCATGATACATTTGGATTCAAACAAAAGTCAAAACATGAAAGTTGTAGCTTGTTGAATAATATACAACTTTGATTCACAAAGTTTTCTCATTTGAAGCTTGTATCCCAAGTTATAATTTTTTGAATAAGGGCACTAAACCATCTTTTAACTTAGTGAAATTTGACCTATTTTGACAAGGTTTTCTACCCTACTTCAAGGCCACTTTTCATACCCTTCCACTTGGAATTTTGATTTGCATTTCAAAGATGGATTGTAGTAAACATTTCAAGCTTTCCAAAATGTCCAAGAACTCATCAAACAACCTCATAACTTGAGAGATTCGAATTTCACAAGTTGGCAAAAATTCACTTTTTGTTCTTCATCAAGACATGTTCATAATCTTGCCAATTTGAAATCAGTTTGCTTTATGCTTGATTACAGGTCCTTGAACCATTCCATACTCAATAATTTAATGCATATTCAATGTGTTAAGGTGTTGTTCTTTGAGTGCAAGCATTGTATGCAAGATTAATCCTAAACTAGATAAAGTGAAATTTCCATTTTTGAAAAGATTAGCTTTATGTCAAGTTTGTAATCCAACAAGTACATAAAAGATCTGCTTTGCACAAGATTATGTGCATAACACACTGATCAAGAGATGTTTATGCAGCACATTAGGAGGCCCCCTACTAACCTAAAACCACCAACTTGCTTTTGTTGCTTAAGATAGAAGAAAAGTCCATAACTTATGCTATCTCTCATATCAGCTGAGACACACAACACAAAAGCTACCAAACACATTCCATAGACAAAATCCAAGCTAACACACGAGCCCTTGCCATCTGAAACACTCCCATTGCTCTAATCACCTCAAAACTGTACAAACAGGGGAGCCCCTGCAGTTTGAGTGCAAACTCCCAATCCCTTCGAGCATTTTGATCCAAACCTTTTCCTCTACCTTCCCTACAACATATGCAAGCTAACCATGTCCTAAAATCAGACCTGTAACACCTCCAAGCCACTTCACCATTTTTAATTTTCTGTTTTGCAGTTGGAGTTCATTAGCTCGATTCAGGGAGTTTCAAGACAAAGTAGGAATTGGAAAAGCATCCTTCCACTTCAAGGAAGCTGTACAAGTCATCATTTCACTCTGAAACATCCTCCATTGCCAAGCTCGATTCCAACTGAACAGGTATATTCATGGAGTTCTATCTCTCTTATTAGGCATTGTTAGCTTTAGGTTTTTGAAGAAAACATGTCACAATCATAGCCCTGAACATGCTCATATGATTAGATTTCATTTATGTTTCGTATGCTTAGAGAATTTCATGTCTGAACATTGATGAAAAGTTAGGTCAGAAATTGGGGGAGGAGAAATTCTCCCTCATCTTAGAGAGATAGGTCAAGTTATTTATATGGTTGAAACCGTCTCTTCATGCTGAACATTTCTTGTGTTATGAGTTTTTGCTGAAAAGCCAAGAATCAGGAGTTAGACATTGAGGAACAGGGGCGCGCGTTTTTCAAATGTTTGAAGCTGGAGGTTGAAGACAATGATCAGTGGGCTGGGCCTGTGTTATTTTACTTTTCACACCACCTTTTTTGATTCACACCCCCCTGAGCCCATTTGCTCATATTTTAACATTTTTGACTTTTTCTTTTTTGATTAACTTTGTTTATTTTTTCTCATGACATTTAAAAATTAAAAATATTTTTTTCCATCATTTTTGTATTTATTTGCATATTTATTTGTTTATTTCTTTTGTTTGTATATAAAATATATATGTACTATTATTAGAATAAATAGAAAATAGTGTAAATACAATTTTTATTTTTGTTTACATTCTGAAAATATTTCACACAAAAAATACTCTTTTTATTTATTTTATTAAAATATTAAATAAATATTTATCTTTGTGTATAATACCTATTTAAGGTTTAATATATATATATATATATATATATATATATATATATATATATATATATATATATATATATATATATATATATATATATATATATATATATATATATATATATATATATATATATATATATATATATATATATATATATATATATATATATATATATATATATGTTTATTAATATATTTAAGCTAAAATATAAAAAAATACTTGAGTTTTCCATTGTTATTAATATTTGATACAAAAATACTTTTTTTCACAATATACTTCATTTTATTTTATTTTTATAAATAATAAATAAATAGTTGTATTAAATTAGATAATAATACATTTTCCTTAAAATTAGGGTTTTTGCCCTAAATTTAAAATACTCAAAAAAATAATACATTTTTATTTTCTTTTCTCTTTTACATAAAAAATATTTTCTCATACATATAAAAACTTTCTTTTTGCATTTCACATATTTATTTAATTTCCATTTAATTATGCAATTTATTTACCTTGCAAATATTCAAAATGATGTAATAATTTAGATTTAAATTCTTGTCAATATCCCCCATTTGAACATTTGTACCCCCTTCCCATATTTGGTTTTGTAATAGCTTAGTAATTTTAATTTCGCACTTTATTGCTTTCTAATGATAACATGTTAGAATTAGGGTTTATATGCGAAAAACGATAAAAAATAGTTTGACCTAATACAAGATAAACAAGCATGAAAATGGACACACAAATCACACTTGCACCCCCTAGGGTTTTCCACTTGTTGCCTTCAAATAAATGGGCCATATTGCATGTTAAACTTCTTTGGGCAAAGCAAACAGTTTGAATGATCATAGTCCCTCGATAAAACTTTTCAAAACAAACAAAACAAATGATCAAGTCCCTTAAAGAAAATTGCCCAAAGACATTTAACGCCGTTGCAATTATGGTCTAAAACGATGACCCGCGCCTGTCCCTTTCACATCCTAACATAAGGTTGTCCACCAAATTCAATGGTGGAACAAACTTGTTAAAAGGGTTAAAACATAGCAGTAATCTTTTGAGAAATTTAAGAGTAGATAACCTCTTAGTTACTTGAATCCAACTTGCAAAACAAAACACTTGCCTAATTTCAAAATCACACATCACAACACTTTCAAAACAAACTTTCAAAAACAAATGAAAACCTTTTCAAAAGACGTACACCTTTGTATACATCCCAACATGGATCATTACAAAGGTTGCCACCACATTGGCCTCTTTTCAAAACATTTTTTCAAACCCACACACTCAAGCACCATTTAAAACAATTGAAAACAAAAGGCAAGTGATCTAAGCAAGTAACTAAGAGCCCATGGATAACCATGGATAGAAAGGGTGCTAATACCTTCCCTTTCTATAATCTACTCCCCGAACCCAAGAAAACATCTCAAAAGGTTTTTGCTGTGCTTTTTAACCTTTCCTTAGGATAAAATAAAAAGTCGGTGGCGACTCTTGCTAACCGCAACATTTGCGAATACAAACGCAAACCTCAAGTCAGTTCTCCCACCGTATCACAGAACTGGTGACTCTGCTGGGGAGAAACTTAAAAGTGGAGTAACCTTAGGGTTTAGATCACCTTTGTTTTCAATTGATTGTCTTGTTTGCTTTTACATTTGTGGGCTTTGTATCGGAGTTTTATAGATCCTAACCCGGATCTGGGGATACCTTCTTAGAAAGTAGCAACAAGGCTGTGAGGGAACTGTGCGGGGTATACCGACATGGTTGAAGCAGTCTGCTACGTTGATGTGACACTTTGGTGTGTACCGGTAACCCTTGAGTTCAGTCAAGGAGAGTACGGGGCCGCCGCGTGGTGTCGTGAAGCATCAACTGACCTTAGGAACCTTAATTGAACCATCTTGGCCTTTTTTAGGGTAGTGAGATAACTGACTTTGGTGCAGTCCGAGGTTGGTTGATACTCGATACTACACTCAATTGAGGGTTGCTTTCCTGGAATATTTCGGTCGCCAGTTCAGTGGCTAAATCGAAACAATGAACAATGAAAGCAATCCAGTGATATTGGGACCTTTAGAACCCAGTTACTTTTGATAGGACAGGTTGAGCCCACCAAACTTCAAGAGGGTAATACCCAGACCCCATGCAGGCCTAAACTCTAAGGGCTTGTGTGACTTGTGTGCCTTACCATGTTTGCCTTTGTGAATATTTATAGTGTATTTAATCATCACATCATTACATCATACAAACATCATGAGCATTGACTAACCATTTCAAGGGTTTCGAATCTTCATCTTTGTTCTTGTTTTATAGGACATGGAAACTGCTCGCAGAAAGACAATTCAGATTAGCCTTGTAAAGATCCCTCCTCAGCTTAAGGAACTTCTGTCCAGGATTCCCGAGGGCTCTTCATTCAGTGAGAGACATGGAAGACTCATCAGCTTGGTTAACACCAACATTGAGGAGGACTTGATAAAGGTCCTGTCCCAATTCTTTGACCCTCTGCATCACTGCTTCACTTTTCCGGATTATCAGTTGGTGCCTACATTGGAAGAGTTCTCCCGACTTCTGAAGGTCCCTATCCTTGATCAACTACCCTACAACGGTACGGAAGAGGAACCCAAGCTTGAAGAGATTGCTAAAGCCTTGCACCTACAGACATCTGACCTCAAGGGACATTGGGAAGTTAGAAGTGGTATCAAAGGGTTCTTAGCCAGATTTCTGTTTGAAAAGGCTCAAGAATGTTGGAACTCCCTTGACCTACGAGCTTTTGAAGAAGTTATGGCCCTCCTTGTCTATGGTTTGGTGTTGTTCCCTAATCCAGATCAGCTTATTGATATCAGTGCAGTCCAGATCTTCATGACCAAGAATCCTATACCTACGTTGCTGGGGGACATCCTTCACTCATGTTACACTCGAACCATGAGAAGAAGGGGTGTCCTTATGTGTTGCACTCCTCTCCTGGGAAGGTGGTTTATTCCGCACCTTCCACAAACAGCTTTAAAGAACGAGCGGGGTTTGAGATGGTCACAACGATTAATGACTCTCACGCATGCAGATATACATTGGTGCCCTAGGTCTAGGGAAGACATCACTATCATTGATCGATGTGGGGAGTACCCCAATGTTCCTTTATTTGGAACCAAAGGGGGTATTACTTACAACCCATGCCTGGCTTGGAGACAGTTTGGTTATGCTCGGAGGGATGGCCCTCATGACATGTTAATCCCTAACATAGTTTTTGACTTCGACAACGATACTCAAGGACTTCGTCAGAAATTTATCAGAGCTTGGAGGATGCCAAGTAGGATAGACAGCAAGACACTGGGGCACAGGAACTCCATCCCGTTGGAACCGTATCTCAAGTGGATACGAGCCCGCTCCCAGAAGTTAGTGATGCCTTATCCTCATATGCTCCCTGTGATCAAAGAGCCAGTCTTGGAAGGAGAGGCATCCTACACCATTCAACATCCCGACATGCCCACCTCCTGGGAAGAAATGCAGAAGAGCTGGGTCCAGCTTAAGGAAGAACGGAATTCTCTTGAGACCAGTCTACATGCTAGTGAAAAGAAGGTCCTGGAACTCACCCGCCTACTGCACGAGGAAAAGAATCTCAACACCTACATCGCGCCAAAGAGGATGCGCAATGTTTTTTTACCTTAAGGAGTTATTTTGTAATATTTGGCCCATGGGGGCATTTATGTACTAACGAATTTCTCCTTATTAATATAATGTGCGTTCCTTTTTGTCTACAACAAATTTTGAATATTCTAAATCCTTAAATGCATTGCATACATACGCATTCCATTGCACCATATGCATAGCAGGTACCCTATTTCGCAGGTTGCTTAATTTTCTTCGCTGTTTGTGTGAACAGTCATCATGAATCCAGACTCATCCAGTGAGCA
Source organism: Vicia faba (assembly GCA_948472305.1). Classification (NCBI taxonomy): domain Eukaryota; kingdom Viridiplantae; phylum Streptophyta; class Magnoliopsida; order Fabales; family Fabaceae; genus Vicia; species Vicia faba. The sequence goes on from CATIWC010000391.1 coordinate 33,502, forward strand.
GGCAATCAAGGCCCTTCAGGCCCAAAGTGCACAGTTTCAAGAGATGGTCCTAAGCCTAGCCCAAGGTCAGCAAGAGTTGAAGACTCTACTCATGAAGAAGAAGAAGAAAAAGAGGACTGCATTGTTCAACACCGGACGCAGATTTGGGAACACACTCCACAATGAAGCTGATCCAACCACTTCTTCTGCTGAGAAAAACAGTCCCCAAGGGGGAGGAGCTCCTAGTCCCGCAGTCTCCGACAACGAGACAGACTATAACGACGAACAATACCCACCTGCTGCTGATAGATACAAGCAATTGGAGGACCGCTTGAGCGCCATGGAAATTCAGAATGTGCCGGGACTGGATTTCGGAGATTTGGGGTTATCTTCTGGGGTAGTCATTCCACACAAGTTTAAGGCGCCTGCCTTCGCCAAGTACGATGGGGTCTCCTTCCCGAAGCTGCATCTGAGGTCGTACGTAAGGAAAATCCAACCTTACACGGCGGATAAGAACCTCTGGATTCACTTCTTCCAAGATAGCCTTTCGGGGTCACAGCTCGAATGGTTCTACCAATTGGATGGAGCTAGCATCCGACACTGGGAAGATTTGGCAACCGCATTCTACAGACAATACCAATACAATTCTGATCTCGCTCCTACGCGTACCCAACTTCAGGGTATGTCTCTAGGGACGGGTGAAGGGTTCAAAGAGTACGCTCAAAAATGGAGAGATTTGGCTGGCAGGGTGCAGCCTCCATTAACTGATCGAGAGCTGGTTGATATGTTTCTGGGGACGTTGTCTGGTCCGTTTTTCAATCATTTGGTTGGTAACTCCTCCGCTGGGTTTACAGATTTGATATTAACGGGAGAAAGAATTGAAGCTGGCATCAGGTCAGGCAAGATACAGAAGGCTGCCTCTACAAGTGCTGAGAAGAGGCCGTTTAAGAAAGAAGCAAGTGCCGTCTATGGTCCTAGAAGACAATTCAAGCCCGAAAGTCGCCAAGCCGTCAATGCTTTGGTCATCTCCAAACCTGTTGCTGCTCCTCAGCAGTACAATCAACAAAGAAGCGAAAGGCCCAAGAGGCAGTATACCCGACTAAGTATGACCTTATCTCAAATTTTACCCCAACTGTTATCCACCAACCTGGTGACCCTCAAAGAAGCTCCTAAGGTCGTCAACACTGCGTCTCCTAAATATAACCCAAATTCCCGGTGTGCTTATCATTCTGATAGTCCCGGGCACACTACTGATGATTGTTGGGCCTTGAGAAACAAAGTGCAAGATCTGATCGACGCAAAGGAAATTCAGTTTGAAGCGCCGGAAAGACCAAATGTTGTAACGGCTCCTATGCCCCAGCATAGGGTAAATTCCATTGAGGAAGAAATGTATGCTGTTTCGATAGATGAAGTTGTTACCCCTCTGAAGACTGTTAAGAAGAACCTACTGCGGGCCGGTTTATTTCCGGGATGCGGTGAAGGTTGCCTGTTCTGTGCTATTTCCCTATCTGATTGTCCCTTGCTGAGGTTAGGCATCCAAGGCCTAATGGATAGCAAGGAAATTCTATTCAAAAAGACTGCTGTTCAATTGGTTCCGATGAAAGAAGTTTCCGTGATTACCATCTTCAAAAATCCAATCAAGGCTCCCCCGAAGAAGCCTATTCAAAACATGACAGTTGCGCCTGTGATCATTACTGTTCCGGGGCCCCTCTCCTACGTGTCTGATAAAGCTGTCCCCTGGCATTATGGGGCAGACGTGTATGTAAATGGAATCAAACAAGAATTCGACGCTAGTGCCAGTATCTGCGATATCACTGGTCCAGCCAAGGTCACCCGCAGTGGCAGGCTCTTCTCGCCTGACATTGCACCGCCCGCTATTCGAAAACCCCTCCTCATAAAACCTACAAGTTTACCTGGTCCTGTTGCTGATCAAGTTGTTTCCCCTGCTGCCGAGTCATCAAATGCTCGGGGCAAAGGGATTGAAGAAGAGCCTGCCCGGATGGAGGCACCAATACCCATAAATGCTGAGGCCTCCCGACAAGAAATGGAGGAGATTCTGAAAATAATAAAGAAAAGTGATTTTAACGTTGTCGAGCAGTTGGGGCATACACCCTCCAAGATCTCCCTGCTCTCCTTATTGCTATGCTCCGAAGCCCATGCTAAGGCTTTAATCTCATTTCTCAAGACGGCCCATGTGCCGCAGGAGACGTCTGCAGTCCAGTTCACTGATTGCATAGAGAATCTAACGGCGGATAACGGCTTGGGTTTTTCAGATGCTGACCTGACCGCGAAAGGGAGAGACCACAATGATGCCCTGCATGTCTCTATTGAATGCAGGGGCACTACTCTGGCACATGTATTAGTGGATATTGGTTCTTCCTTGAATGTTCTACCGAAAAAGGCTTTAGATCGTCTGGATTATGAAGGCCTGGAGTTGAAACCCAGCAATATCATCGTCAGGGCCTTTGACGGTTCCAAAAGGATGGTTCATGGAGAGGTTAACATCCCTATTCGTGTGGGCTCTCAAGTGTTTGACTCTACCTTTTACGTGATGGATATACGTCCATCGTACTCTTGTCTGCTGGGTCGACCTTGGATCCATAAAGCTGGGGCAGTGACCTCCACCTTGCACCAGAAGCTGAAGTATCCCGTCAGGGGGAAGATCGTCACTGTGCAAGGAGAAGAGGAGTATATGGTGAGCCATTTGAATTCCTTCAGGTACATCGAGATGGACGGAGAGTTTATTGAAACCCCCTTCCAGCATTTCGAGGAGGTGCATCCAATTTCAGCAGCTGCAGAGACAATGGCCGAAGAGAATGATTCCTTGAAGATGGCTTCCCTAAGGGATGCCCGGGCTGTGGTACAGAAAGGCAATTGTGCACACTGGGGTCAGCTTCCTGACTTCACTCAGAAGAACGACAAGTTTGGGCTAGGCTTTACTGCAGAGGCTCAGAAGGCGGTGCGCAAAGAGAAGATCGGAAAGGCTCCGGTGTTTATTTCCAGCTCAAGGGTGAATGCTATCGAAGAGGATGTAGAGGAAGCAGAGTTTGACAGTTGGATCTACCCGACTACCAGCAACGGACCAAGCAACTGGACGACGAAGGATTTTACCCCTATCACATTTGTCACGCAGTAATTAATTTCTTTTGATTTCCAAATTTGTAACAAACAATATGTTAAAACTTTGTTGGCTCGGTGTCCTACCCGGGGCATCGCAGCTCCATTTGTGAGGGCTTTTTGTATGACATTTTCAGATATCATCAATCAAAACATTGGATGTTTGTTGCATTTCAAATCTTTTGCTCTTTTCCTTTTTTGTGTTATATATATTGCAAAACAGCTATATTTACACACACTCACTTATACAGGTTTCAATCCACTTTGGATCTCGCTGGTAACAGCTCTGCTATCGCCAGTTATGACTTCGAAAATCCGATCAACTTGGCCGAAGACGAAGGTGAAGATGATTGCGAAGTGCCTGGTGAACTCGCAAGACTGCTACTCCAGGAAGAGAGGGCCATTCAACCACATGAAGAGCCTGTGGAGACAATTAACCTGGGTACTGAGACGGATAGGAAAGAGGTCAAGATTGGTGCCAATCTAGAGCTCAGCGTGAAGCAACGATTGATCCAGATGCTACAAGACTACATGGAGATTTTTGCTTGGTCCTATGAAGATATGCCTGGTTTGGACGCCGACATTGTAGTTCACCACCTGCCAACCAAGGAAGATTGCCCTCCGGTAAAGCAGAAAGTTCGACGGATGCGTCCAGAGATGTCTGAAAAGATCAAGGCCGAGGTTATGAAGCAGTTTGATGCCGGGTTCCTCGCAGTGACTTCTTACCCTCAGTGGGTTGCCAATGTGATGCCAGTACCGAAGAAGGACGGTAAAGTCAGAATGTGTATCGACTACAGGGATTTGAACAAGGCCAGCCCCAAGGATGACTTCCCCCTACCTCACATTGATGTCCTGGTTGACAATACAGCTCAACACAAGGTGTTCTCCTTCATGGATGGTTTTTCAGGGTATAATCAGATTAAGATGGCTCCAGAGGATATGGAGAAGACTACCTTCGTGACTCAGTGGGGCACCTTCTGTTATAAGGTCATGCCATTCGGATTGAAGAATGCTGGGGCAACCTATCAACGTGCTATGGTTGCTTTATTTCATGATATGATCCATCATGAGATTGAAGTATACGTTGATGACATGATAGCGAGGTCTCAAACTGAGGAGGAGCACCTTGACCATCTGAGGAAGTTGTTTGATCGACTCAAGTTATACAAGCTGAGGTTGAATCCCAACAAATGCACCTTTGGGGTGAGGTCTGGAAAATTGCTAGGTTTCATTGTAAGTGATAAAGGTATCCAGGTGGACCCTGCCAAGGTTAAAGCTATTCAAGAGATGCCGACTCCAAAAACAGAGAAAGAAGTCAGAGGTTTCCTAGGACGACTGAATTACATTGCCCGATTCATCTCACATCTGACCGCTACTTGTGAGCCAATCTTCAAATTACTGAAGAAAGATCAAGTGGTACGCTGGAATGATGAATGTCAGGCCGCCTTTGAAAAGATAAAGGAATATCTCCAAGAGCCACCCATTCTTATGCCTCCGGTGGAGGGAAGACCTCTGATACTATACTTGACAGTGCTTGATAATTCAATGGGGTGTGTGCTGGGGCAGCATGACGAGTCTGGCCGAAAAGAGCACGCTATTTATTACTTGAGCAAAAAGTTTACCGACTGTGAGTCTCGTTACTCACTGCTTGAGAAAACTTGCTGCGCTCTTGTATGGGCTGCTCGCCGGCTGAGACAGTATATGCTGACTCACACTACTTTATTGATTTCAAAGATGGATCCCATCAAGTACATATTTGAAAAGCCCGCTCTGTCTGGAAGAATAGCGAGATGGCAAATGATCTTAACAGAATATGATATCCAATATACGACTCAGAAAGCAATTAAGGGAAGTGTATTGGCAGATCATTTGGCACACCAACCTGTGGACGATTACCAATCATTGAACTTTGATTTTCCGGACGAAGACATCATGGTGGTAACTGACTGTGAAGTACCTGGACCAGATGAAGGACCTGAGGAAGGATCCCGATGGTCTATGCATTTTGATGGAGCCTCCAATGCTTTGGGTAACGGCGTCGGCGCTGTAATCATATCTCCCAAAGGAACTCATACTCCCCTCACCGCCCGATTATGTTTCAGCTGCACCAACAATATGGCAGAATATGAGGCATGTATCATGGGTTTACAAGCTGCAATCGACTTAAGGATAAAATTCCTAAGTGTCTTCGGAGATTCCGCTCTCGTGATCAATCAGATCAAGGGCGAGTGGGATACGAAACACCCGAATCTTATTCCTTACAAGGAGTATGTGTCGACCTTGCTCCCTCACTTTGAAGAGATAACTTTTGAGCATTTCCCCAGAGAGGAGAATCAGCTAGCGGACGCCCTGGCTACGATGTCTTCAATGTTCAAAGTTAAATGGGACAATGAAGCTCCCCGAATCATAATCTGGAAGTTGGATGAACCGGCATACTGCTGCGAGCTCGAGGTTGAGAAGGTCACTGAGAAACCCTGGTATCATGAGGTGAAGAGGTACTTGGAAGCTCAGGAATACCCTGAAGGTGCATCTGTCAATGATAAGAAGTTCATGAGAAGGTTTGCTGCAAAATTCTTCCTCAGCAACGGCATTCTCTACAAACGGAATCATGATTCAACTCTGCTGCGTTGTGTGGATAAGGCTGAAGCGGAGAAAATCATGATGGAACTGCATGAAGGTACATTTGGAACACATTCCAGTGGACACACCATGGCTAAGAAAATCCTTCGGGCAGGATATTTCTGGTCCACAATGGAAGCCGATTGTTACCAACACTCCCGAACTTGTCATAAATGCCAGATCTATGCTGACAAGGTGCATATCCCTCCGGTTCCTTTGAATGTCCTGACGGCACCTTGGCCTTTCACAATGTGGGGCATCGATATGATCGGTGAGATCCGACCAACGGCATCCAATGGGCATCGCTTCATCTTGGTAGCGATCGATTACTTCACGAAATGGGTTGAGGAAGCTTCCTATGCCACAGTAACCAAGAGCGTCGTGGCACGTTTCATCCGGCATAATCTGATCTGTCGGTACGGAGTCCCGGAAAGAATCATTACGGACAATGGTACCAATCTCAATAACAAAATGATCACTGAACTCTGTGAACAATTCAAGATACAGCACCACAATTCTTCTCCCTACCGGTCGAAGATGAATGGGGCTGTAGAGGCAGCCAATAAAAATATCAAGAAAATTGTGCAGAAGATGACAGTGACCTATAAAGATTGGCATGAGATGTTACCATTCGCTCTTCATGGGTACCGCACCTCAGCAAGGACATCAACCGGGGCAACTCCCTTCTCCTTGGTCTATGGCATGGAGGCAGTCTTGCCAATCGAAATCCAGATACCCTCTCTCCGGATAATGAAGGATGCAGACTTGAATGAAGATGATTGGATCCAGACTCGACTTGATCAATTAAATCTGATTGACGAAAAGAGGCTCACTGCTATCTGTCATGGTCAAACGTATCAGAAACGGATGATCAGGGCATTTAACAAGAAAGTCAGACCGCAAGAGTATCAAGTTGGGGACCTGGTAATCAAACGCATCATCCTTCCTCAAAGTGATCCCAGGGGCAAATGGACCCCTACGTATGAAGGGCCATTTGTGGTTAAGCGTGTGTTCTCAGGAGGAGCCATGATCCTAACCACCATGGATGGTGACGACCTTCCTCACCCCGCCAATGCAGACATAGTGAAAAAATACTACGCATAAATAAAAGACCCGCTAGGTTGACATACCTAGGCAAGAATAAGGGCTTCCCGGCGAACCAAAAAGGTTCGGGCAAAAGTAAGGGATGAAATGAATAAAAAAATCTGTACACCCGGCAAGTCGAAAACCTGAAAGGGCGGCTTGGGCAAAAATGGGTATCCCGGTGGACTGAAAACCCGAAAGGGCGGTCCAGGCAAAAGTTAGGGATAAAAGCGTAACACTATGTCTCATTGGATCACTTCGCATCCGGGATTCGACATCAACTATCTGGCTCCAGATTTCGGCATTGACCAATCAGCTTCATCTTCAAACTAGGCAGCAAAGCGATGAGATGTTCGAAGACATAAAGGCGATAGCAGAGTTGGAACCCAGTGGGATTGTTCACATAGCTGTTTTGTTTCCTTTTTCAAATTGTAAACTCTATACTATTTGGCGATGTCCTCTTACTAGGATGTCAGCCTCTTGTACAAAAGCGCCTATTCACAGGCAAAGTTTAAATCAATACAAATTCACTTGTCCATACAAATTACCATTGTTTTCCTTTTTTTGGGTTTTGTCTTGCGAAGAACGTCCAATGTTCATTTTTGATATATGCATTTGACATTAAATTGCTGATTCATAAATGTTTGCATATGAAACAAGAGATTAATTACAGGTGACATCAAAGACAGGGGCAATGTGGAGTTGTCTATTGCAGTCTGGTTGTTTTGTCCGCCAAGGCACCAAGGTAGGTTCAACTGAAGAATGTGGCCAAATCATCTCAATTCCCCGCAGAGTAAAACAGGACGCGACAATACTTTCCCCAAGCAAAGTTGGCTCCCCGTCGATCCTGAAAGGACCCAACATTCCCCGGCAGGTCTTAAAGCTCATCCCCAGTAGATTCTGCAAGCTTATCCCCCGCGAAGAACGGCCGTCTCACCCAAGTTTTATTTAGAGTTATTTCCTCACAAGGACTTATAACTGGGTTATCCTCAGCTAAAAGCCACGGAAGACCGCTCTCGGCAAAGTTCCTTCAATCCCCAGCGAAGTCTATCTTTGGTATTCCCAAGCAGAGTTTATCTTTGGAGTTCCCCAGCGGAGTTTATCATCATTATCCTCAGCGGAATCCATCGTTAAAGTCCTCAGCAGGCCTCTCATCAAAACTTCAGCCAAATATCTCTTCCACAGAGCAATTCTCCGACCGTTCGTTAAGGATTTATTTTCCCCAAGACGAAATTACCTTCATAAACATTTTACATTTTCATACATCTTGCTTACATACATGATAGAACGCATACAACATCTCATGTTGAGTATCATGACAATACGCATATCATACATCATGACATTGCATACAACTTACGTCTTTTGCCTTTTCAGGAAAAAGACAATCCCAAAAACAACTACCTTCAACTGTCACAATTCCAGATCCGATACCTGTATCTAGCCAGGGCACATCTGAGAGTGATCAGTTTCCAGACTCGATTCCTGTATCTAGCCAGGGCACGTCTGAAGAGTTCGAAGACTCGATTCCTGTATCCGGCCAGGGCACATCTATCAACTACAACATCTCCAGATTCGATTCCTGTATCCAGCCAGGGCATATCTGTTGACCAAGTTTCTAGACTCGATTCCTGTATCTAGCCAGGGCACGTCTGAGGAGTTCGAAGATTCGATTCCTGTATCCAGCCAGGGCACATCTATTAAACGACTATTTCCATATTCGACTCCTGTATCCAGCCAGGGCATATCTGTGAGCAACCAATTGTAGATTCAATACCTGTATCCAGCCAGGGCATATCTACATAAGGAGACTAAGGATCAAACACCTGTAACAAGCCAGGAAAACATCCGTCTTTTTCAAATACACAAGTTCTCGCAAAGGAATCTCTTATGCGATCAACACCTCCAAATGGCATCTATAAGCCCATCTCCCTATCTACCACCTCTCCAAATGGCATCTATAAGCCCATTCCCAACACCACATTGTTGAGACTCCAGCATGCGAGTGCAAATTTCCGGGCACTCTAGTGTCCAATCTCCTTTTACCCTCGAGTCACGAAAGGCAAACTTGCCAATCTAACTCTTCAGGTCCAAGAAGATTGAACAGGGGCAACTGTTGTACCCCAAAATTTGCCCTCCCATTTCCTCAACATTTTCTCATCACAAGACCTTTGAAGATCAAGATCCAATTAGGGTTTCCTCTGCTCAAGACTTCTCCTTGCATTGTGGACTCAAATTAGGGTTTGTGTTTGCCTAAGGATGTTTTGACCTAAAATGCCTAAGATGACTTTCATGCTTCATGTTGGACTCCCAAGTTTACCTATACCAAGTTTCAAGTCTTGATTCCAAGTTTTGCCCAGGCAATTAGACAGTTGACCTAGAAATCAGCTGTATTGGAAAAAGTCAACTGTGGCCAATTGACATTCAAATCTCATGAAATTTGATCCACATCAACATTATGAACTCCTATGGACCATTTGATCAAGTTTGGATCACAATTCCACAAGAAAATTGATCAGATCACCAAAAGGGCAAAATGGTCATTTTTAGGGTTTTGACTGCACAAAGGCAATTTTTGATTGTTTGACCTAGCCAATGGCAAACCAAGCTCCCATATGGACTCAAGGACCCCATGAAATGGTCTTGACACATTCATCAAGCTCAAAAGATCCCAAGTACACAAGATTGATAATTGAATTTCCCAGTCAATTGATCAATTTTGACTGTATACTGAAAAGTCAAACTTTGACTTTTTGGTCAAAATCAAGAGTCAAGATTCATTTTTCATCAAAACATGCCAAATCATGAAACTTGTTCACCAAGAAATCACAAAATGCAAATTAGGGTTTGAAAATGGAATTTTTCATAACTTAGAATTTTTCTAAGTTATGAAAAACCCTAATTTTTTCCCAACTTTGCCCCATATTTTCACCATGATCCATTTGGATTCAAACAAAAGTCAAAACATGAAAGTTGTAGCTTGTTTCATAATCTACAACTTTGATTCACAAAGTTTTCTCATTTGAAGCTTGTATCCCAAGTTATAATTTTTTGAATAAGGGCACTAAACCATCTTTTAACTTAGTGAAATTTGACCTATTTTGACAAGGTTTTCTACCCTACTTCAAGGCCACTTTTCATACCCTTCCACTTGGAATTTTGATTTGCATTTCAAAGATGGATTGTAGTACACATTTCAAGCTTTCCAAAATGTCCAAGAACTCATCAAACAACCTCATAACTTGAGAGATTCGAATTTCACAAGTTGGCAAAAATTCACTTTTTGTTCTTCATCAAGACATGTTCATAATCTTGCCAATTTGAAATCAGTTTGCTTTATGCTTGATTACAGGTCCTTGAACCATTCCATACTCAATAATTTAATGCATATTCAATGTGTTAAGGTGTTGTTCTTTGAGTGCAAGCATTGTATGCAAGATTAATCCTAAACTAGATAAAGTGAAATTTCCATTTTTGAAAAGATTAGCTTTATGTCAAGTTTGTAATCCAACAAGTACATAAAAGATCTGCTTTGCACAAGATTATGTGCATAACACACTGATCAAGAGATGTTTATGCAGCACATTAGGAGGCCCCCTACTAACCTAAAACCACCAACTTGCTTTTGTTGCTTAAGATAGAAGAAAAGTCCATAACTTATGTTATCTCTCATATCAGCTGAGACACACAACACAAAAGCTACCAAACACATTCCATAGACAAAATCCAAGCTAACACACGAGCCCTTGCCATCTGAAACACTCTCATTGCTCTAATCACCTCAAAACTGTACAAACAGGGGAGCCCCTGCAGTTTGAGTGCAAACTCCCAATCCCTTCGAGCATTTTGATCCAAACCTTTTCCTCTACCTTCCCTACAACATATGCAAGCTAACCATGTCCTAAAATCAGACCTATAACACCTCCAAGCCACTTCACCATTTTTAATTTTCTGTTTTGCAGTTGGAGTTCATTAGCTCGATTCAGGGAGTTTCAAGACAAAGTAGGAATTGGAAAAGCATCCTTCCACTTCAAGGAAGCTGTACAAGTCATCATTTCACTCTGAAACATCCTCCATTGCCAAGCTCGATTCCAACTGAACAGGTATATTCATGGAGTTCTATCTCTCTTATTAGGCATTTTTAGCTTTAGGTTTTTGAAGAAAACATGTCACAATCATAGCCCTGAACATGCTCATATGATTAGATTTCATTTATGTTTCGTATGCTTAGAGAATTTCATGTCTGAACATTGATGAAAAGTTAGGTCAGAAATTGGGGGAGGAGAAATTCTCCCTCATCTTAGAGAGATAGGTCAAGTTATTTATATGGTTGAAACCGTCTCTTCATGCTGAACATTTCTTGTGTTATGAGTTTTTGCTGAAAAGCCAAGAATCAGGAGTTAGACATTGAGGAACAGGGGCGCGCGTTTTTCAAATGTTTGAAGCTGGAGGTTGAAGACAATGATCAGTGGGCTGGGCCTGTGTTATTTTACTTTTCACACCACCTTTTTTGATTCACACCCCCCTGAGCCCATTTGCTCATATTTTAACATTTTTGACTTTTTCTTTTTTGATTAACTTTGTTTATTTTTTCTCATGACATTTAAAAATTAAAAATATTTTTTTCCATCATTTTTGTATTTATTTGCATATTTATTTGTTTATTTCTTTTGTTTGTATATAAAATATATATGTACTATTATTAGAATAAATAGAAAATAGTGTAAATACAATTTTTATTTTTGTTTACATTCTGAAAATATTTCACACAAAAAATACTCTTTTTATTTATTTTATTAAAATATTAAATAAATATTTATCTTTGTGTATAATACCTATTTAAGGTTTAATATATATATATATATATATATATATATATATATATATATATATATATATATATATATATATATATATATATATATATATATATATATATATATATATATATATATATATATATATATATATATATATATATATATATATATATATATATATATATATATATATATATATATATATATATATATATATATATATATATATATATATATATATATATATATATATATGTGTGTGTGTTTATTAATATATTTAAGCTAAAATATAAAAAAATACTTGAGTTTTCCATTGTTATTAATATTTGATACAAAAATACTTTTTTTCACAATATACTTCATTTTATTTTATTTTTATAAATAATAAATAAATAGTTGTATTAAATTAGATAATAATACATTTTCCTTAAAATTAGGGTTTTTGCCCTAAATTTAAAATACTCAAAAAAATAATACATTTTTATTTTCTTTTCTCTTTTACATAAAAAATATTTTCTCATACATATAAAAACTTTCTTTTTGCATTTCACATATTTATTTAATTTCCATTTAATTATGCAATTTATTTACCTTGCAAATATTCAAAATGATGTAATAATTTAGATTTAAATTCTTGTCAATATCCCCCATTTGAACATTTGTACCCCCCTTCCCATATTTGGTTTTGTAATAGCTTAGTAATTTTAATTTCGCACTTTATTGCTTTCTAATGATAACATGTTAGAATTAGGGTTTATATGCGAAAAACGATAAAAAATAGTTTGACCTAATACAAGATAAACAAGCATGAAAATGGACACACAAATCACACTTGCACCCCCTAGGGTTTTCCACTTGTTGCCTTCAAATAAATGGGCCATATTGCATGTTAAACTTCTTTGGGCAAAGCAAACAGTTTGAATGATCATAGTCCCTCGATAAAACTTTTCAAAACAAACAAAACAAATGATCAAGTCCCTTAAAGAAAATTGCCCAAAGACATTTAACGCCGTTGCAATTATGGTCTAAAACGATGACCCGCGCCTGTCCCTTTCACATCCTAACATAAGGTTGTCCACCAAATTCAATGGTGGAACAAACTTGTTAAAAGGGTTAAAACATAGCAGTAATCTTTTGAGAAATTTAAGAGTAGATAACCTCTTAGTTACTTGAATCCAACTTGCAAAACAAAACACTTGCCTAATTTCAAAATCACACATCACAACACTTTCAAAACAAACTTTCAAAAACAAATGAAAACCTTTTCAAAAGACGTACACCTTTGTATACATCCCAACATGGATCATTACAAAGGTTGCCACCACATTGGCCTCTTTTCAAAACATTTTTTCAAACCCACACACTCAAGCACCATTTAAAACAATTGAAAACAAAAGGCAAGTGATCTAAGCAAGTAACTAAGAGCCCATGGATAACCATGGATAGAAAGGGTGCTAATACCTTCCCTTTCTATAATCTACTCCCCGAACCCAAGAAAACATCTCAAAAGGTTTTTGATGTGCTTTTTAACCTTTCCTTAGGATAAAATAAAAAGTCGGTGGCGACTCTTGCTAACCGCAACATTTGCGAATACAAACGCAAAACCTCAAGTCAGTTCTCCCACCGTATCACACTTACCAACCAAGAATTTAGTCAAGAAGCCCTTTGTTCCACTACGAGTTTCCCAATTAGACATTACCTCATCCTTTGTCAGATGGAGGGCTGAAGCAATCTCTTCCGACCTAAGGATATTCTCCCAACCTGTGAACGGGGTCTGCTCCAGAATAGAGATACCCAGTAGATCATAGAACTCTTCCAAGGTAGGGACCAACTGGTAGTCCGGAAAAGTAAAGCAATGGTACAGTGGATCAAAGAACTGGACTAAGACACTCATCATCTGTTCATCCATCTTGGAGGTGACCAAACAAAGGAGGTGCCCATATCTTTTGATAAAGGAGGAAGTATCTGGCATCTTTGCAACCAATTCCTTGAGCTGAGTGGGAACCTGGACAAAGTTGATCCGAATAGTGTTTCTACGCATGGGTGCCATGACCTACAAAACTGAATAAAGATGAATCCCCTCTGTCTTTGAAATAGGTTAGTGTTGATGCAAGATGCATGCAATGTCATGATGTATGATGTTATGATAGAAACACACCACAAGTATCCACAAATAGCAAACATGGTAAGGGCATACAAGTCACACATATAGCCCTTAGATTTCAGGCTGGCAAGGAGTTTAGGCATTACCCTCTTTCAGTTTAGTTGGTTCAAACCTGTCCTAAAAATAGTAACCGGGTTCTAGAGGATCTCAATATCACTGACTACCCTCGACCGATCATAATTCTAGTTTAGCAACCTTTTCTTACGGCCAGAATCATCGCAAGAGTTTAGTCTCAATGAGTGTAGCATACTGCTACTGTTCTATGGCCAAGTTGGTCAATTAAAGGTACTAAGGTCAGTTGGTGCTTAATGACCCCTTAGCAGACCCATATTCTCCTCGTTGTGCCACAAGGGATATCGGTACATACTAAAGTGCCACACCAACGTATCTACTGCTTCAACCGTATCGGTCTACCTCGTACAGTTCCCTCACAATTTATTGCTACTTACCTAAAGGGTGTCCCCTAGATCTGGGTTAGGATCTATAGTAACTCCGATTCAACCAACAAAGATAAAGCATACAAGTCAAGCAATTGAAAACATTATGAACTATTCCTAAGGTACACCCCACTTATTAAATCTTCCCCAGCAGAGTCGCCAGTTCTGTGATACGGTGGGAAGAACTGACTATTTTTGGAATGCTGGTTTGCGTTTTGCGTTTGTTTTCGCAAAATGTTGCAGTAAGCAAGAGTCGCCACCGACTTTTGTATTATCCATCAAGGAAAGGAAAAAAGCACAGAAAAATTCCTTTTTCGAGATATTTCTCGGGTTCGGGGGGTAGATTATAGAAAGGGAAGGTATTAGCACCCTTTCTATCCGTGGTTATCCACGGTGTTGTACCCCAAAATTTGCCCTCCCATATTCTTCAAGAAATTGCCAAGCCAAGTCACAAAATTCCCCAAGGGTTGCACAGCTCAACAGTCTCCTATACAGTCAAAACTAGGGTTTGGGTTCTGATCAAGAAAATGAAGTTTTCAAAGGCCCAATCAAGTCTCATATGCTTACAAAGATGGTCAAGCATCCTCATATCAAGTTTCAAGGCATTCAGCTCAAAATTGCACAGTCAAAAACCCTAATTGCACTACAGTCAACTGTAGGGGCAAAATGGTCATTTGGCAGTCAAAAGTTCAAATTTTTGGACAACATATCATTTTGAAGCCACAAACATCATTTGATCAATGCTTGATCATGATTCTCAAAATTTGGCTCAGAAATCATCAAAGATGCAAAAGTTACTATATTTGGACAGCTGAAAAAGTCAACTGAAATTGACTAGGGCATAACTTTCACATGGATTATCAGAAAAATCCCATCCAAAGCTCATTTTGAAGAGAAAGACATTTCCTACAACTCATCTTCATAATTCAAGTCCAAGAAATGCTCTCACAAAAAGTTATCAATTTCAACATTATAGGTCATTTTCAAAAGTCAACAAAAAGAGACTTTAAGTAAAAGGCCATAACTTGAGATTGGTAAATCAAAATGACATGGGACCAAAGGCATTGGTTAAAGGACTCAAAGACCTTTCCAAAATGTCCAAGAACATGAGAAAATATTAAAAATTGAGCAAGTTATGTCTTGTGGAAGTTGGGAAATTTTTGGATATTTTGAAAAGTCAACTTTGATCCAAATGACCTAAAATTGCTAATGGGCCCATTTTTCTTCCATGATTCATCATTCCAAGCATATGCACGACCACTTGGCCCAAAGGGAAGTATTTTCTCATTTTTTATTTATTTATTTGAATTTTTATTTATATTAATTCAATTAAATCAATTAAATATGTGAAAAATATCTAAATGAACCAAACAAATCTTTTTGTACACATTTCAGCTTCAATATTTCGTGCACATCCCAACATGGAAAGATTTGGTTTAATTTGAGCATGATTGAACAAAGAACACATGAAAAAAGATATGGAAGATCCTTAAGAAATCAAATATTGAAAACCATTATTGCCATGGATTTGATTGAAATTTCTTAACCTAATTGCTTCACTACAAATGCCTGAAGAGAACCCTAATGCCCAAGGACGAAAAGCTGCGCTAAAGAACCATTGACAAACTTGGAAAAAGTCTCTAAAAGCTCAAAACTGAAAAGCACTCTAGAGGTCGATTCAAGCCTCCATTCTTGTCTCAATAGCTTTATTGGAGGTCACTGATCACGTTCCAATCAAGCATAGCCATCAAAACCTCAAGAGTTGGTAGATAGAACTTAAATTGTACAGCAAAAAATGCATAATCGTATTTCATGTTTCAAGCATCTTCATTGTTTTTTTATGATGCATTCATACTAATGAACGTGTTCTGAAGCTAACCATGTCGTCTAATTTTGTTTTCGTTCCATATATGGATGTTTGCCATTGATACTTTTTAGGGTTTCTGAACCTTCAAATTAGGGGTTTTCAGGTGCTGTAAAATTAGACCCCCTCAATACCATGGTTGGATTCAGCGCATAGAGACGAAGAAGAATCACTTATCGCGCCTAATTTATGAACATTATAGGCTTATTCGCTATTTTCTGGTAACTGGCTTAAGGCAACGCGTCTAAAACCGTTGCCTAACGTTTTATGTTACAGGGACAATGAAGAGGATGATGCGTTGGCAAAACATGATTAGCCTGTTTGAAAATTGGCGCGCTGGATCCAATAATGCCTTGGTTTTTCTTTTTATTATTTATTTGTTATAATATGTTAATACGCGTGATGTAGTTCAGCTGGCAAGCGAAGGGATTATTAACGTCCAAGACCTGGGTTCGAACCCCAGGTCTGTGTAAATTTCAATATTATTTTTCACTAATAACTCCCATGCAGCGCTTATGATAAGGACCATGATGCACTCTCTTAATCCAAGCGTCCACGCGTCCTGGGACTTCAAACCAAAGGCTGAGATTGGAAACACACGCTAAGCCCTATTCAACGTTGCCACACGCGTCATACAAAAGTCAGAAGGGCCATGCTTAACTGGGCCAGAATTTCACACTAAGACCTCCACTTTGGGGCCTGAACCCCCCCCCCCCCCTGGTTTGCTTTCTCTACATTTTTCTTATTTTATTTTTAATTGTTATTTTATTTTCTTTATTTGTTTAAATTAATTATTTTTCTACAAAATATAAAAAACATCTCAAAAAAATCAGAAAAAGAGCAAAATATAATTTTTATTTTAATTATTTTTATAAGTATTTTCACATGTAAATATTTAGTTTTAATTAGGTTACAATTTTAATTTCTTTTAATAACAAAAATACAAAAAGTAGAATTAGGTTTAATTGATAATTTTTATTTCCTTTTAATTTTTCTTTCACAATAATAATATTTATTTTAATTATTTTCATAAATAAATTGTATAATTGAATTTAGTATAATTAGGGTTTTTGCAATTTTAATTCTTTTTAATAAATCAAAAAAACATAGAATTAGGTAATTGATAATTTTTCCTTTTAATCTTTTTTTTTTCCTTTTTTTACCATAATATTATTTACTTATTTTATTTTCATAATTAAATTGTGCATAAAAGAATTTAGGTTTAATTTAGGTTAAAAACTTCAATATTTTCTTAATAACTTAAAAAATAATTAGAACTAGGTTTAACGTTCAATTTTAGTTTTAATTAATTTTTTCTATTAAATCTTAAAAAACACTAAAACAAAAACATTTAATTTTAATTTTAATTCCTCATTAACTTTAATTTTTTGCAAAAGGGTCCAACGCCCATATTTTTAATCGTTTAATTTGCGTATTTATTTTATTGCTTAAATAACCATGTACCTCTCCCAAAGCCATGTAACTCGGACAATTTAACTTCTCGCACTTTTATTTCTTTTGCTTCTTTACTTTTTTGTCAAATCGGGTCCGGTTTAATTTTGGCGATGTGGACCCGCGCCATTTGTAATAGCCTTAGATTTACTTTTTCCCGCAAATATTAATTGTTAAATAAGCATGCAAGAATGAATGGACATAATAAAATCAAGCGTAGATCACTTTAACATGACAAGACAAATATCAATGAAAATGACACACCATTCGCACACACCACCCCTAGGGTACGCCTCACTGTTGCCTTGCCTCTCGAAAGATGATCGTCGAGTAGAGGACGTCTTAGTAAGTCCTCATGATCCGGGAACCTGGCATGAGGGTAGCTTCTAAGGTGTCTTCCCATTGCTCTGGTGATCACCATGTCCCGAACCTCGAATTGACCCGAACACCTCCAACGGTGGTGCTACCTACCTCTCAATGGTGGGATGGCACTACTTTAAAGGACATTTACACAGACGAATTCCTTAGGGTAGGTAGGTTCTCGTAGATACTTGCTCTAATTCAAAAACAAACAAAAATCTTTTCACACCGACAATTTTCAAAAAGCTTTCGAAAACAATTTTTCAAACACTCTTGAGGACCGATACAAGAGTCGAACTGAAATTTTCAAAGAAACTTTTTTAAACCCACAATTGAAAAGCAAGCAAACATTTTTGAAAACACAAATGAGCAAGTATCTAAGAGCCCATGGATAACCATGGATAGAAAGGGTGCTAACACCTTCCCTTTCTATAACCTACCTCCCGAACCAAGAGCAATCTCTTTAAGGAATTTTTCTGTGCTTTTGTCCTTTCCATTTGGAGAAAATAAAAGACGGTGGCGACTCTTGCTTCCGCGACATTTCGCGAACCAGCGTTAAACAGTCAGTTCCAGATCCACCGATCACAGAACTGGCGACTCTGCTGGGGATCTTATAAAAAGTGAGGTGTACCTTAGGACTAAGATCACTTGTGTTTTCAATTGTCTGAATTATTTGCTTTATTATTGTGGGTTGCTTGGGAGTTCTATAGATCCTAACCCGGATCTGGGGGATACCTTCTTAGAAAGTAGCAACAAGGCTGTGAGGGAACTGTGCGGGGTATACCGACATGGTTGAAACAGTCTGCTACGTTGATGTGGCACTTTGGTGTGTACCGGTAACCCTTGAGTTCAGTCAAGGAGAGTACGGGGCCTCCGCGTGGTGTCATGAAGCATCAACAGACCTTAGGAACCTTAATTGAACCATCTTGGCCTCTTTAGGGTAGTGAGATAACTGACTTTGGTGCAGTCCGAGGTTGGTTGATACTCGATACTACACTCAATTGAGGGTTGCTTTCCTGGAATATTTCGGTCGCCAGTTCAGTGGCTAAATCGAAACAATGAACAATGAAAGCAATCCCGTGATATTGGGACCCTTAGAACCCGGTTACTTCTAGTAGGACAGGTTGAGCCCACCAACTTCAAGAGGGTACTACCCAGACCCCATGCTGGCTTAAACCCTAAGGGTTTCTCTTGTGTGACTTGTGTGCCTTTGTACTTGCCTACTTGCATGCTTGTTAGCTGACACATGAACTACTTGCAGGTTTTGTTTATAGTCCTTAACTAGGACTCATGACAAGGTTTACCAAATTTCTTGCAGGTTTTGTTTATAGTCCTTAACTAGGACTCGTGACAGGGTTACTAAGTCTTGCAGGTTTTGTTTATAGTCCTTAACTGGGACTCATAACAGGGTTTACTAGATCTCTTGCAGGTTTTGTTTATAGTCCTCAATTGGGACTCATAACAAAGTATACTGAATTTCTTGCAGGGTTTGTTTATAGTCCTTGATTGGGACTCATAACATGGTTTACCTACATCACCCCCTGCATCATGACATCATACCATTGCATACATCCTAACCCATTTCAAGGATCTCAAAGGCTTGTGATGTAGGTCATGATAAACCAATTACCCAGCAAGGGGCAAAAGGGATTTATTTTCCTCTAGCCAAGGTTGTCAGGGGCTATGACCCACTGGATATGGTGAGCCTTTGACCCTTGAAGAAGGGCTCTCTACCACATGAAGTTCCTTCAATCAAGTTGCCAGTTTCCAACTCTAACAAGTTTCTCTATTTACCCTGCGAGGTCCTTGAAATCATTGCATGCATGTCATACATCTCATTGCATTGCAGGTGTCCCTTTGACAGGTTGCTTACCCTTCTGCGCTGTTTATTTCAGCAGTTTCGCCATGAATCCTGAATCTTCAACCGAGCACACTATCAAAGCCCTCCAGGCTCAGAACACCCAGTTCCAAGGGCTGATCCTGAATTTGACCCAGGGGCAACAAGATCTGAAGGCTTTGCTCTTGAAGAAAGAAAAGAAGAAGAAGAGGACTGTTTTGTTCAGCCCTAGACGCAGATCTAGGAATACCCTGCAGGATCAAACTGAGAGGACAACTCCATCTGTGGGAAAAAGCAGTCATCAAGAGGAAAGGATTCCCAGTCCAGTGGTCTCCGACAATGAAACAGATTTCGACGATGAACAGTACCCTCCGGCTGAGGACAAGTACAAACAGTTGGAGGATAGGTTGAATGCTATGGAGATCCAACAGGTACCTGGGCTGGATCTTGGAGATTTGGGTTTGTCAACTGGTGTGATTATTCCTCGGAAGTTCAAAGCACCATCCTTTACCAAGTATGACGGGGCGTCTTGTCCCAAGTTACATCTCAGGTCCTATGTTCGGAGGATTCAACCATATACGGTGGACAAGAATTTGTGGATCCACTTCTTTCAGGAGAGTCTTTCAGGGACTCATCTCGAATGGTTCTATCAGCTAGATGGGACCAAGGTTCGTAACTGGGAGGAGTTGGCTACTGCTTTCTACAAGCAGTATCAATATAATTCCGACCTTGCTCCTACGCGTACCCAACTCCAGGGTATGTCGTTAGGATCAAGTGAAGGTTTTAAAGAATATGCGCAGAAATGGAGGGATCTTGCTGGAAGGGTACAACCACCTCTGACTGATCGGGAACTTGTCGATATGTTCTTGGGGACCCTGTCTGGTCCGTTCTACAACCACCTAATTGGGAATTCGTCTGCTGGATTCACAGATCTTATCTTGACTGGAGAGCGAATAGAAGCTGGCATCCGGTCTGGGAAGATTCAAGAGGCTGCACCTTCTGACAAAAAGCCTCATCATGGAAAGAAAGAATCCAATGCTGTGCACGGTAAAAAGAGCCGTCATGAGGTAGGGGCAATCCAGATCTCCAATCCTGGACCTGCTCAACAAGGACAGGGGCAGCAGCGCAAGGAGAAACGACAGTATACCAAACTCAACATGTCGCTGGATGAAGCACTGCAACAAATGTTGAAGGCAGGGTTGATCACCTTAAGGGCTCCCCTTCGGAATCCGAACACTTCGGCTCCTAACTATCATCCCAACGATAGGTGCGCATATCATTCTGATAGCCCGGGGCATACTACGGACAACTGCTGGCCTCTCAAGAACAAAATTCAAGACATGATCGACGCCGGGGAGATTCAGTTTGAAGTGCCTGAGACTCCGAACATAATCACTGCTCCGTTACCCAATCGTTGAAGACCTTTTGTTTTTTTGAATCTCTGAGTTGTGTTTTTCTTTGCTTATATAAAAAATTAATGTCATAGCAAACTCTTTTATTCTATTGATGCATCGCATATGTCTGTTTTGGGAATTAATACAATTGTCTTCATTATGTTCAAATTTCTTTTCATATTTTTTCTGATGATCAACTCTTGGTTAATAATTCTGAGCCTCTTGAGGGAGGATGACGAAAATGATACCACGATCTACAGTATGCTTTTGAACAGACCCCGCTGATGAGGTACAGGCATTGTTTCAAATCCTAAACACTGGAGTTATAAGGAAGATAATCCCTCGTCAACCCATCTGAGCCAAAGAAGTAGGAGTTTTATTTTCGAAAATTGAAACCCTTAATCATAACCTGGGGCAGGGTAGGCTTCTCAGTTGATCCAAGTGCACAAGGAATAGTTTCAAATGAGTCTTCCCAAAAACAAAAGACAGTGATGGTTCAGAATAATCATAAGGACATGCAGTCATTATCAAAAACAAAATCATAAACGAAAAGCCCATCAAGTCAAACCCATGAAGGAGACTTACAAAACTGGGGCATCCCGCTGACTGTAATTCCAAAAAAGGAAACAGTTCAGGCAAGAAATAGGGATAACAAAAATCAGACAAGAAAGAGGTCTTACAAACCCTCCACAAAAAAAGAGATGACTGCCTATTCAAATAAATGTTCAACATCCGAACCATCACTGGAATTTCAGAGCAAAGACTCAAATAAGGTCTAACGTATGATCAACTGAGTTTAGGTTTGGAGAACATCACGAAGAGCGGGTGGGTACAAATAATTTGAGCCTTTATCCTTTGTTTCTTAAACCGTGAACCAGGCCACGTTATAACCCTTAAAAGTCCTAGCTGAAGCATGGGTTAGTTCGAAAGCATACTGTTACGAAAGGTATCCTGACTCCTTAAGGCTTACGGTAAATACGGAGTTGACATCACGTTTTACAAACATTCACTTGTTTTATGAAAAAGAATGCATTTTTAAAATCTTCAAGACAGACATAAGCTTGGCATTTTTAACATAACTTTGTTCGCATATGACTTTTGTTTGAGCAGCAAGGAAATTCGCACGAGGAATGCCTAATGAACAGAAGTACTTCCAATCCAGGGGCAGACGTGATCATGGCCTACCATCTGGGGCAGTTCAGTCAAGATTCGGAGAATCTCTCAAAGGCCAAATCACCTGGGGCAAATCTCCACCTGAGTCACTTGGGGCATTCCAGTAACAAATTTTGCACGATCAGGCACCTTCTGGTGGCATGACAAAACACTTCAGCCAGGGGCATTTCCCTGCATTCTAAGAACACGGACATAGTCGAAAAAATACTACGCAAAATCAAAGACCCGCTAGGTTGACACACCTAGGCAAAAATAAGGGCTTCCCGGCGAACCAAAAGGGTTCGGGCAAAATGAAGGGATGAAATGAAAAATCTATACACCCGGCAAGTCGAAAACCTGAAAAGGCGGCTTGAGCAAAAATGGGTATCCCGGTGGACTGAAAACCCGAAAGGGCGGTCCAGGCAAAAGTTAGGGATTAAAAGCGTACGACTATGTCCCGCCATCTGTCTACCAGAGGAAGGTTCGTCCGTCAACAACTATCAGCACCCCACAAGGGCCTCCCCCATAGAAACAGGGGCAATAAAGAGTGGTCTAAGCAATCTGATTGTTCTATCCTCCAAGGTATCAGGGTAGGTTCCGTTGAAGAATATAACCAGTACAGTTCAATACTTCCCCAGAAGAGTACAATCCAGCTTCCCCAGGAAAGTTGGAATTTATCTCCCCAAGCAGCAAGCTGATCCCCAGTAGATTCTGGAAGCTTACCCTCGCAGAGCATGAACGCGTCGTCCGGCTTTATTTAAAGAGTTATTTCCTTAACAGGATATAACTGGGTTATCCTCAGCCAAAAGCCACGGAAAGATCGTCGTCGACAGAATCTTCTTATCCCCAGCGAAGTCTATCAGCACTTCCAATACAGCAGAGATATCCTCAGCAAGTCATTCTCAACAATTCAGCAAAAGCATCTCTATCCCCACAGAATATCACTCCCCAGCATGGTCACTAGAGTATCTTTTCTCCCCGCAGAATCCGTCATTTGCCAAGTTTGTTCCGCAACGGAGTCATCTTCTCCTACCAGTATTCTTGCAGTTATCATCCCCAGTGGAAACAAAATCTATTCCTCAACATCAGCCCAGGATACGACTTCCCGGCACCCGTCAAGGATTTATTTTCTTAGACAAAAATACATTCATAAACATCATATCCTCGTACATTGTAGCATGCATATGCATCATATGGCACGAATCTCATTAATTTTGAAGACATACAGTTCATGCATCATGATTTTGCATACAATTATGTTTTGCCTTTTCAGGAAAAAGATCAATACAAAAATGACTACCATCAACTATCGCAATTTTTTCTAGATATAGTTTCAGATGTAAACCAGATATGGTGACGTTCTGATACTGCTTCCAGATTTCCTTCTAGATATAGTTTCAGATATGAACCAGATATGGCGACGTTCTGATACTGCTTCCAGATTGCCTTCCAGATATAGTTTCAGATGTAAACCAGATATGGCGACGTTCTGATGCTGCTTCCAGATTTCCTTCTAGATATAGTTTCAGATATGACCCAGATATGGTGACGTTCTGATGCTGCTTCCAGATTTCCTTCTAGATATAGTTTCAGATATGACCCAGATATGGTGATGTTCTGATGTTGCTTCCAGATTTCCTTCCAGATATAGTTTCAGATATGACCCATATATGGTGACGTTCTGATGCTGCTTCCAGATTTCCTTCTAGATATAGTTTCAGATATGACCCAGATATGGTGACGTTCTGATGCTGCTTCCAGATTTCCTTCCAGATATAGTCCAGATATGAACCAGATATGGCGACGTTCTGACACTTATTCCAGTTGAAGACATTTCAAGACCTAGACCGGTTCAGTTAATCGACCCTAAGATTCTCTGTTGTTATCCCGTCCAAGGCATTCTCTAGTCCAGCTAAATCGACTCCCAACAGATTTTTCTGATGAAGACTCAGTAGAAGTCCTTCTCTTATGGTTCCCTCTCCGACGGTGTGTGAGGTGGTAAGTCCTTTTCAGATGTTTCCTTCTCCGACGATGAGTGTGAGGTGATAGTCTCCTATGGTTCCCTCTCCGACGGTGTGTGAGGTGGTAAGTCCGTTTCAAATGTTTCCCTCTCCGGCGTTGAGTGAGGTGATCATTCCTTTCAGATTATAATTGCCTATGGTTCTCTTCCCAATACTGCAAAGATGGTATTTCCCACCAAGATTTTCTCAACGAGCGTTGTTGAAGTTAAAATCACCCAAGGTTCTCTTACCATTCATGCTAAGGCAGTAACCATCCCTGGTTCATTCATCATATTTTGGAAGCTCCAGACCCAGCTCCTGTAACCATTCAGGACATACCTATACCAAGCATCTAAAAATCAGCTCCTGCAACGTGTCAGGTACTCATTTTCTGTTTTGCAGGTACGCAAAGTTCTCGCTAAGGAATCTCTTATGCGATCAACATCCAGATGGCATCTATAAGCCCATCATCCAATTCATCGAACTCTAAATGGCATCTATAAGCCCATCATCCTATCCAAGCGACCTCTAAATGGCATCTATAAGCCCATTCCCATCATCACTGCTACCATGTGAGCGCAAATTTCTGGGCACTCTAGTGTTCAATCATCTTCTACCCTCGGATTACGAAAGGCACGTCAGCCAATCTGCATCCTCAGGTCTAAGAAGATTGAACAGGGGCAACTGTTGTACCCCAAAATTTTCCCTCCCATATTCTTCAAGAAATTGCCAAGCCAAGTCACAAAATTCCCCAAGGGTTGCACAGCTCAACAGTCTCCTATACAGTCAAAACTAGGGTTTGGGTTCTGATCAAGAAAATGAAGTTTTCAAAGGCCCAATCAAGTCTCATATGCTTACAAAGATGGTCAAGCATCCTCATATCAAGTTTCAAGGCATTCAGCTCAAAATTGCACAGTCAAAAACCCTAATTGCACTACAGTCAACTGTAGGGGCAAAATGGTCATTTGGCAGTCAAAAGTTCAAATTTTTGGTCAACATATCATTTTGAAGCCACAAACATCATTTGATCAATGCTTGATCATGATTCTCAAAATTTGGCTCAGAAATCATCAAAGATGCAAAAGTTACTATATTTGGACAACTGAAAAAGTCAACTGAAATTGACCAGGGCATAACTTTCACATGGATTATCAGAAAAATCCCATCCAAAGCTCATTTTGAAGAGAAAGACATTTCCTACAACTCATATTCATACTTCAAGTCCAAGAAATGCTCTCACAAAAAGTTATCAATTTCAACATTATAGGTCATTTTCAAAAGTCAACAAAAAGAGACTTTAGGTCAAAGGCCATAACTTGAGATTGGTAAATCAAAATGACATGGGACCAAAGGCATTGGTTAAAGGACTCAAAGACCTTTCCAAAATGTCCAAGAACATGAGAAAATATTAAAAATTGAGCAAGTTATGTCTTGTGGAAGTTGGGAAATTTTTGGATATTTTGAAAAGTCAACTTTGATCCAAATGACCTAAAATTGCTAATGGGCCCATTTTTCTTCCATGATTCATCATTCCAAGCATATGCACGACCACTTGGCCCAAAGGGAAGTATTTTCTCATTTTTTATTTATTTATTTGAATTTTTATTTATATTAATTCAATTAAATCAATTAAATATGTGAAAAATATCTAAATGAACCAAACAAATCTTTTTGTACACATTTCAGCTTCAATATTTCGTGCACATCCCAACATGGAAAGATTTGGTTTAATTTGAGCATGATTGAACAAAGAACACATGAAAAAAGATATGGAAGATCCTTAAGAAATCAAATATTGAAAACCATTATTGCCATGGATTTGATTGAAATTTCTTAACCTAATTGCTTCACTACAAATGCCTGAAGAGAACCCTAATGCCCAAGGACGAAAAGCTGCGCTAAAGAACCATTGAAAAACTTGGAAAAAGTCTCTAAAAGCTCAAAACTGAAAAGCACTCTAGAGGTCGATTCAAGCCTCCATTCTTGTCTCAATAGCTTTCTTGGAGGTCACTGATCACGTTCCAATCAAGCATAGCCATCAAAACCTCAAGAGTTGGTAGATAGAACTTAAATTGTACAGCAAAAAATGCATAATCGTATTTCATGTTTCAAGCATCTTCATTGTTTTTTTTTGATGCATTCATACTAATGAACGTGTTCTGAAGCTAACCATGTCGTCTAATTTTGTTTTCGTGCCATATATGGATGTTTGCCATTGATACTTTTTAGGGTTTCTGAACCTTCAAATTAGGGGTTTTCAGGTGCTGTAAAATTAGACCCCCTCAATACCATGGTTGGATTCAGCGCATAGAGACGAAGAAGAATCACTTATCGCGCCTAATTTATGAACATTATAGGCTTATTCGCTATTTTCTGGTAACTGGCTTAAGGCAACGCGTCTAAAACCGTTGCCTAACGTTTTATGTTACAGGGACAATGAAGAGGATGATGCGTTGGAAAAACATGATTAGCCTGTTTGAAAATTGGCGCGCTGGATCCAATAATGCCTTGGTTTTTCTTTTTATTATTTATTTGTTATAATATGTTAATACGCGTGATGTAGTTCAGCTGGCAAGCGAAGGGATTATTAACGTCCAAGACCTGGGTTCGAACCCCAGGTCTGTGTAAATTTCAATATTATTTTTCACTAATAACTCCCATGCAGCGCTTATGATAAGGACCATGATGCACTCTCTTAATCCAAGCGTCCACGCGTCCTGGGACTTCAAACCAAAGGCTGAGATTGGAAACACACGCTAAGCCCTATTCAACGTTGCCACACGCGTCATAAAAAAGTCAGAAGGGCCATGCTTAACTGGGCCAGAATTTCACACTAAGACCTCCACTTTGGGGCCTGAACCCCCCCCCCCCCCCCTGGTTTGCTTTCTCTACATTTTTCTTATTTTATTTTTAATTGTTATTTTATTTTCTTTATTTGTTTAAATTAATTATTTTTCTACAAAATATAAAAAACATCTCAAAAAAATCAGAAAAAGAGCAAAATATAATTTTTATTTTAATTATTTTTATAAGTATTTTCACATGTAAATATTTAGTTTTAATTAGGTTACAATTTTAATTTCTTTTAATAACAAAAATACAAAAAGTAGAATTAGGTTTAATTGATAATTTTTATTTCCTTTTAATTTTTCTTTCACAATAATAATATTTATTTTAATTATTTTCATAAATAAATTGTATAATTGAATTTAGTATAATTAGGGTTTTTGCAATTTTAATTCTTTTTAATAAATCAAAAAAACATAGAATTAGGTAATTGATAATTTTTCCTTTTAATCTTTTTTTTCCTTTTTTTACCATAATATTATTTACTTATTTTATTTTCATAATTAAATTGTGCATAAAAGAATTTAGGTTTAATTTAGGTTAAAAACTTCAATATTTTCTTAATAACTTAAAAAATAATTAGAACTAGGTTTAACGTTCAATTTTAGTTTTAATTAATTTTTTCTATTAAATCTTAAAAAACACTAAAACAAAAACATTTAATTTTAATTCCTCATTAACTTTAATTTTTTGCAAAAGGGTCCAACGCCCATATTTTTAATCGTTTAATTTGCGTATTTATTTTATTGCTTAAATAACCATGTACCTCTCCCAAAGCCATGTAACTCGGACAATTTAACTTCTCGCACTTTTATTTCTTTTGCTTCTTTACTTTTTTGTCAAATCGGGTCCGGTTTAATTTTGGCGATGTGGACCCGCGCCATTTGTAATAGCCTTAGATTTACTTTTTCCCGCAAATATTAATTGTTAAATAAGCATGCAAGAATGAATGGACATAATAAAATCAAGCGTAGATCACTTTAACATGACAAGACAAATATCAATGAAAATGACACACCATTCGCACACACCACCCCTAGGGTACGCCTCACTGTTGCCTTGCCTCTCGAAAGATGATCGTCGAGTAGAGGACGTCTTAGTAAGTCCTCATGATCCGGGAACCTGGCATGAGGGTAGCTTCTAAGGTGTCTTCCCATTGCTCTGGTGATCACCATGTCCCGAACCTCGAATTGACCCGAACACCTCCAACGGTGGTGCTACCTACCTCTCAATGGTGGGATGGCACTACTTTAAAGGACATTTACACAGACGAATTCCTTAGGGTAGGTAGGTTCTCGTAGATACTTGCTCTAATTCAAAAACAAACAAAAATCTTTTCACACCGACAATTTTCAAAAAGCTTTCGAAAGCAATTTTTCAAATACTCTTGAGGACCGATACAAGAGTCGAACTGAAATTTTCAAAGAAACTTTTTTAAACCCACAATTGAAAAGCAAGCAAACATTTTTGAAAACACAAATGAGCAAGTATCTAAGAGCCCATGGATAACCATGGATAGAAAGGGTGCTAACACCTTCCCTTTCTATAACCTACCTCCCGAACCGAGAGCAATCTCTTTAAGGAATTTTTCTGTGCTTTTGTCCTTTCCATTTGGAGAAAATAAAAGACGGTGGCGACTCTTGCTTCCGCGACATTTCGCGAACCAGCGTTAAACAGTCAGTTCCAGATCCACCGATCACACACGGGCTCTTAGATACTTGCTCAATTATTTTCAAAATTGTTTTCTTTGTGCTTGTGGGTTTGAAAAAGTTTTTGTTTTGAAACTTCGATTTAACTCTTGCTTCTGTCCTCAAGAGCGTATGAAGTGTTTTGAAAAACTTTGTTCGAAAAGGAGTGTAAGTGTGAACAACTTTTGTTTTTAAAAGAGCCAGTATCTAAGAATCATCTACCTACTTGAAAAAAGGAATCGTTCTATGCTAATTTCCTTTAGACAATGCTATCCTACTATTGATGAGTAGGTAGCACCGTCGTTGGAATTTGAGGGTCAATTCGAATGAGGGACATACGGTCACTAAAGCAATGTTAGGACGCCTTAGCGGTAACCCTAATGTCTTAGATCATTTGTTTGAGGCAACAATATTCGAGGCAACCATTTTGAGGCGACTATGATCTTTTAGACAAGAGGACGACCTCTAAAACGACCTATACTCAATGACCGTGTACGAAGGCAATCAAGCGGGGTGTACCCTAAGAGTGCGCATGTGCGAGTGTGTCGTTTTCAGTTATTTTTATCTTTGTACATGTTAAGGGTGATCTAAGTTGATTTTAAGATTAACATTCAGTCTTGTCATGAAAACCCTATTATCAAGCAAATAGCAGTTATAATTTTCGGAAAATAAAATGCGGAATTTAAATTACAAGGCGTCGGGTATTTACATCGCCAAAGACAAACCTTTTGAAAAATAAAATAAAGCAATAAAAACAATTAAAAGTCCTAATTACTATTACAATCCGGGAGCAAGTACATTATTGGATAAAAGAAAGTAAATCGCGTGCGGGAAATTAAATCGAGCGCATGATTAGGGTTTTGACCCTTTTGGTTAAAGAAAATATCTTTTTGTTATTTTTTATTTTAAGAAAGAAATAACCTAAATTAATCACTAAATTAAATTAAATTAATTAATAAAAATAAATTATTTTTTGATTTTTCATTATTTTAAGAAAGAAAATAAAATTAATTGAATTAGTAATTAAAACCTAATTAAATCTAATTAATTTTAATTATTTGCAAAAATAGGTTAAAGTTTTTTTCTAGAATTAAAACCTAACTTAATTAATTAGTATTTATTAATAAAAAATAAAAGTTAAAATTTGATTGAATAAAAATATTTTTTGGTGATTTTATTTAATAAAAGAAGAATTTAAATAAAACAATTAAAATAAATAAACAAGAAAAAATATAAGGGAGGAGTAATGGGCCTGTATCAAGGGGTGCTGGTAGCAATGGAAAAGCCAATTAGTGATGGCCTCTTTGACTTTTTGAATCTGGTGCTTGTGCATTGACTGGTGCTTTGGTGGACCTTCAGCTTTGAACCACCAGATCTGGCCTTTGGCCATCTGGCGCTTGAGTAGATGAAGGACCATGGTGGGCCGTACGCTTGAGTATGCATATGATCATCTGAAAAACAAAATTATCAAGAAAGTGGGGGACCCGGGATTCGAACCCAGGTCCTGAGGCAGTTTACCCTTGCACGCTTGCCACTACGCTATACTGATTCATTTGTTAATAAAATGCAAAGAATACATAATATAATAAAAACAAATCATATGCCAGCAAAACAAAAAAAAGGCGCAATTGGTTTGAATTCATCAATGGGCAAGGGACACCTCATCGTCCCTGTCTTGAAACCTGTAAAAGAATACCTGCGGATTTGAATCCGCAGCTAAAAACGCAAGCCTATCCTAAAATCTCCTCTAGGCCATATAAATCCATTCCAAGAACATGGTTTGACTCGTCCTGGCTTCCTGATCAACACCATGCCCTTCTTGAGTCACAATTTTACCTGAAACAAAACCTTAAAAATAAAACGAAGAACCCTAGCTATGGTGGTTCTCCATTCAGGCCAGATAAACGCAATTGAATAATACCAATCGCTTGCAAATGTTATGTAGATTCAAAATATGGTATTGATTCATGAAAAAGATGCTTAAATTCAGAGTTGTGAAATCAAGAACAAGGGTATGTTTCATGACACTTACAACACGTTATGGAGTCGGAAGATGCTTGGTTTTGATCCAGGTAGCTTGAGTGAATGCCCAAGAAGCGATTGGGACAAGTCTTGGCCTCTGAAAATGCCTCTAACCTGGATTTCGACTTCTCACTTTTTTGTGATTTTTTCACTTTTTGTTCTGCCTCTCTCTGCACTTTTCAACCCTGATCTCGTATATCTTGGCTTGCTTATGTAATATGCTTTGTATTAGGATAGAAATTATGGAATGAATCCCTTCATATCAATGCACATGAATGTGATTTGATCTCCATTATTAAACCTTCCAAATTTGATTTGATTCAATCTTTTTGCACATGATTTGGCTTGATATAAATTTGATGGTGATGTTAGCTGTGAACAAAGCCTAAAACAATCAAAAAATCAAGAGTTATTAATTATTTGGATTTTCTATGATTTTATTTGATTTAAAATGAATAAATTCAATAAAAAATCAAATTAAATAATAAAAATGAAATATGGGCTCATGGCTGAAGCTAGGACACGTGGGCAACTATGCAAGCTCAAAAATGCATGCAATCAAACACACAATTCACACAAGCACCTCTAGGGTAACCTCGCTTGTTGCCTACGAATAAATAGTCATGTCCCTCGAATGTGGGACGCTTTAGCAAAGACCCTCGATAAAGGTAGATTGTAGTCCCTCGATGACCCTTCGATGTTGCCTTCGGTAAAATGATCTTAGTCCTTATGGAAAATTTCTAAAGCGTCTTACAAGTTACCTGCTATAACTATATGACGACCCACTCCCATCCCTTCACATCCAACGATAGGGATTCTTATCAATCAATGGTTAGATAGCAACATCTAAAGGAGGAGGAAAAGAACTAAGACTTTCTGAGTAGGTAGAACGTTCATAGTTGCTTACTCACAACATTTTCAAAACAACATCTTTCAAAACACACCAACACTTTCAAAATGAAATATTTTCAAAAGTCAGTACTTTGTATACATTCTTATAGAGACGAGAAACATTACAAAGTTCTCCTAAACAAAGGAACTTTTCAAAATACTTTCAAAACCAATCACGAACACATTTCAAACAAAGCATTTTCAAAGTGAGCTAGAAATTAAGAGCCCAAAGATAACTACAGATGAAAAGGGTGCTAACACCTTCCCTTTTCATAACCTACCCCCTGAACTCACGAAAATTCTCGAAAGGTCTTTCCTGTTCTTTTCACCCTTTCCTTTATTGGATAAAAGAAAAGTAAGTGCCGACTCTTGCTATGCGCAACAATTGCAATAAAAGGCAAAACACCCAAGTCAATTCTCCCACCATATTACATAACTGTCGAATCTACTGGGGACACTTTAAAAGTGGGGTTACCTTAGATCTATATCACCTTTAAATGCTTTCATTGCTTGATTTGTTTGCTTTACACTTATGGGTCCTTGTTTGGTTTGTATCGATCCTCTACCTGGATCTGGGAACATCATTAGGTAAATAGCCAAAATTATGGAGACTGTATGGCGTAGACCGATATGGTTGAGACAATAACTATGTTAGTGTGACACATTTGTGGGTACCGATATCCCTTATGGCGAATTAAGGAGAATGCGGGGACACCGTGTGGTTTCATGAAGCACTAACGAACCTTAGAACCTTTAATTGAATAACTTGGCCATTAGGAAGTAGTGAGATAACCGACTTTGGTGCAGTCTGAGGTTGGTTGATACTCGATACTACGCTCATTAAGATCTGACTTTTGGGATATTTCGGTCGCCAATAAAGAGGCTTGTGCTGAAACAGTGCCTGATGAAGAAAGATCAATGATATTGAGATCCCCTAGAACTTGACTACTTTCTAGGACAGGTTGAACCAACTAAACTTCAATAGGGTACTTACCTAAGAACCTCATGCAAGCCTAAACCTAAGGACTTGTTTTCTTTGTGTGTATATGATTACTTGTACATAACATCATGACATCATACCATAGCATTTTCAATAACCATTTCAAGGATCTCAAGGGTTTGTGATGCAGGGTTATATTGAACCAGACGCCTATCAAGGGTCAAGAGGATTTATTTTCATCTGGCCAAATGTTATCAAAAAATCAAAGCACAAAAGCTTGAGTCAAGGTCTATGACCCACTTGACATGGTGAGCTTGATTCTCGTAGAAGGACATTCAACGATGCAAAAGCTGTAGTAAAAATTCAACTTTTGACGTCTTCTTGTATTTACCCCACGAGATCCTTGAAAATATTACATCCACATACCATGCATCATCTCATGACAGGTTCCCCCATACAGGTTTTCTCATCTGCTTACTGTTTATTTCAGTAGAGATGGCTCTAGAACAGACTATCAAGGATCTTCAAACCCAAAATGCTCAGCTTTAAGAAATGTTATTGAACTTATCCTAGGGGAAAGAAGAAGTGAAAGCACTCCTCACTACTAGCATGACCAAGAAGAGTCCCGAGGACAACAGGGATGACCAGTTGGAACGGTTACAAACTGAGATAGCAACAATGAAAGTCCAGATGATGGGATAGATGGTGGGTCAGATGGCTCTTATCCAAAACTTAGCTCGGGGACAAGAAGAGTTGAGAATTCTCGTCAACAAGCTTCATCAAGATGGATGCAACCGCATGGAGCAAACAGCTAGAATTGGGGATCAAGTCATTAACCAGCCTCTGATAAGACAAGAAGTTGGCTTGGTCGAGAGAACACCTTTCAAAATGACTACTACACTGGAAGTCCAACAACGACCATGCCAACCACGACAGGGTGGTCAACATAAGCAAGATACGCCAAAAAGACAATTTATAGATATCAACGTGTCCTTGGCTCAAGCATTGAATCATATGTTGGAATCCAAGCTGGTTACATTGAGGGAGCCTCCTCAAAAACCTAATACTTCTTCTCCCCGCTACAAACACAATGAAAAGTGTGCATACAACTCCAACAGTCGGGGACACGACACTAACCACTGTTGGGCATTGAAGAACCAGATTCAAGACCTGATTGACAAAGGAGTGTTAGAATTTACACAAGATGGTCAACTGGAGTTTTTCCGTTACCCCTCAAAGACACACCATCTGAAGAGGGAAATTTAGGCAGAGAAGCTTTTTGTTCATTCGAATTTCTAGTTGTAATTTATTTGTCTGTTTAAAGGCTTATCTTTATGTCTGACTTTGGTCATTCTCGTTAATGCATTGCATATGTTTGTCTTGAGTTAATCCATTCGTTTTCACTATACTGAAAGTATGCTTTTACATCCTTTTTGTATGATATTCAACTCTCATTAAAAGTTGTAAGCCTTTAGAGAGAGGATGACAAAAACAATGCCATAATCTCATACAAGTATGCTTTTGGACAGACCTTACTGACGATGTACATGCGTTCTTTCAATTCCTAAACAATGGATTTATACGGAAGATAATCCCTAGTCAACCCCTTTGAGCCAAAGAAGTAGGAGTTTTCTTTTTCGCACAAATTGAAACCTTTAATCATAACCTGGGGCAGGGTAGTTTCTCAGTTAATTCAAATGCGCGTTCAGTCGCAAGCTTTCACTTCGTACACAACAAATGACATAAAAAACATCCTTCTAAATAAAAAAATATGGCAATGGTTCCCTGTAAAATAGGTAGTTGTTATCTCTCAAAAGAAAAAGCCCACTGAGTCAAAACCTAAGAAGGAGACTTAAGAAAAACGGGGGCATCCCGTTAAATGTAGTCTCAAAACAAAAAAATAGTCAAACAAAAATCAGGGATAATAAATCAAAAAGGGGTCTCTACAAACCCTCGACAAAGGAAAAATGTTGTAGAATTGATTGCCTTCTCAAATAAACTTCTAGTATTTGAGCCATCACCAAAATACCATTCCAGATTCAATAGGAGTTCAAATGCACAATTAACTGAGTTTAGGGCGGAAGAACATCATGAATAATGGGTGGGTACAAATAAACTTTGAGCCTTATCCTTTGTTTCTTAACCCATGAACCAGTCCATGTTACAACCTTTTAAAAGTCCTAATTAAAGCATGGGTTAGTTCGAAGGCATATTGTTACAAAAGGCATCCTGACTCCTGTATGGCTTACTGTAAATCTTGAGTTAAATTCATATTCTTACAAAATTCTTTTGCTAAAAATGCATTTTCAAAAACTTCAAGACAAGCATAAACTTTGCATTGTTTGAATACCGTTGTTTGCATATGGCCAAATGGTCGACAATAGAGAAATTTGCACGGTGAATATCCAATGAACGAAAAATTCTCTCAAGAAATAGAATCACTTCAATGTAATGACAAACTCTCCTATAATAAAGGGGGCATGACATGTTATTGTCCAACTCATAAGTGGAAGTCATGTCAAGATTTCAAGAAATATCTCATAAGGTCCTGAATAGCCAAGGCCAGGTCTCCATCGGAATCACTTAGGGAATTGAACATGAATTCCAGTAAAGGGGCATGTACGACCAAACAAACATTTCTGGAAGTGCTACAACACTTACTACTATGGACAGTGACAAATCCCCACAAAGTCCCTTTCATAAGGTGATCCCCAGTGAAGTCGTTAGAGCCACCTCTATAAGGTTACCCTCATAGATTAATCTTCATGGATAAGGGTACAATCCCCTACAAGGCCATCCCTGACAAGCGCAGAAGCGTCTTCAAATAAAAGTGGGGCATCCTCCAGCCGATGACATAGTCAAACTCACCAGCGGATAGATGAGTTATATCTTCTCCCAATGAACGCACACATCATGCCGGTCCCCAAACGGATGGAAATTTCCGACAGTTTATCATCTTCTAGATACAATGCAGATACAATCTACATGCAGATTCATTTTGACACTTATTTCAGATTCTCTTCCCGATACAATCTAGATATAGATGTCATTCTGATACTCATTTAACATCTCCTCAGACGCAATCAAGGCTCAGATTCATTCTGACATTCCCCAGCTGAGTTGGTCTTAACTGAAAAAAGAAACCTTACGGAGTTCTACCTAAAGAAGTCACTTCCCCAGTAGGTCGTCAAAATATTCTCTTTAACCGGGTTCATTTCCCCAACAAACTACAAATTCCCCAGCTTGAGTTAGCCTCTCAGACTATTACATATCAAGGGACAAAACCCCTTAATCCACGGTAGAGTCATTGCAATCCCCAACAGAGTTGTTACTATTCAAGAAAGTTACTGTAAAGCCTGGAATCCAACCAAATAACAGTCAACTTCATCCTTTCAAGAAATTTACTATAAATCCTGGAAACCGACAAGATAACAGTCCAACTTCAATTTGCTGTGAAGCCTGTAATCCGACCAGATAACAGTTAACTTCAGTAAGTGGTTGCGAAGCCTGGAATCCGACCAGATAGCAATTAACTTCATCAATCTCATAAAGTTACTGCAAAGCCTGGAATCTAACCAGATAATAGTTAACTTCAGTAAGTGGTTGCAAAGCCTGGAATCTGACCAGATAGCAATTAACTTCATCAATCTTAGAAAGTTACTGCAAAGCCTGGAATCCGACCAGATAATAGTTAACTTCGGTAAGTGGTTGCGAAGCCTGGAATCCGACCAGATAGCAATTAACTACATCGATCTCAGAAAGTTACTGTAAAGCCTGGAATCCGACCAGATAATAGTTAACTTCGGTAAGTGGTTGCGAAGCCTGGAATCCGACCAGATAGAAATTAACTTCATCTATCTCAGAAAAGTTACTATAAAGCCTATAATCCGACCAGATAACAGTTAAATTCAACCTTTCAAGCAATTTATTGTGAAGCCTAGGATCCGACTAGATAACAGTTTGATTTCATCTAAGTTACTGCAAAGCCAGGAATCCAACCAGATAACAATTTAACTTCTTTAATAACTGTGAAGCCTGGAATCTTACTAGATAACAGCAATTTACTATGAAGCCTGGACCCGACCAGATAACAGTTCAACTTTATCCTCTCAAGAAAATAACTGAGAAGACTGGACCCGACCAGATAACAGTTTGATTTCATCTAAGTTACTGCAAAACCTGGAATCCGACCAGATTCCAGTTCACATTCAACTCTCTAAACAAATTACTGTGAAGCCTGGAGTCCGACCAAATAATAGTTTGAGTTACTACGAAGCCTGGAATACGACTAGATAACAGTTAATTTCATCTTCCACAGTAAGTTACTGCGAAGCCTGGAATACGACAAGATAACTGTTAACTTTATTACCCCCAGCAAGTCGAAAGTTACTACCAAGCCTAGATTTCTACCAGATAACAACTAATTTTCACCAGTCAAATATAACTCCCCAGTAGAGTAATGGACAACTCCTAAACTCTATTCCACAAGAAGAAATCAGCACATCCCCAGCGGAGTTTCTTCAAATAAATAAGCAAAACTCCCCAGCAGTAGTCAGGAATTTATTTTCCCAGACAAAGATACACTTTAACAACATTTCACATTTCATACATCATAGCATATGCATACGAAGCGCATATAGCACAACCCCATTTTTGAGAACATCATTACGCAATGCATTCCATACATCATGACATTGTATACAACTAACTCTTTATCTTTTCAGGAAAGATCAATCAAAAGATAATTATCATTAATAATTTTCAACATGTCCAAGGTTAGTTCCTGAAGCAAGACATGGCAACTATCTACGCGACCAGATGCAGCTTCACACGGGCTCATCAAGAAATAATCTTACACGGGTTCCTTCTAATTTCCAGATGCAGCTTCACACGGGCTCATCAAAAACCAATCTTACACGGGTTCCTTCTAATTTCCAGATGCATCTTCACACTAGCTCATTATGAAGAAATATTATACGGGTTCCTTCTAATTTCCAGATGCAGCTTCACACGGGCTCATCAAGAAGCAATCTTACACAAGTTCCTTCTAATTTACAGATGCGACTTCACACGGGCTCATCATGAAGCAATCTTACACGGGTTCCTTCTAATTTCCAGATGTAGCTTCACACGGGCTCATCATGAAGCAATCTTACACGGGTTCCTTTTAATTTCCAGATGCAGCTTCACACACGCTCATCATGAAGCAATCTTACACGGGCTCCTTCTAATTTCCAGATGTAGTTTCACACGGGCTCATCATGAAGCAATCTTACACGGGTTCCTTCTAATTTCCAGATGTAGTTTCACACGGACTCATCCCGAAGCATCCCTACACAGGCTCCTTCTCATATATTTCTAGATGCAGTTTCACATGGACTCATCCCGAAGCAGCCCTACACAGGCTCCTTCTCATATATTTCCATATGCATTTTTACACGGACTCATCCCGAAGCAGTCCTACACGGGCTCCTTCTAATACATTTTCAGATACAGTGTCACACAGACTCATCCCGAAGTAGCCCTACACAGGCTCCTTCTCATACATTTCCAGATACAGTTTCACACGAGTTCATCCTGAAGCAATCTTACACAGATTCCTTCTTATACATTTTCAGACATGGCTTAACACGGGTCTATTCCAGCATATCATTCAGATTAAATCAACCAAAGATTTATTCTGATGCTTCTTCCAATCTATATAAACACTCACCTTGGATGGCATTTATAAGCTCATCTCTGACAAAATTTCTTCATCACTTTTCCAAATGGCATCTTTAAGCCCATTCCCAACACAATCAACCAACACATCATCAATTGAAAATTTCGGGGCACTCTAGTGTTCAATCATCTTCCACCTTCAATTCACGAATGACGGACCCGCCAATCTAACTCTTCAGGTTTAAGAAGATTGAACAGAGGCAGTTGTTGTACCCCAAAACTTTCCCTCACTTTTTCAAGATATTCCTTACAAAGGATCTCCAATGCTTAAGGATTCTCAAGGAATTGATCCGACAAAATCATCCCCGAAGCACTGAGACCCCAAATTAGGGTTTTGGTTGAGAATGACGAATCTTTAACTTTTGACATAGTACATGACTTATTGGTTCGAAAGATGATCTTAAGGGTTCAAGTACATCATTTTTACTTAATCGCATATTTCAATTCATCTCCCGAGATCAGTGGGTTGATAGATGAAATTTGGTCAACCGATGAAAAAGTCAATTGTACACTGAAAAGTCAAACTTTGACTTTTTGGTCGAATTTGAGTTTCCAAGATCACATTTCATCAAGACATTCAAAATATGTAATTTGATCATCAAAAATCAAGAAAGTCAAAAAATCAAACTTTGCAAGACTTGGAAAAATTTTCTAAGTATTTTCTATACATGTCAATTTCATTTCTTCATGACATCTTTTCACCACGATTTAAAACAATTCAAATTATTACAAGCTTTCAATTAAATAACAAGGATGTATTTTTAAAGTTAAAAATTGCAAGTTACAAATCTTAAGCTTTGTCTTGTTTGAACTTTTCCAGTTGACTCAATCTTCAAACCTTGCCACTACGATGTCCACAAAACCAGACTTGTATCATGCTACAAATGTTGTTGTCCAGAAAAGTCCCAAAGTCATATACGTTGCCAAGTCCAAGCCTACTGCTACAAGCCCAAAACCATGTTAAAAGACAGTTTGTTGTCCTGTACAAAACTAGCCCTGCTATGCTGCCTCTAAACAATGTCATAGTCTGCTCCAAAACCTGTAATGCTGCCTTGAAAAATCTGTATCATATCAGTCCCATGTTTGCACCAAATATGGATATAAGAGCTGTATCTAAAAAGTAATGAGATTGCATACCAAAAAATTTCAAAAACTCATATGTTTCCCTCTCAAATTTCATCCAACTTCATCTACAAATAGTCTGTTTTCACAACACACAAAGGGGGGATTGAGAGGATTTTTGGGAGAAAAGAAAGAAAAAAGAGAAAAACAGAAGTATTTTTAACCTCTTCTTATTCAAAAATTCTGCCTTATTTTCATTCACAAAAAACCAAACCTCAATCCATTATTCCACCTTGCAAGCTTTCCCATAAACCAACTATCCAAACACTTCACATCACATAGAGATTGTTCAAACACAAGAACAGTTTATGTAGTACCATTATCATCACCTTCCAAACACATAAAAAAAGACAGTATTGTACAACTTGATTGGGTTGGAGTGGTTCAACAACTTTCAACACAAAGAAACGATTGGAGCATCTTCCTAGAGGTTCACTGAAGCCATCACAACATCTTGAAAGGGGTTCAGACTCAAAATGAATTGCAGTCTCAAAGTAAGTCCTCTTAACTTTTAGCTCTTCATTTCAAACATCATTAGTGATTAATTGTTTAAGATAAATGTAGTAATCATTGCCTTTTGAAGCTAACCATTTACTTGCTTTTCGTTTTTGTCAATATTATGTTGAGAATTGACCTGTACAAACAATAGAACAATGTAAAAGGAAAAATATGCATCATGAGTTGATGCATACTCATATGAGTCAAATCATGTTAGTGTAAAACAGGTTATGGGTCGACATAAAACATGCATGAGTCGACTCATACTAGTTGCAGAACAGGGCATGAGTCGACACAAAGCTTTATGCATCCATGCATACTTTTATCCAGGCACAATAAAGAGAGACCAAAGGTGCATGAGTCGACAAAAAACACGAATGTGTCGACACAAACAAGAAATGAGTCGAAACATACCATTATGTATCGACTCATACTGAGTTGATTTTGATTTTCCAAGAACAGGAATTGGCATGTGTCGATGCATAAGGCTATGTGTCGATACATAAAGTTTATTTTGTTTTCTTTGTACACTATTTTCCTTTTTATATTTTTCTATTGCTATTCATTTATTAAATATGATTGTAATAATTTAATTAGGCTTACACTTCATCCCCATTTGTAAATTATACCCCCATTCCCCAAGTGATGTAATAGCGTAGGATTTTAATTTCTACAATTTATCGCTTTAATATAATTGTTAGTAATTAGGGTGTGTATGGCAAGATAAAATCAACCATTAGAAAACCCTAATCTCAAAGACAAAAATGAATGCAATCAAACACAAAATTCACACAAGCACCTCTAGGGTAACCTCGCCTGTTGCCTACGAATAAATAGTCATGTCCCTCGAATATGGGACGCTTTAGCAAAGACCCTCGATAAAAAAAGATCGTAGTCCCTCGATGACCCTTCGACGTTGCCTTCGGTAAAATGATCTTAGTCCCTACAAAAAATTTCTAAAGCGTCTTACAAGTTTCCTGCTATGACTATACGACGACCCACGCTCGTCCCTTCACATCCAATGATAGAACTTCTTATCGATCAATGGTAAGATAGCAACATCTAAAGGAGGAGGAAAAGAACTAATACTTTTTGAGTAGTTAGAACGTTCATAGTTTCTTGCTTACAACATTTTCAAAACAACATCTTTCAAAACACACCAACACTTTCAAAATGAAATATTTTCAAAAGTCAACACTTTGTATACATTCTTATAGAGACGAGAATCATTACAAATTTCTCCTAAACAAAGGCACTTTTCAAAATACTTTCAAAACCAATCACGAACACATTTCAAACAAAGCATTTTCAAAGTGAGCTAGCAACTAAGAGCCCGTAGATAAATACAGATGAAAAGGGTGCTAACACCTTCCCTTTTCATAACCTACCCCCCGAACTCAAGAAAATTCTCGAAAGGTCTTTCTTGTTCTTTTCACCCTTTTCTTTATTGGATAAAATAAAAGTCGATGGCGACTCTTGCTATCCGCAACAATCACGATAAAGCGCAAAACACCCAAGTCAGTTCTCCCACCGTATTACACCTTGACCCATGAATGTTCCTTGATGTTCTTTCTTGATCTTTCTTGGATATGTTTTTCATGATATATTTTACTTGAGATATGATTGCTTGATGACATTTCTTTAATATTTTGGTATGATTGAATAAA
Organism: Vicia faba; assembly: GCA_948472305.1. Lineage (NCBI taxonomy): Eukaryota > Viridiplantae > Streptophyta > Magnoliopsida > Fabales > Fabaceae > Vicia > Vicia faba. Next base: position 75,176 of record CATIWC010000391.1, read on the forward strand.
TACTTTTGGCCATGTTTCTTGAATTTCTTCGTGATTTTTGTTGATGTATTTGTTGCTTAACGCTTGTGATTAATTTCTTGATGATGATTTTCCTTGCCTTGCTTGATTACTTGATTGTTGATTGTTTGCTTGTTTAACAGGCTCCCTTAGGAATATTAATTCAATTTTAATCTTTTGATTAATTTGAATTAATTCTAACTTAGGTTATTAATCCAAGTATGATAACAATTAGGGTTTTGCTTAGTTCCCTTTATCCAAACTCTAAGTCCATGGTGCATGATAACATTAGGATTATCTTCCTTTAGTCTTTTCCTTTTCTCTTTTCATCCATATTTTTCCCATTAAGACTAAAACTCTTTCTTAATCAAAAATTCAAAACACTTAATCATACTTGAAAACTTTCAAAACTAAAGGAGAAGTACTCAAATACCTCCAGCCTTGGAGGACCATTTGATGTATTCTCCTAACGAAACACTCAAAAAATTCAAAATCTTTTTCCCTTAGGGTTTTTCTTTTGAAAACCTTTTCAAAAGGGCATGTTACTTTCGTTCTACCGCAATACAGGTAGCGCATGAATCTCCAAACAATGAGCATCAACACCTAATGCTAGAACGTGAACATTAACATTGTCCATTAAAAAACACCAAACAAACCAACAATTTTGAGAAGAACTACGAAGTTCTGATTTCTTCATCGCACTATGGGGATACATAAGCACTGGGACTTAGTATTTGTACATTGGACCTTAGTCTCTAATCTAGATGTGCATTTTCATATTAGAAAACTTAAAATCATGTTAGAGTTGTTTTACCAGTTAAAAATCAAGTTTTCATGTAAAAAACTAGTCTATGTGTCAACACATAAGGTTTTCAGGTTGACACATAAAAACTTATGTTCAGTATGTGTCAACACATAAAGTTTTCAGGTTGACACATAAAAGCAATTGTGTAGTATGTGTCGACACATATGAGTATCAGGTCGGCACATAGACATTATATTAATTTACTATTGTGTGGTTTTATTCAAACGTTGATGTTAAAAATATATTGATTAATTTTCTTATCATAAAAATATGTTATATACGATTTACAATATATACGATCTTTTTTATAACGGCTCAGGATAGACGAGTGTCGATCTGGGATTGTTTCTGCAAGCCATAGCTAAATGTTTTTTAAATAGTTTTTTAATTGAAGAAAATTTCATTTGCAATCTATTCACCCCTCTAGATCATAGCCTATAGTCTAACAGAAGTGATACCCGACAAGTTTCTATTTTTTATTTAACTTAGAGAAGCATATAAGCGAATCCAGATAAGTGTGAAGTCGTCATTCAGATGACATCATCCACCGTAAAGAAGGAAGTCGTGAAACTTAATGGGATGTTAATGGCCTTGAATAGGTTCTTTCTAAAGTAGGCACATCACAACCTTCCCTTTTACTAGTTGTTAAAGAAGAAGCACTTTTCGAATGGACCCCTGAGTTTCAGCAAGCGTTCATATCCCTGAAGATGTCTTTATCTACTCCTCATGTGATATATCGTCCAACTCTGGGGGAACCCTTATACCTTTATTTGGATTTATCCGAGGAAGCAGTTAGAGCCTCTCGGGTGGTCAACAAAGCGCAGTGTATTTCATGGCCAAATAACTTCAAGATTAAGCAACTAGTCACACTTAGCGCAATGCCTAATCATGCTTAGAGAGTGAAGGTAGTTCATGATTTCAGGGCTAAGTTACTTCAAGGTGAAGGAAGGGTTTATGCGGTAAGCGAGGATGGGCAGCACACTTAGCGAGCTAAGGAGTGAAAAGCGAGTTAGAGATAAGCTGGAAAATCTTAGTATAGAAGAAAGTAAGCCCTCTAAGCGTAGATGGGTGGTGCGCTTAGCAATCATACCATATCATAACCTACAAATAGGGGTGCCATTTAATTCAAAGGGAGATCTTTAGTGGATTTTGTTGGACATATAACTTCATACACAAGAGAGGTGTTTAATTGTGGATGTTTGAAAAATGTTGATTGAAAAGAAAACTTTTATGAAAATTAGAGTTTAAAAACATTTGTAAAACAAATGAGTAAGTAATCAGTAAAATAAAAAGATAGATGGAAGAATAGAGGAAAGATAATAATTAAGAAGTAAAAGAGATAAGAGAAAAAGAAAGTCACCAGAGATTTATATGGGTTTGACCTAACTGAATGTATAAAGAAACAAAAGAAGGGGGGTTTGAATTGGAATTCTAGAATAAAAACTTTTTGAACACCCGATCTCAAACAACATACAACAACAAGCATACAACAATAATAAAAGACATAAGTATTTTTATTATGGTTCACTGTTAACAAGGTTAGTCCAGTCCACCCACCAAGAGTGATTTTTCCTTATCAAAAAAAGGACTTAATCCATTAATCAGATAACTTTTGGTTACAGCCTCAATGACACACTATCATTGACATTTCAAGAATTATGACAAATATGGTCTCTTAAGTAAAACAACCGCAATGAAAGACTATCATTGACATCTCAAGAATTTTGATCGATCTAGTCTCTTGAGGAAAACAACCTCAATGACAAACTGTCATTAACATCTCAAGAATTCTGACCGAACTGGTCTCTTGAGGAAAACAACCTCAATGACAAATTCTCATTGACATCTCAAGAATTATAATCGGACTGGTCTCTTGAGTAAAATAACCAAACTTGGTTAAAACAAATTTGTGTTTATATAAGTGCTTCTTAGATAAGTAGATACACAAATTTACGATCAAGGTTTACATAATAGAAAGACATGAAGTGGTTAAGCTATGAGGAATTTCTTCTTTCATTCACTTATTTTGCATAAATATTCTTCTTTGTTGAGATCTTGCAATCTTAATCTTTTGTGATCATTGATTTGGATTCTTAACCATGATCACTTTGATGAAGACTAAGGTTTTCATATGGTAGTCATTCGTTTAACGTTTTTCCTTGTCTTTCATTTTCTTCTTCATAGCTGCTTCCGATTGTGTATGATTTACTTGTGTACTGGTTACAACATTCTACCCTTCCTTACTTTGAGTTTTCTGAACTTAAGCATATCCTGGTTGAATTTCCTCTCAGATTTTCTTCAAATATGTTTTACTTCATTTTATAGTTTCATAAGGTTTTGCACATATATTCTCTTTTCTCGTGTGCACCTTATTCTTGTGCAATCGTACTCTTATCTTTTTGTGTCTCTCACTCTCTTATGTATATTGTCTACATTCTTCTCCAATCTTCCAATTTCTCTTTAAATATATAAATAAATATATTTGTTGGAGAATAAAAGATTGACTATTCACACAACAAATATATTTGTTGGAGACGTTAGCTAGATCATGAGTAGAGTGGTGCTTGCAGCATTAAGATAGATGATGGGATGTGTGGAAGCAGCAATGATACAATATACAATCCTTTATCCTAATTTTCAAGGTAGTGGTTACGATATTGTACTGTAGTTATTTGATTTTTTACTTTTATAATATTTTCACACATAACTCCCTTTACAACTAACTTCATGAATCAGAGGCTTCTGATAGAATTAGATGAAGCTTGATCGGAGGTCAGAGTCACTATATTTTCCTTCACACTTAACTTCTTTGGCCTGAGGATTATGATAGTTTATGATGAAGCTTAATCAAAGTTAGTCTTCAGAGTTTTGAGATATTAGAGTCGTAAAGAGTTAGAATATATCTCAGATCCTCTGGAAAGATTCTTGTAGATGCATTGGATTGATAACCCAGATGAATCATAGGATTTAGATAAATAATGATGAAGCTTGATCAGAGTTAAAAGTCATTCTCTTACATCAGAGTTGTTGTACCCCAAAATTTGCCCTCCCATATTTTTCAAAATATTTCAAGAAAAATTCACAAGTCCAACCCGGCGCGTCATATTCAGGTATTCTGTCGCCAAGATATCTCTGATAACGTATTCTCAAATTCAGGTTCGGCTCAAGAGTCAATTCTTTAAAGAAGGTATCCGAATGTTTGAGTTTTCTCGAAGAAATATGGTGAAAAAGTGTGCTGAAAGTGCAGTTTTTATGCGCTAAAAAATTCATAACTTGAAGATCGTGGCTCGTATTGAACCCGTTCCGGTGGCCAAAATTCCGTCTTGACATTATCTACGTTTTCATCTCTCACGGCTGGAAGCCAATTTCGATCAGAAGGTCTTCAAAAATGTGGATTTATCAAGTATTTTTGCACAGAAAATTTGTGACAGAAGTTTATTTGCGTCATGTTTAGAAAATCTAAACTTGGTCGATTTTCATCGTATCGAGCTGGTTCCGGCGCCAAAATTTCAAAAATTGAGGTGACTACATTTTCACAGAAGGTATTGAGTTCAAACGGTATTCAAAACGCCTTCGTTTTTTGCTCAGAGTGCGTAACACGCTGAAAATCCTGAATGCTGAATATTATTTCATCTGGGCCGAAACTTCGAAAATTCATAACTCGGTCAATTTTTATCGGATTGGGCTCATATTTTTACACAAGGTCACTGACTCATAGATCTACAACTTTTCTTCAAAAGTCGAGACCGGATTATGCTCCGATCAATACCAGTTTTTTATTGAAGAACGTGTCAGAGTCGACACTGGAGCCCAAAATAAGTTTGTCTGAGCTGAAACTTCAAAAATTCATAACTAATTCACCGTTTATCCGATTGAGCCGATTTTCGGACAGGAGTTAGTTCTCGATGTCGGCTACATTTTGTTTTCACATTTCAACTTCAAAAATTGCACTTAAGTCTCTGCGATTTAGCCTGGAAAGTGACGAACTCAAGTGAACATTGGAGGCCCAATTGCACATTCAAAGCCCATTTTCTTTACCCTAATTTCCATTATATAATCACATCCTTTTCACACAAACCAGGGAGGAGGAACAAGAGGAGAGAAAAAAACCTTGCCACAACACTGTTAGAATATCAAATTCTTTCAAGAACCCTAAAACCTTGAAATCCTTATTACAAATCTCACTCTCACTACAAACAAGTCATCACAGTTACAAACTAACACCTCACTACTTCTTCAGTAAGGGTAAGGCTGGCTTGATCTCCATGATCCAAAGGGCATAAAAGCATTCAGGTCACTAATTTTCCAGTAAGGGTAAGATTGATTTGATCTCCATGATCAAAAGGGTATAATTATTCATACATGCCATATTGTGCCTAAACATTAAATTTCTTCATATATTGGCTTTATTTGCATTTTATGATTTTATTTAATGTGTTCATGAGATTCAACACTGCAGATTTAGACAGGATCCCATGCAGGTTCATTAAGGAACGTTGAGGCCAGAACACAAATGGCCAAAAGCCAAATGGCCAAAAAAGAACAACTTATGCATGACACCAATACATGGCGAGACAGACATCCTGAGAAGATTAAGGAACGTTGAGGCCAGAACACAAATGGCCAAAAGCCAAAAGCCAAAAGCCAAACGGCCAAAGTAGAACAACTTATGCATGAAACCCAATTCAATGGCCAAAGAATGCAGACCACGGTACTCAGGAGTCAATGAACACGCACGTGATGCCAGAAAGTCAAACAAGGCTTTTTGTCTAATGGGCCAAATTACTTCCAAAAAACCTCCTAAACGGGTCTGATACCCCCCATGGTTTGCATCAATTTTTAATTTTTAATTTGTTTTTCTTTCTTAATTCTATTAATTATTTTAATTGTTTTCTTTAATTTCATAAATTAATTTTCATAAATAAAAAAATCAGAAACTAAAATATGTCAATTAATTTATTTAGTAAATATTTTTTTTGTAAATAAATATGTAAATAATTAATTAGCATAAATTAAGTTAAATTTTAATATTTTCTTTAACAATTAAAAATAATTTAGAACTAGGGTCTCATTTAACTTCTAATTTTAATTAATTTTCTTTATTCTCATTAAATACAAAAAAACTTTAAAAACATTTCTTTTCTTTTATTAAATAATTAATTAACTTTTAATTCAATTTAATTTCTCAAAAGGGTCCAACGCCCTCGAACATTCGATTCTAATTTCTTTTCGCGCATTTATTCTTATTTATTTTCTTTGTGAATATTATGTAACTGTTCAAGCCATGTAATAGTAACTAGGAATTTATTTACTTTCCGCATTTTTATTAAAAACAGGTCTTTGTTAATTTGACAATGTATAGACCCGCGCCTTGTAATAGCGTAGGACTTTATCTTTCCGTACTTTAATTTCCGCACTTTTAAACTATTAAACTTTGCATGAAAGAATGTATGGCCTAAATTAAAAACAAGCATAGATCACCATGATGCATGTGCAAGATAAAACGTAACATGAAAACAACACACAAATTCACACACCACTCTTAGGGTACGCCTCACTATTGCCTTGCCTTTGAAACGTGGTCGTCGAGTATAGGACGTCTTAGTAAGTCCTTATGTCCGTTGATCCATATGCCTCAAAACAAGTTGCCTCGGAAAAGTTGCCTCGAATTAAAAAGGATCAATGGCATAAGGGTAGCTTCTAAGGTGTCCTACTGTTGCTCTGGTGACCACATTGTCCCTAAAAACGAATTGACCCGAACACCTCCAACGGTGGTGCTACCTACCTCTCAATGGTGGGATGGCACTACCTTAAGGACATTTACACAGCCTAATTCCTTAGGGTAGGTAGATGACTCATAGATACTTGCTCTATTCAAAAACAATCAAAAATCTTTTCACACCGACACTTTCAAAAAGCTTTCAAAACAATTTTTCAAAGACTCTTGAGGACTGATACAAGAGTCATTCAGAAATCTTTCAATGAAACTTTTTCAAACCCACGCACATTTTGAAAAGCAAACACTTTGAAAACATAAGAGCAAGTATCTAAGAGCCCATGGATAACCATGGATAGAAAGGGTGCTAACACCTTCCCTTTCTATAAATCTACCTCCCGAACCGAGAAACTATCTCATAAGGAATTTTGCTGTGCTTTTGTCCTGTCCATGTTGGAGAAAATAAAAGACGGTGGCGACTCTTGCTTCCGCGACATTTCGCGAACCAGCGTTAAACAGTCAGTTCTAAATCCACCGATCACAAGAGTCATTTTGCTTCATATGACACCATTCTTCAGATTTCGCCACTCTTCAGATTATGCTGATCTTTAGATTCAGTATACGCATAGCTCATCATCTAGTGCATTCAAACTTGACTTCTTCAGAGTCAGTATTTCTTTCTTTAGATCTGCACACTTAACAACAACTAGAGTACAAAATTATTCTCCATACGAGTGTAGTTGTTATTATCAAAAGTGCAAGGATTAGTTGACGAACCAAACTTGTTCTAACACTAACCACTTGGTCGACTCCTGTCCCCAAGAATTCTTCTTGAGATTTTCGAATATCTTAAGAGCTTTCAATAGGATATACCCATGAACCTCCTTTTACAAGGATTTGAAGTTTTTCCATGGATAATTTTCCAACCAAACAACAAAAAAAGTTTTGATTAGATATCCTTTAAACTAAGGTTGAGTTTTATACTAGCTATCCTCTTAACCAAACTGGATATTTGCACAGGGTAACCTCTAAATTGAGATGGATTTATACAGGCATATCTTGAACAAAGTTGATATTTTTACACAGGCTGATCTCGAACCAATATAGCTTTTACACCAGGCTGAGCTTAGGAACCAATGTGAGGTTTTATTCAAGTTGACCTTGAACCAATAAAGCTTTTACACCGGGCCGAGCTCAAGAACCATTATGGATATTTTAATGGTTTGATCTTCAAGAACCAAAAGATATCTTTTGCTGCAGGAAAAATTCACAAACCAAACTGAGACTTCCAAAGACAATTCCTAAACCAAACAAGAGCTTTTACTAGTTTAGCTTGCAACCAAACGAATTATTATAGAAGATAACTTTACTCAAGAGATAATACATGCTTTGTAGATTACAATTATTCCTTCACCCATAATAATTATCCTCACTAAACACAAAAACACTCTCGAAGCACTAATGAAAAAATAGAAGTGAGAAAATGATAGATTTATAGAAAATGAGAGAGTGATAAAGTATGATTTAATATTGTTTTCTAATTTATTTGAAATGATAGAACAACTCTCTATTTTAAGTAAAAAATATGGTTTAAATTTGGAAACAATCCATGGGAAAAATAAGTCTCATAATCGATTAGGCCAATTGATGGCCACACATGAATAGTCGATTGTCCAAGCAAAAAATGGAATGTTTTGATATATATAGTCGTTTCAAATCATTAAGAGTTTGTCCCAATATATTTTTGGTGTTAAAAGTCAAAATATTCGATTATAACTTTAGGTCTAATTGATTATTTAGTTGTAAAAAGTCTCCTAATTGACCAAATAGTTCCTTGATTGATTGACTAGGCCTAAAAAACATTTTCAGGTGGTTTTTCCAGATACCGAGATGATTCTCAAATATTTTTAGTGTGTGTGATTTTTCTATAGTAATTTTATAAATGTGCTTGTTGATTTCAAATAAATTGGTCACTGAGATAGACACGACTAGGTGAGCTTTCACATTTTCTCTCTTTCCCAATTCTGAAGCTTCAAGTCTTTGTATAAACTCCGACGCATATCATTATCTTTGACTTTAGAATCACACAATAACATTTAACCTACTAGCTTGATGAGGCTTGAGAAGTCTTATAGTTGATTATTATCATCAAATAGTTGAGAGACAAAACCATTGAAGAACCAGAAGTCTTCACATGAATATTGTTGGATATCAAATGTTGACTTCAAAGAGATGACTTGGTCTTCAAGAGAATCTTCAAAAGGATATCTTGATAAAACTTTTATAGCATCTTTAATATCTTGAGCTATCTTCAAGTGATAAGAACTTTACTAGATATCTTTGAATATCAAGTGTTGTCATTATCAAAATAAAATTGTTGATTATAGGTTTGCTATCAATAAACTTCACCACTTTGGATCATATTAACAATACCTGCAAGCATATAGATCCAACTTATCCCCCTTTTTAATGATGACATCACATCTCATAGTGCTAGACAGATCAAAACCATTTACTTTGAGATTTTCAAAGTTCACCATAGACTCAGAAAGAACCACTAACTGAGAAATGGGAATAAAGCAATGTAGTTCCAAAAAGACATTACACACTTGACTTTGTTATGAAGAAGAAGACCCGTGTTGCTGAGAAGTCATTTGTTTAATAAGGAATAGACATGAACTGAGCTGAAAGAGGAGATTTAGGGATTTGATAAGTTAGGGTTTTGAATAAAAAAAGCTAAAGAAGAGGAGAAATATGTAATGGAAGAGAAGATTTTTCAAAAGTAGTTTTTTTTAGTACTATAGTTTTAAGATTTGCATAATTTTACTAAAACATGGTTTGCAACATAATGTTATGGAATATGTTCTAACATGCTGGTCAAGTTCATTTGAAGGCATATCTTCTGACAGATGTTGTGACATCCTGTACCAGAACATCCGTACAGGATGTGTTTATTCTTGACAAGATTTAAATTGATTTTGTGAGATTACTTTTGGATTTATCTCATTTATTTTTATAGGTCAAGAATATTTAATCAGGAACAGTTGATTTTATCTCCAGCTGTACACAAGTTACTAAATTGGGCTTTGAGACAATTTAGGAAACTTGATGTTTTTGTTCCAAGATTTAAGGAGATTTTTCTACACAATTGGTGTAGTCCTCAGGTTGAGCAACAAGGAACATCTAGACGAGGACTCAAGACCCATGGAATACTGAAGAGTATTTAAAGAAATTACCTAGACCTAATTTCATTAAGAACTTTGTAAAAATAAAGGAAAGCCTATTTTTCTTAGACTTAGGGTTTGAGGGTTCTTCAAGGGAGTTTCTATTTTCTTTGTCCGTCCTCGTATATCTTTTGATGTATTTGAGTTGAATTATTGTTACTTGATAGTTTGTCAAGTTATTCTTCTCACTCTAAAGCTTTTAAGCAAGATTTTGATTATTGTATTTGAAGTGTAAAATTTTGTTATAGTTTGGTTTCCAGTCATTGGGATTATGGCTATAGATATCAATATGGTGATTGGAAGTGAGAGGGGATTCTCATATCTAGGAGGTTCCTAGGTATAAATTGAATTGGGAAGGGATTAAGTGATAATTTGAAAATTGGGATTGTTTAGGCTTAGAATTAATACTACTAACAATGGATTTCCTTCATGTCTTAGTAGCCCCCAGATGTAGGTGAGTTGCACCGGACTGGGTTAACAATTCTTTGTATTCTTTTACCTTCTGCATTTAAATTTTACATATTTTTTATTTTTGGTAAAAGTTCTGTCAGTCAGCAGATGTCATAACATTTATAGTGACATTATGCTTGTGTGTTAAGAAATCAATCTTGACATTTATATTGTGTGTGCTGGAATTTCAGTTTTAGTAATGCTTACTAAACCTAGAATAGTAAAATTGATATGACAAGGGGAAAGCGTAAGGATTATCACTATAATTCCAAGATAATATCATTACCCAATGCATCACATTAAATGCTAGGCGTAATTCATAAAGGACAGTTGTCTTATAACGAATCATTAACCTTTCACTTTACTGACAACATATTTAATGAAGTAATCTCTTTAGTAACCATTGAACAAAGATATTCTCAGGAGAATAATCTGAACATGATACTTCTGATAAATGATAACTTTATTAAATTGAAGTACGATATCCAAGAAGTCAATAACAATAACGATATGTACCTTAGAAGTCCACTCGTTAAGCTAGAGGATTATATGTTGAGTTTAAATCCTTTCTTCATATGTCATCTTTTTCCGAGAGGTAGTAGGTTTTTATCAAAAGTAGCCAAAAACCAATCTCTGTTCAGTCACACTTCTTCAGCTTCTAGAGAGCCATCTTCTGTGAATTTGACTTTACGTCTTTCTTTAGTGACTTCATTAATTTCAGCAACTAACCAGGTACCTTCAGACCTTCAAGAATTTCAACTAGCTTTGCCAACTGTTTTAGATCCCATGATCTTTTTTGATCACCTCTTAGAACCATGATGCATGTAAGCTAATTTCCATATTTAAGAACATATGCCTTCTTTCCTCCATGTTTTGTAAGTAGCAGAGTCCAGGTACTATAACAAGTGTTTAAATTGCGCTGCTAAGGATATCTTGCACATAGATTATTTGATTCTTGGGTACCCATAATTTCTTGGTTCCTCTCTTGTTAGTTCCCCCAGAGTTTTTTGCAACTTTGGGTTTAACAGTAGAATAATCATATTTACAAGAATTAAACTTAGAAGAATTTTCCAAAGGTTTGCCTTAGGTTCAGAAACAAATTTTGGTTTTTCTTTTACCTTATCTTTAGGTACAAACCCAATAAAGACAAAATGGGAATGAAGAGTATTAGGTTTGTCTTCCTTATCAGAATTAGATTCCTCGTAAGAGTTATAACTAATACCATTGGTTCCATTTCTGCTCATGCCATAGATTATAGAAGCCAGCATACTTCTCCATATGCTTCTAGCTAAGAACTTCTGGAAGGATTTGCCATATTTCATAATGACTTCACCAGTACTCTCAGAAGCTTCTGGAGGAGTTCTCATGCCTTTGAGGAAAGAGTTCTCGTATTTGAGAAAGAAAATTTCTTTATTTAAAATGAAGAGGTCTTCCTTAAGCTTACTGTTTTCAGAAGATGTGGATTCATGGGTCTTTTTAAGTTCCTTGAATTCAATCTTGAGTAACTCATGTTTTTCGGGAATTTCAAGTAAAGAAAAAGTTAATTCATAATGAGTAAGGTTAGAAAATACCTCTTTAGAGAATACCTCTTATGTGTCTGATTCTGATTCTGCTTCATCTTCTGGAGGGATCTTTTCAGCAAATGTTCTAACTTGAGCCATTAGTGCCATGTTAGCATGTTCTTATTCTGAGTCGTCTTATGAAGAGTCAGACTCTTTCCAGGTTTCCATCAACCCTTTCTTCTTGGGCTTGTCCTTCTGAAGTTCGGGACAATCATTCATGCAGTGTCCTAGCTCGTTACACTCATAACAAGTGACTTCATTGCCATTAGACTTCTTTTGACCAGTAGTATACTCGAAGAAACCACCATTCCTTCTAGTACTTATGAAATTGTTGTCTTGATTTCTTTTCTAGAGACGCTTAAGCCTTTTGGACAGCAGAGATAACTCATCTTCATCTTCATCAGAATCTTCTTCTGAATCCTCAATCTCTTAAGCTTAAAGAGCTTTGGACTTCTCAGATCTTTTGACAGATTTGAGCGCAATAGATTTCACTTTCTTATGAGGTTCATCCTGATCTAGCTCAATCTCGTGACTTCTTAGAGAACTCACCAATTCTTCTAAACAAGTGTTATTAAGATCATCTCCAAGCATCAGTGAAATTACCATAGGCCTCCATTTGGATGACAAGATTCTGATAATCTTCTTCACATGACCTGGTGTAGAATAACCTTTGTTTAGAACTCTTAGTCCTGCAACTAAGGTTTCAAACCATGAGAACATAATCGCAATTGTTTCATCATCCACAATCTTGAAGGCTTCATACTTCTGAATCAAGGCCAGAGCCTTGGTCCCCTTAACTTGATCATTTCCTTCATGAGTCATTTTGAGAGAGTCAAATATAGACTAGCTGAGTCTCTATTTATGATCTTCTCATACTTAGTGAAAGACATAACATTCAACATAATGGTTCTTGCTTTATGGTGATTCTTACTGTTAGTTATCTGTTTTTAGGATTGGCATTAATTTTAGTAAAACAAATATAGCAGCAGATATGCTGCAACTTGAAGCCCAAATCCACTTGGGAAAAGGATTATAAATAGAAGGTCATGAACCTAAAGAAAAAGTAAGTTGTGAATGCAAGAATGTAATCTATTAGGGCTTCATTTGTGTGCCACTCTCTTGGAAAATTGGTATGTGTTATTTGTGAGCCACTCGACTATTATGTTGATAGAAGAGTAGGATGGTTCTTTGAGTTGTAAGGTTCTATAATTCATTTATAATCTTGTAAGCATTGAATGTTTGTGTGTCAATCTCTCTTAAGATTTTAAGCATTGAGTCGATTATTTTTCTTGGATTAAGATTTGAAGAAAATCCAAGTGTGTTTGTTAGTCAACAGTCCTGGCTAAAATTTATGGTTGTTAGATATCACTTAGGTGATTTAGGAAGTGAGATGGTGATTTCTCATACCTAGGAGAGTCTTAGGTAAAAGTGTCATTGGGTAGAGATTAGGCGACAAGTAGTAAACAGGGGAGTTTATCTTTGAAATAATATTGCTGATAGTGAACTTTCTTCCTAGCTTGGTAGCCCCCAGAGTAGGTGTTGATGTACACTGAACCGGGGCATCATATCTTTATGTCTTTATCATTTTGCATTATACAGTTTTGTTTCTTGATTGATTGACGTGTCATATAAGGTGTTGGAACATCTGTCATGACTCTTTTCTGATATGTTTTAATCACTATGCTTTATCATGTTCAAGTGTTTTTACGCAGAGATAAATATATTTGACATGTGTTAGGATATCTGCTATCTTTTTACCAGAATTTGAATTGGTATCAGAGCAGGCATCCTATTATGTTCTGGGTGAGATCGGGGAAGATAATTTTTTGTACTTTGGACTTGAAGAGCAAAGTGTTGGTTATAGAAACTGCTATGACTGTGGTGTTAATTATGAGGTGTTTCTCTACTGCTTGTACTTCTATAGTATGAAAGTGGACAACTCATATTTTGTGACAGGGTGAGTATTGGACTTGTCTGAAGTTGTCAGACATGTAGCTTTGATGGGGAGTTGTTGTGTTATGTTTGATTTATTTTCAAACATCTGGTGTTCTGTTGTCACATGTAATATGGTGATTATGTGCAAGGGTTGTCTTGTTTTTCCCTGAAGGGTGTTGAGGAGTTATTGATGTGTGATCTGCTTCGTATGTATCTGAAAACTCCTAATGGTTTGGTGTATCCTATGGATGATAATTTCAACCAGCCAGTTAAAGTTGCCAAAGATACTTGAGGCTCATCTCAAGTCCACTCATAAATGCACTTTTGAGTGATTTTGTTGAACAGAGATTTTAAGATAGTAAGAAGAAATTTATTTTAGGTTCAGACCCTAAAAGTTAAATCTCCAGTCTTTGATAAAGGATCTCTTGTTGCGTCCCTTGGAATGATGTTCTACCAAATGTTAGAACACCACTTCAGCAAGTTATGAAGATTTCTGTTGGCTAAAGGAATGGCATTTCATGTGCTTTGGGTTCTAAACAAATGTGTGTTGATTACATATGTTTGGAACCTTCTCCTAAACTGGAAGAAGGGGCATCTTGGCTGTGTGTCTAAGAAGTTTATGTCCTAGAGACATGTATTAGATAAGTGTGTTGGTCAAGAGATGATCAACATCTTATTTACTCCTTGGGTCAGTTTATTTCAGATCAAAGTATATATGAGTGCATACATTGAGCTCAAAATTTTTAGAGGATATTTATTTTCTCAACCAGGTTCTTTATATGTGGATGTCAAGTTCAAATGTCGAGGATATTTTCTCTGACATCTGGAAAATACTTCTAGTCAAAGGAGCCAGATTTATGGAAGCTTGCATTTGGCTATCTGCTATAATGGACCCTTTTTTGTTGAAACCAAGGGGATTTCTTGTTGTTATGGAGTTGGAAGACCTTGAAGAAATGTTAGATATAATGTCTTGACATCTTTGTGTTGGTAATTTTCTCAACATGTGTGGCTGTTGTTTCTCTCAAATAGCATGTAGGTTGTTTACTCAAACTTGGTATTATTATCAAGTCTATGAGAACATGGAACTCTTGTTCTATTGTAAGAGAAAATCAAAAGGGTTGTGTGCAATAGAGATGTGTCATTGTGTTTGATTAATGTCTTTGTTGTACCCTAAAATTTTCCCTTCTTCTTGTGCAACTATACTCTTCTCTTTTCGTGTCTCTCATTCTCTTGTGTATATTGTCTACACTCTTCTCCAATCTTCCAATATCTATTTAAATAGATAAGTAAATAGATTTGTTGGAGAATAAAAGATTGAGTATTCACACAATAAATATAGTTGTTGGAGACGTTAGCTAGATCATGAGTAGAGTGGCGCTTGCAGCACTAGGATAGATGATGGGGCGTGTGAAGGAAGCAACAATACAATATAAAATCCTTTATCCTAATTTGAAGGGTATTGGTTAAAATATTGTACTGTAGTTATTTGATTTTGTAATTTTATAATATTTTCACACATAACTCCCTTTACATCTAACTTCATGAATCAAAGGCTTCTGATAGAATTAGATGAAGCTTGATCGGAGGTCAGAGTCACTATATTTTCCTTTACACTTAACTTCTTTGGCCAGAGGATTATGATAAGTTATGATGAAGCTTGATCAAAGTTAGTCTTCAGAGTTTTGAGATATTAGAGTCGTAAAGATTTAGAATATATCTCAGATCCTCTGGAAAGATTCTTGTAGTTGCACTGACTTGATAACCCAGATGCTTGATTTAATTTGTTGTTTCTTCAAGATCTTCTTTCAGGCGTTATCCCTTTGAATCATAGGATTCAGATAAATAGTGATGAAGCTTGATCAGAGTTAGAAGTCATTCTCTTACATCAGAGTCATTTTGCTTCAGATGACACAATTCTTCAGACTTCATCGTATGACCATGATAACAATGCTGCCAAGTATCTTAGCAAGCTTTTTTGAGGGACTAGATCATTTTTATTTAGGCAACCAAGATAGCGTCATCGAGGGACTATGATCTTTTGATTGATTTGTTTTGCCAAGATACCTAGCATACATACTGTGGCCATTTTAAGGCAACAAAGTGGATGAAACCCTAGGGGTGCTTGTGTGCATAGTGTTGTCATTTTCATGCATTTTTTTGTCTTGTGTTTAGTCATGCTATTTGTTTGATTTTGGTCTTTGCATACAAACCCTAGTTTACTATCATTGCATAAAAGCAATAAAATGCGTAAAGTAAATCTAGACTATTACACAATAGTATGGGAAGGGGGGGGGGGGGGGGGGGGGTACAAGTTTGAATAGGGGATATTTGCATAAAATAAAACCCTAACACTATTATTACTACCAAATTGAAATATTGCACAAATAAATAAATAGACAATTATTTAATATGGAATAAATTATAAATATGCAAAAAATGTTTTTGTATTTATTTTTATGTATGTAAAAATGAATTTATTTAATGTCTTAAAAAATAAGAAAATAAATGATTATTTTTGAAAGGGTGAAAACCCTAATTTTTGTTTAAAAATGATATATTCTATATTATTTATTTATTCATTTTTTGTTTAAGAAAAATAATAATAATATATACAAAAATGTTAAAAAATTAAATATTGTATGAAAATATTAATTTAAGTGTATAAATAATAAAAATAAAAATATATAATATTTTCATATTATTTACAAATTTATTTAAGAAAATAAAAGTATATTAAGCTAAATACCTATTTTTATGCTAAAAAATAAATAAAATAAATATGAAAAAATGCAAAAAAATAAAGAAAATATTTTTGAGATATTTATTTGTTTAGGAAAAAATAAATAAAAGTCAGAAATGTGAAATATGCAAGAAAATATGAAAAATAAAAGAAATGGGCCAAGGGGGTGCAAATAACAAAATGGACGGTGTCAAAAGTCAAACAAGCCAGGCCCAGGCCCACTCCCACTTCGTCCCTGTCCTTGGGACAAAAACGTGCGCGCCCTGAACTTCAAACTGTATCTCTTGCATACGTGCTTAAAAACAAAATCTTGCAACATGAAACTTGTAGCATTTTTAGTCACGATTCCATTGGTATAAAAAACTTGATATAACTCTCAAAGACCAGAGAGAATTTTATCACCCCTAATTTCTGACCTAAAATTTTCAGCATGTTCATCATCCAAATTCTCCTAGCTCAGTTAATATAAATGAAATCTACCCATATGTACAGCTCAAGCACATTAAAGACTACATTTTTGCTTCACAAACCTAAGCCTAAGGATGTATAAATAAGAAGATATAAAGTTGGAAATGTTGGTGTAAGCCCTAGAGGCCAATACTTTTGGTACTTGTATCGAATTATTTATTAATAATAAAAGGCATTTCTTTATTATGTTTGCTTTCCAAAATAATAAAGTCCCTAGAATGGTTTATTGGTTTAATGAAATGTTAAGTGTGACTTAATCATGAGATCCCATTAAATATAAGACACTATTCTTAAAGTATCCGTAGTCAAGCTTTAATGTGAAGTGGGATAACATTAAAGCATTAATTTTATTATGAAGGTAGATTGATGATCACATCTCATGGATCATAGATAAGGAGTTATCAAGTCTTGACATAGGTATGAATATTAGGAGTAATATTTTTACTGGATTGACCCGCTATGAGAATACTACATAGAATGTTATGCAAAGTGTCATAAGTTATTCTCATGATGATAATGGTGTATACCACCCTTCGACCTGAAACCACTGTGGACCCTAGATGTAGAGTCAAGTACTTTATTGCTGATCAAACGTCATCCGTAACTGGATGACTATAAAGACGGTTGATTGGTACTTCACAAAGCATGCTAAGGGACATGAGTGACCTAGATGGAATTTGCTCATCCTTCATAACAGGATAAATGTCTAAGGGCCCAATATTGAACTGGACAAGGGTGACACAGTGTATGCCTTGTGTTCAATATAGACATGAGGGCAAAAGGGTAATTTTATAACACAAATATTATAACGGAAAAGATTTGGTCAAATCACATGACATTTTCGTGACTTGGGTAACAGTGATGTGTTGCTAGATACCGCTCACTGTTTATTATATTAAATGTGTGATTTAATATAATTGCCAACGTCGCGAAAACCTACAGGGTCACACACATAAGGACAGGTTGATGAGAGATAGAATAAATAAGGAACACCGTAAGGTACGGTGCACTTAAGTGTAATACGGAAAGTGGTAAGGTACCACGTGGATAAGTGATATATGGTACATCATAAGGTATGATGTCCATAAGCTTAATTGGGCTTTTAGCTTATAGCCTTAATTGGGCTTTTAGCTTGTAGCCCACACAAGTGATTCTATAAATAGATCCCTTGTGATGAAGCAATTTCACTTGATGCAATTTTGTTTTTGATTCTCTCTCTCACTCAAGGTTTCAGTTCGTGATCAGCTAGCACTGAGACATCGCAACTTTCCAAATTCCATCTTCCAAAAATTGTCCTTGTTACTTAGGAATCACCTTCAGAAATATCAGAGATTCACAATCTACTCGTATACCAACAGTCGTTACATTGCTCCTCATCCTTCGAGAAGTAAACATTAACAATGTATGATCATCCTCTTTCAAGATGTTCCAACTTGATTAACAAACATAGTCTTTAATCCATGACACCTTCATATTCGGGAAACAACAAAACTTCAGTAATACTTACACTGTCACCATCAACAGCATACCGAACTAACATCTTACAACCAAAATGTATCAGAGAAACAAAGTTTTCCCCCCGCTTATCTCCAAACCAACTCCTGCATACAACTCGATTAGAAAAACAACAAGTACCGACAGTGTTTCACACACTTGTCGCGTACTAAGGAACAAACAACATTAGACAACTTGGTCGGACGGATCGACCTGCTCTGATACCACTATTGTAACACCCCATTTCTACCCAACGAATTAAATAAAATCAGAGTTATAAAAATTTCCAACAAAAAAATGAAATGCTACATTTTCAACTTGAAACTGTGACATTCAACCATCTATAGTTCAGATACATAACACATGAATTTTGGATGAACCGATAACAACCTGCTTAGTCTTTAAAAATAAAAACAACTTTCATTACTACGCAGCGGATTCACAAAATTCAACTGAAAACACCAATAACGTCTTATCCAACTCAAAACAACTTTAAGACAACAAGTCTTTAATGAAAACAACTTAAAAACTCAGCAACATAATGAAAATCAACAATAAAGAAAACATGTGTTCATTCCCCTGAGTGCTACGTATCAGAGCGACAACACCGACTCGAACTAACAAGGGAAACAGCTAACTTTCTTGAATACCTGCACGTTACTAACAAAGGGCAACATTCAAACAGAAGGGGTGAGATATCAAACTATATAACAGGACGTATGATAAATAATATATCAGAATAAAATCATATAAAATCACCACTTCACAACTTTCAAACATCTTTAATCTCAACAAAACATTAACACGACATAACAACTAATTCACAACCTATAAACAACAACATATTCAACAATAACAATGTATTCGACAATGACTTATTCATATCATAACCAATTCCACAAACTCAATCATCTTCACATAAACTCATAATATGTATCATTATGCATGTGACTCACAAATCGATGCAACCAATGCAAACGCGGGTACCGACTCGTGGACCCAAAGTTTCACCGCTTATTTTTCCACATAGGATCAAAGCCATTATGTCTATATCCACTATAGGATCAACGTCTATTTCCACTATAGGATCAACATCTATTTTTTTGTGAACCCAAGTTTCACCGCCTATGTTCCCTTTCCGGGTCAAAGCCAATACGTCTATTTCCATTCAAGGATCAACGTCTATAAAATGTGAACCCACTGTTTCACCGTCTCTATTTCAAGACCAACCATGCCATGCAATGTACAATCAACAACTCGTATGCAATTAAGACCATATTCGACCTTAACATACACATACCACATATTCCAATACAATGAAATACCAACAATTGTACATGCATTCCAAATATAATTCACAAATCAAGTAACATACAATTTTAAACAATGTTACTTCCATGATTTATTCAAATCAAACACAATTCCAGTTATCCCTTGAAAACGTCGAGATATCATAAAATAACTCAATCATAATTACCTACGCATTTAACTTAGTTACCCCGTCAAATTTCATTAATTTCCGGATAACTAATTTTTACCGCCTATACCGGCAAATTAGAAACAAACACAATTCCATAAACAAGAAACATTCAACTTAACTCGACTTCACCTGCAAAATTCACATTTTTCAACAAAAATGCCACCCAACAAATCAACCAAAATTACTACCATAAACCGCATATTTATTCAGACTATTTGTCTAAATTCGGTTAATTAATTATCGGCCAAAAATTCTATTATTTCTACTTTATACTAAATTTCTTATTACGACTTGGTTAAATTAATTATCGGCCAAAAATTCTATTGATAATTTTAACAACACTATTGACAACTCTAACAACCCTATTGACAACTCAATTGACGATTGTAACGACTCCATCAGAATTGAAAATAACTTAAATTAGCTAAATAATCCAAATAGTTATTTCTAGCTCAAAACTCAAAAAAAAAAATCATTATATTAATAATACTAAATTATTAATATAATAATAATAATAATAATAATAATAATAATAATAATAATAATAATAATAATTGTTATTATTATTAATAAACTACTGATATTTATATATATGAACATATTTTTACTAGAAACTAATACTCAATTTAAGGCTATACCATACAATTTCAATTTAAGGATATACCTTACAATTTCAATTGCTAACGTGATGCTACAGTATGCAAAAGCCATTGAATGTTACTTCTTATTTTCCCTACTGTGCTAGCAAGCCAAGTGCCTTTGATTAATTTCTCAAAAAGATACTTCTTTATTATATTGCTACAGTAAGCCAACATACTCCAAGTGTCTTAACTACACTATTTCATCTGGCGCTATAGGATATCCATTTACCATTGCTTATTAATTTTCCAATTTCGCTACAGTAACGAAACTACTCCTAAGCACTATATTCTGATTTGCCACAGTAGCAAGCTAATGCCTTTAAAAATAAAACATCCTAATTGCTACGGTAGCAGGCATGCTAGTACTCCAAATGTCACCCATATCACGCAACAGTAGCAGTTAATTGGAAGTTTTGAAAAAACAAAATACTAAGACACTTATATATGCATTATCTAATTATATTGGGTCCTAAATCATCTCTCAATTTCATAAATATACCAATTTCAAACACAACTAGAAATAATTTTCATAACTCAAATTTACATACTATTAATTATACACTCTATTATAGAGTCAGAACCTCACCCTTACCTTGGATTAGGAGCAGCTCTAAGAGACTTCGACGGAATTTTTGGGGAATTTGGCACTTGAAGGAATTTCCTCTTGTTCTTCTTCTCTCCTCACAAACCTTATTTTCCTCTTCTTTTTCTTCTTCCTGATAAAAGAACTCTCTTCTATTTCTTCTACTTCTATTACTAATATAATACTACTATCTTATTTAATCATAAAAACTCAAATGAGCCTAACAAAAAACATACCCCTCTAATTACTACACACCACCACCAAATAAGCCCAATGTTACATTTAAGCTTAATAATAAAATAACACTTAACTTAATTCCACTAAATTAAATTCGATTAATTATTATTCCAAATTAATAAAATAATTCTGACTTCGACGATAAAAAAATTGAATTAATATAAAATTTTCAAAAATATTTAATTAATTAAATAAATAATTAAATATTTGGGCGTTACACTGTGCAGATCAGAGCCAGAATCACGCACAAGCTAGTGCTGGTACAGAATAGGAATATCATATCTTCTAGCAGAGTCAAGCAAGGGCAGAATCAAATTATCTTCCACAGCCCAAGCTCAGAGTTTCAGAGGCTAAGCAACCAAAGCCCAAATCTGTTAGACGTGTGCTGTATCAATTTAAATCAAATCTTTCATAGAGAATCAATTCCAATCAAATCTTTTTAATTTTATCCTCAATCTTTGTTCTAGACATAGTCCAAGCCAAAAAATTAAACATTATAAATAGAGGAGCAAATTATCAAACAGATGGAGAAAAAAAGGAGAAAAAGTTTCTTGAGAGAGAGAGACGAATTTGCAGAAAAGTTTGCAAAACAAGAAAAACGCAGTAGGAGCAAGAATCAGAAGAACCCAAGAGTTTCTGGAAAACCCAGAAGAAGAACACGCAAAAGAATAACTGAGGTTCCAATATCTGGAACCCTAGTTTCAATCTCCATCGCTCCACCTTTTGTCGATGATGTCACCAGAATCTGCAGAAGAAGAAGGAAAGGACAGCAAAACACGCACCAGAATCAGAAGTAAAAGCGCCAAAGGGGTAACAAATTTTAACCTGTTTCTTTACTGTTTTCATGTTGGGTAGGGTCAGAAGAACATAGGCAGGGCTGAAACTATAGAAAAGGTCTGTAGATAGTTTTATATTCTGATTGCATAAATTCACGCTAATTTCTTACGTTCAGATGCAGTTCCCTTTTTAGAAGTTCTGACTAGGCTTAACCCAGGTTTCAGATTTTTTTTCTTGTCCAGAATCAACATTAGACTTATATACTTTATGCCAGCCCTTTTCCAGAAACTCTGTGTAGTGGGCTTAGCCCAGAATTTGACATCCCTATTTTCTAACTTTGTTAACAAGCTTACAGCGCCCCTTTCAGAAGTTCTGCGACTGGGTCAAAACCCAGTCAATTTCCCTGCATCCCCTGCAGAACTTCTGCCCCTTTCAGAACATCCCTTTTTCCAAAATTTTCGCTAGAGCTTAACAACCAGAAGATGCAACTCTCCTGTTCATAATTTGTTTTTTTTACTTTTCTATTTTGTAGTTATTTTTTCTATTATTATAATTATTGATTTTTATTGTAAATATTAATATTATTTATTATATCACTTAAATTATTTTTACATCAGAAATTGTATATTATTTTCTTATATTATTTGCATTAAATATTTTTTATATGTCATGCATTAATAAGATCTTTTGCAATTAACTTCTATAAAAAACACTCAACAAATCTCAAACTTTTTTTTCGCAATCAATTAATCTAAACAACTATTTTTGCAAAAGGGTTTCAAGCAGATTTTGACTTACTGCACATTTAACCAAAATCTCGGCAATCACTACTCTCGGCCAAAATGCGAGGTGATTCAAAGTACGTTTGCAACCCCTAAAAAACACAAACCCATACGAACTATGAATTGGGACTTTGATTCCTCATAAGAGGATATGTAGGCATATGATCAAAAATTGTAGCGAGTTACCCTATAAAAAAATTTAAACCTTTCCCTCTAATTAAAATTTAAAACCCTATTTTACCCGAACCTAAACCTAAAACCTAATATCCTTGTGAACAAGGTAGATGAAAGGTTCCTAACACCTTCCTTTCGTCTAATGAAGTCCAAAACCTAGAATCTATGTCTGCGAATTAGGGTTTCCTATTAGATGCCCTTCCCTAGGATAAAAACTGATAGTGGCGACTCTGATTAAAAAACTAGTCGCAACTGCTGACGACTCTACTGGGGACATCAACTTTAGGTTTTAAGGTTTTTTGCTTTGGGGTTTTTATTTGCTTTATTTATTTATTGCTTTCATTTATTCATTGCATTTATTTATTTATTGTCAATTATTTTTATCATATATTTACTGTGTGGCGGGAATTTTTATTTTAAAAAAAAGAATATTTTCAATAACCCTTAAAAAGAAGGTATGTCTATTAGCTTAGGGGGTACATCATCCCTGCGAGTTTATGTGACAACTTTGCCTAGAGTCGGTGAACTTCCAAAAAAGGAATACTTATTGAGAGATATCCTCTTGACGAGTAGGACTTTGGAAGGTCACCCATGACTCTTTGTAACGACCTTAACCTAAAATCTCATGACGAGACCTTTCACGACTTTGAGACGAAAGTTTCGATCCGTAAAGAGGCTCCACCTAAGGGAGGTTGTGATGCAGTGGGAGAACTGACTTGAGGTTTTGCATTTGTGTTCGCAAATGTTTAGATTTAGAAAGAGT
The DNA here is from genome assembly GCA_948472305.1 of Vicia faba. Classification (NCBI taxonomy): domain Eukaryota; kingdom Viridiplantae; phylum Streptophyta; class Magnoliopsida; order Fabales; family Fabaceae; genus Vicia; species Vicia faba. The sequence goes on from CATIWC010000391.1 coordinate 99,004, forward strand.
CGCCACGAACTTTTATTTTATCCAAAAGGAAAGGTAAAAAAGCACAGGAAAGACCTTTGAGATTGTTTTTGGGTTCGGGGGGTAGATTATGAAAAGGGAAGGTGCTAGCACCCTTTTCATCAATGGTTTTCCATGGGTTCTTAGTTACTTGTTTTAGATCACTTGCTTTGCTTTTTCAATTGTTTGAAATGGTGCTTTTGTGTGTGGTTTTGAAAGTATTTTGAAAAGAGGCCTTTGTTTAGGCAACCTTTGTAATGATTCTTGTTTGAATGTATACAAAAGGTGTTTGTCTTTTGAAAAATGTTTCAATGTTTGAAAGTTTGTTTGGAAATTATTTTGAAATTGTGTGATAGTTTGAAAATAGCAAGGATGGTTTGCAAATTGATCAAGTAACTAGGAGTTGTCTACCCTAATAAAAAGTCTTTCCTACCACATTTTTTATTCCTTTGATATTGTTGTTTTACCATTGTATTTGGTAAACAACCCTATCTTTGGATGTTAAATGGGACGGGCGTGGGTCATCGTATGACCATGATAGCAATGCTGCCAAGTATCTTAGCAAGCTTTTTTGAGGGACTAGATCATTTTTATTTAGGCAACCAAGATAGCGTCATCGAGGGACTATGATCTTTTGATTGATTTGTTTTGCCAAGATACCTAGCATATATACCGTGGCCATTTTAAGGCAACAAAGTGGATGAAACCCTAGGGGTGCTTGTGTGCATAATGTTGTCATTTTCATGCATTTTTTTGTCTTGTGTTTAGTCATGCTATTTGTTTGATTTTGGTCTTTGCATACAAACCCTAGTTTACTATCATTGCATAAAAGCAATAAAATGCGTAAAGTAAATCTAGACTATTACACAATAGTATGGGAAGGGGGGGGGGGGGGGGGTACAAGTTTGAATAGGGGATATTTGCATAAAATAAAACCCTAAAACTATTATTACAACCAAATTGAAATATTGCACAAATAAATAAATAGACAATTATTTAAATATGGAATAAATTATAAATATGCAAAAAATGTTTTTGTATTTATTTTTATGTATGTAAAAATGAATTTATTTAATGTCTTAAAAAATAAGAAAATAAATGATTATTTTTGAAAGGGTGAAAACCCTAATTTTTGTTTAAAAAATATATATTCTATATTATTTATTTATTCATTTTTTGTTTAAGAAAAATAATAATAATATATACAAAAATGTTAAAAAATTAAATATTGTATGAAAATATTAATTTAAGTGTATAAATAATAAAAATAAAAATATATAATATTTTCATATTATTTACAAATTTATTTAAGAAAATAAAAGTATATTAACCTAAATACCTATTTTTATGCTAAAAAATAAATAAAAAAATATGAAAAAATGCAAAAAAAATAAAGAAAATATTTTTGAGATTTTTATTTGTTTAGGAAAAAATAAATAAAAGTCAGAAATGTGAAATATGCAAGAAAATATGAAAAATAAAAGAAATGGGCCAAGGGGGTGCAAATAACAAAATGGACGGTGTCAAAAGTCAAACAAGCCAGGCCCAGGCCCACTCCCACTTCGTCCCTGTCCTTGGGACAAAAACGTGCGCGCCCTGTACTTCAAACTGTATCTCTTGCATACGTGCTTAAAAACAAAATCTTGCAACATGAAACTTGTAGCATTTTTAGTCACGATTCCATTGGTATAAAAAACTTGATATAACTCTCAAAGACCAGAGAGAATTTTATCACCCCTAATTTCTGACCTAAAATTTTCAGCATGTTCATCATCCAAATTCTCCTAGCTCAGTTAATATAAATGAAATCTACCCATATGTACAGCTCAAGCACATTAAAGACTACATTTTTGCTTCACAAACCTAAGCCTAAGGATGTATAAATAAGGAGATATAAAGTTGGAAATGTTGGTGTAAGCCCTAGAGGCCAATACTTTTGGTACTTGTATCGAATTATTTATTAATAATAAAAGGCATTTCTTTATTATGTTTGCTTTCCAAAATAATAAAGTCCCTAGAATGGTTTATTGGTTTAATGAAATGTTAAGTGTGACTTAATCATGAGATCCCATTAAATATAAGACACTATTCTTAAAGTATCCATAGTCAAGCTTTAATGTGAAGTGGGATAACATTAAAGCATTAAGATTATTATGAAGATAGATTGATGATCACATCTCATGGATCATAGATAAGGAGTTATCAAGTCTTGACATAGGTATGAATATTAGGAGTAATATTTATACTGGATTGACCCGCTATAAGAATACTACATAGAATGTTATGCAAAGTGTCATAAGTTATTCTCATGATGATAATGGTGTATACCACCCTTCGACCTGAAACCACTATGGACCCTAGATGTAGAGTCAAGTACTTTATTGCTGATCAAACGTAATCCGTAACTGGATGACTATAAAGACGGTTGATGGGTACTTCACAAAGCATGCTAAGGGACATGAGTGACCTAGATGAAATTTGCTCATCCTGTATAACAGGATAAATGTCTAAGGGCCCAATATTGAACTGGACAAGGGTGACACAGTGTATGCCTTGTGTTCAATATAGACATGAGGGCAAAAGGGTAATTGTACAACATAAATATTATCACGGAAAAGGTTTGGTCAGATCACATGACATTTTCGTGACTTGGGTAACAGTGATGTGTTGCTAGATACCGCTCACTATTTATTATATTAAATGTGTGATTTCATATAATTGCCAACGTCGTGAAAACCTACAGGGTCACACACATAAGGACAGGTTGATGAGAGATAGAATAAATAAGGAACACCGTAAGGTACGGTGCACTTAAGTGTAATACGGAAAGTGGTAAGGTACCACGTGGATAAGTGATATATGGTACATCATAAGGTATGATGTCCATAAGCTTAATTGGGCTTTTAGCTTATAGCCTTAATTGGGCTTTTAGCTTGTAGCCCACACGAGTGATTCTATAAATAGATCCCTTGTGATGAAGCAATTTCACTTGATGCAATTTCGTTTTTGATTCTCTCTCTCAGTCAAGGTTTCCGTTCGTGATCAGCTAGCACTGTGACCGGAAGCGATATGTTCGTGTGGATTGAGTAGAGGCGTTGTTCTTCATCAACGCTCGTGATCACAACATCAAAGGTCTGAATCGCCACAAGAGGTAAATATTTCTATCACTGACCATGCTCATTCGTAAGGATCGCTAAAGGAAAATTTTAAATTCCACTGCGCTTTTGATCGCAATTTTCCTTCAGTGGTATTAGAGCCACTTACGAAACCATGGATCTGATAGTTGTTTATGTTCTATATTTTCTGTTTTGATTCGATTAAAACTAGAATGAATTGAATAATAAACGAGTAATTAAATTTGGCATCTGTTGTGTACGATTTGGATGATTGATGTTGACTATGCTTCGGAATCCGACATTAGTATGGTGAAGCAGCGATACATCGATCATCCATAGGTTACACAAATAAGATCGATCACTTTTATATATGATATAAGTAAATCTGATGCAACGATGGTATATGGGATATACTGTTTCTGTTTCGTTCATTTAAACACTTGATGATTGTTATTCCTTTGACTGATCAATTTTCATATGCTTCGGAATCCGACATTAGTATGGTGAAGCAATGGCATGTGATTAATCATACTGAATTATCAATTGAAATGTGTTTGACAACTTGAAACTGTTGCATTAGGGTTCATGACGGCACAAGGGTTGTGTTGTTGCAGAGTTATGTGATTAGGGTTGTGAATGCACAAGAGTTGTGCGAAAATGACGCCGATTTCAAATGACAACCCCACAAAGGGGCGCTGCCCCCTTGACCCCTGTTCGCTGACCGGGCAGTGGAACCCCCGGCTAACTCTGCGTAGTGTGATCAATCGTCGAAATTTAATTTGCCTTTTTTTTAATTAACAAAATTTAAACTAATAATAAAAGTGTGTTTATTATTATTGTCTTGTGGTGATCAGTTATCGCCTTAGTTTTTTTTCCTTTATTTTGTTTTGGGATTGTAAAATACGGCCTGCGTGTCGTGCCTCTCTCTAAAATTCTTGATGTAACTTCTTTTCTCATCTCACTCCCTCGTATGTAAAACGAGTTTCTTTTATGTAATGTAATATTATGAAGAAAGAGAAGAATACAATATCAAAGGAGGATAACCTTGGAGATCTTGCTTGGAGAAGTTTAGATTGTTATTAGGTTAGCTTAGGTTCTCTCATTGGCTTGGGAGAACAATTGCGCTAGGGGCCATAACTGTATCCTTTTATGTATATTGATGCATGTGTTTATATGTTGATGCATGAGAGAGACGAATTGCATGTTAAGCCGGTGAGATCAAACTAATAACAAAATCCCTCAAGTTAAATATTAAGTTCATGCTTTCCAAGTTTTAGCACTCATCAAGACTAGTATCGAACAATGTAGGTTTCGCCTACGCGAGGTGCATGTTCTATATTAGTAAGGTGCGATGGGATAATTGTAATATCCAACTGCTAAAACAATGGGTCAAACTTAACTAAACACATTATAATAAGATTATACATGTTTAGAAGCAAGAGTTGGGAATGATTCATATGATGAATTAGAATAAGGAGTTATTCACCCAACTGAAAATATTCGAGAGTTGTATGAGATACAATTGGAAGGAGTTCCTACCTAAATAACCTAGTTTTGTGTAATCATCCTAACGCTGACTTAGAACGAAGTGAAATGTGGATCTCGACCCACTAGAAAGTCTTCCAACAGGATTTTCCGAATCAAATGATGAGGGTCATTTGGTTTGAGTAAAATAGTGGGAGCATATTTGATTAAAGGCCTAATTAAATATGTTATTTTAATGATACTTATATTTTCATTTTTTTTGTAGATTACCATGACAACAAACAACCATATTTTGCGATCAATCCTAGATAAGAAAAAATTGTCTGGGACAAATTTCCTGGATTGGCACTGAAATCTGAGGATTGTCCTCAAGCACGATAAGAAGATGTATGTCTTGGAGACACCTGTTCCTGAAGAGGAACCGCCTAGTTTGGCACCTAAGGCAGAAAGATATGCTTATAAGAAGCATTTTGATGATGCTAACGAAGCCGCTTGTCTCATGCTAGCTACTATGAACTCGGAGTTGCAAAAGCAACACGAGAACATGTCAGCGTTCGATATGATCGGACATCTGAAAATGCTCTATCAAGAGCAGGCAAGAAATGAGAGGTTTCAGGTTTCAAAGGCCCTTTTTAACAGCAAGTTGTCTGAGGGAAACCCTGTAGGTCCCCATGTACTCAAAATGATTGGGTATGTGGAGAACCTTGAAAGGTTAGGGTTTCCGCTTGGAAAGGAACTTTAAACTGATTTTATCTTGCAATCGTTGCCAGATAGCTTTAATCAGTTTGTCATGAATTTCAACATGAATGACATGGATAACAGTCTTCCAGAATTGCTAAGCATGTTGAAAACTGCTGAGCAGAATATGAAGACAAAAGGGAAATCCATTATGATGGTCAGTAATGGAAAGAAGCTGAACAAGAGGCCTACCAAGCAGGTTGGTAAAGGGAAAGGCAAGGAATTTTCCAAGCCTAAACCTATTGTTCCTGCTTTGAAGCCTAGTGGGGGCATAGCAAAGGAGGGCACTTGCTTCCATTGCGGTAAGACCGGACATTGGAAGAGAAACTGCCCAAAGTACCTGGAAGATGAGAACAATGGAGTAGGGACTTCAAATTCAGGTATTTTTGTCGCTCGAACTGGAGTTTTTCTGGAAAAGGATTTTATTTCCAAAAGAATCAGTGGGAGGAAAATAGAGCTTGAAGAAATTCAAGAACCACAAAGCATTGATACACCTATGGAGGAATTAGAGTAGGAAACACAAGTAGTTTTGGAAGAGCAACCTGCTCAAGTAGAACAAGACCAGCGTAGGTCAAGCAGAATAGGTCAACAACCTGAGAGATATGGATATCTTATAAGTGATCAGGGTGATGTATTACTCATGGATCAAGATGAGCCTGTAACCTACCAAGAGGCCATAACTGGTCCTGAGTCTGAGAAGTGGCTAGAAGCCATGAAATCTAAAATGGATTCCATGTACACAAACCAGGTTTGGACCTTGGTAGAGCCTCCTATAGGAGTTAACCCTATAGGATGCAAGTGGGTATTCAAAAAGAAGACTGACATGGATGGAAAGGTACATACCTATAAGGCAAGACTGGTTGCAAAAGGCTATAAACAAATTCATGGGGTTGACTATGATGAAACCTTTTCACCAGTTGCAATGCTTAAATCTGTTCGGATTTTACTTGCTATCGCTGCATATCATGATTATGAAATATGGCAGATGGATGTCAAAACTGCTTTCCTTAATGGGAATCTTCTTGAGGATGTGTACATGACACAACCTGAAGGATTTGACATACCAGAAGAAGCCCAAAAGATATGTAAGTTACAGTGATCAATTTATGGATTGAAGCAAGCTTCCAGAAGCTGGAATCTTCGTTTTGATGAAACAGTAAAACAATATGGATTCATCAAGAATGAAGATGAGCCTTGTGTATTCAAGAAGGTTAGTGGGAGCATGATCGTATTCCTGGTATTATATGTAGATGACATATTACTCATTGGAAACGATGTCCCTACCTTGAAACAAGTGAAGAGTTGGTTAGGGAAATGCTTTTCAATGAAGGACCTAGGTGAAGCAGCCTATATATTAGGAATCAGGATCTATAGAGATAGGTCACAAAAACTGCTTGGCCTAAGTCAGAGTACATACATAGAAAAAGTGTTGAGACGCTTTAATATGCATGATTCCAAGAAAGGATTCATACCTATGCAACATGGCATGTGTCTGTCAAAAACACAATCCCCTTCAAGTAAGGAAGAAAGGGATCGCATGGATAAGATTCCATATGCATCTGCAATAGGATCTATCATGTATGCCATGCTATGTACTCAACCAGATGTCTCGTATTCTTTAAGTGCAACGAGTAGGTACCAGTCTAATCCCGGTGATGCTCATTGGGTAGCTGTCAAGAATATCCTTAAGTACATGAGAAGGACTAAGGATTCATTCTTGATATATGGAGGTCAGGAAGAGCTTGCTGTAATTGGATACATCGATGCTAGCTTCCAGATAGATAAGGATGACTTTAGATCGCAATCTGGTTATGTGTTTTGTTTAAATGGTGGCGCTGTGAGCTGGAAAAGTTCAAAGCAAGATACAGTTGCTGATTCTACAACCAAGGCTGAGTATATTGTTGCCTCAACTGCAGCAAAGGAAGTTGTTTGGATCAAGAAGTTCATTAGTGAACATGGCATAGTCCATAGCATTGTGGATCCCATTGATCTCTATTTTGATAACAATGGTGCTATCGCACAAGCTAAGGAGCCTAGATCTCACCAACGATACAAACACATACTTAGGCGTTATCATCTCATTTGAGAGATAATCGATTGGGGAGATGTGAAAATATGCAGAGTACCTACACTTGACAATGTTGCTGACCCATTAACAAAGCCTCTTGCGCAGCTGAAGCATGATGGACATACTAGATCTATGGGTATTAGGGGTAGGCCTGATTGGCTCTAGTGCTAGTTGGAGATTGTTGGTGTAAGCCCTAGAGGCCAATACTTTTGGTACTTGTATCGAATTATTTATTAATAATAAAAGGAATTTCTTTATTATGTTTGCTTTCCAAAATAATAAAGTCCCTAGAATGGTTTATTGGTTTAATGAAATGTTAAGTGTGACTTAATCATGAGATCCCATTAAACATAAGACACTATTCTTAAAGTATCCGTAGTCAAGCTTTAATGTGAAGTGGGATAACATTAAAGCATCAAGATTATTATGAAGATAGATTGATGATCACATCTCATGGATCATAGATAAGGAGTTATCAAGTCTTGACATAGGTATGAATATTAGGAATAATATTTATACTGGATTGACCCGCTATGAGAATACTACATAGAATGTTATGCAAAGTGTCATAAGTTATTCTCATGATGATAATGGTGTATACCACTCTTCGACCTGAAACCACTATGGACCCTAGATGTAGAGTCAAGTACTTTATTGCTGATCAAACGTCATCCGTAACTGGATGACTATAAAGACGGTTCATGGGTACTTCACAAAGCATGCTAAGGAACATGAGTGACCTAGATGGAATTTGCTCATCCTGCATAACAGGATAAATGTCTAAGGGCCCAATATTGAACTGGACAAGGGTGACACAGTGTATGCCTTGTGTTCAATATAGACATGAGGGCAAAAGGATAATTGTACAACACAAATATTATCACGGAAAAGGTTTGGTCAGATCACATGACATTTTCGTGACTTGGGTAACAGTGATGTGTTGCTAGATACCGCTCACTGTTTATTATATTAAATGTGTGATTTAATATAATTGCCAACATCGCGAAAACCTACAGGGTCACACACATAAGGACAGGTTGATGAGAGATAGAATAAATAAGGAACACCGTAAGGTATGGTGCACTTAAGTGTAATACGGAAAGTGGTAAGGTACCACGTGGATAAGTGATATATGGTACATCATAAGGTATGATGTCCATAAGCTTAATTGGGCTTTTAGCTTATAGCCTTAATTGGGCTTTTAGCTTGTATCACACACGAGTGATTCTATAAATAGATCCCTTGTGATGAAGCAATTTCACTTGATGCAATTTCGTTTTTGATTCTCTCTCTCACTCAAGGTTTCCGTTCGTGATCAGCTAGAACTGTGACCGGAAGCGATCTGTTCGTGTGGACTGAGTAGAGACGTTGTTCTTCATCAACGCTCGTGATCACAACATCAAAGGTCTGAATCGCCACAAGAGGTAAATATTTTTATCACTGGCCATGCCCATTCGTAAGGATCGCTAAAGGAAAATTTTAAATTCCGCTGCGCTTTTGATCGCAATTTTCCTTCAGGAAATTACCTTGTTCAGTCAAGTTCGAATATGGCAATGTAGCAACTTTGAATGAGGCCTGAAGGACTTTTGAGCATGCTTGATGTTCCCTTGACCTTTCCCAATGCTTAGCTTGCTTTGAAATGATCTGAAACTCCTTGTAGAACTCAACCTGCAAAGCTTCAAAATGAAAATGGTGAAATTTGAAAATGAAGTTATAGTTGCTGAATAATGGCTTGGATAGTTCAGGTGGGTTGTAGGGAATGTGTTTGAAGTGGTTCAAGGCAAAACACACGAGTGAAATTTGTTTTAGAAGTGATTCTGCAGATGATGCCCTGTTTGGGCAGGAACTTGGTGTTTTTATGTTTTGGGTGTTTGAGAGCTTATCAAGTCGTGTATTAGGCTTGGTACAATATGCTGAGGTCGTTTCTAAATGTTACAAGACTTGGTTTTATCAGATTTTCAAGTGGTGGAGTTTTTGCAAGCTTACTTGCTTTTGAAGTAAAAGTTGAAATGACAAAGGCCAAGGTTGTACAAGCTAGCTCAAGGTCTGCATAGGGTTGGTGAGCTTTTCCTGAAGTTTGTGGATGTTGTTTGTATCAAGAGATCAGGTCCATGGCTCAAGATAAACGAAATTGCAAAAAGTGTGCTTTATCAAAGTAGCATTGTAACCTTTTTGCCATTTTTGGAATAAATCAATGTATAATGCTCCAAAGCTCGGAATAATGCCTTTGTCCAATGTATTTGCATTTAATTAGGGAGTGTGGAAAGGATTAAGACCTGTAAAACAAGTACAAGCATGATCCAAACTGATTTGCAACTTGTGCCAATGTGAAAAATGCCATGGACAAAAGTGAGAAATGGCCATTTTCTTTTCTTTGATTCTCCCTAACCATAAATGATTTTGGAGATTTCTTGGACATTTTGGAAAGCTTGTAACATGCTCTACAATCCATATTTGAAATGCATTTTGAGATTACACTTGGAACTAGGTGAAAAGTTTCCATGAAGATAGGTCAAAATCCTGCCTAAACTAGGGAAAAAGTTTACTAAGTTAAAAGTTTCATGGACCCTTGTTCACAAAATCATAACTTGAGATCCAAGCATCTTTTGGGAAAACTTTGTGAATCAAAGTTGTAGATTTCATGGAGGACTACAACTTTAATTTTGGAAGTTTTGTTTGAATCCAATTGCATCATGGTGAAAAATTTGGGAAAAGTTGGGGAAAAATAAGAAATTTCCATAACTTAGAAAATTTCTAAGTTATGAAATTTTCAATATTAAACCCTAATTTTCAAAATTAGGTTTATTGGTGAAAAAGTTTCATGTTTTGACCCATCTTGATGAAAAATGACCCTTGGTACTTGATTTTGACCAAAAAGTCAAAGTTTGACTTTTCAGTGTACAGTTGATTTTTGATCAGTTGACTGGAAAATTCATTTGTCAATCCAATGCATTTGAGGTCTTTTGAACCTTGTGATTAGGTAAATATGATGCCTTTGAGTCCTTGAAACCATGCTTGAACCCAATTTGACATTGGCTAGGTGAAAAATCAGAAATTTCCCTTTCTCAGTCAAAACCCTAAAAATGACCATTTTGCCCTTTTGATGATCTGATCAAATTTCTTGAGGAGTTGTGGTCCAAACATGATCAAATGGTTCATATGATTCTATAATGTTGATTTGGATAAAAAATTATGAGGTTTGACTGTAAATTGGCCATGGTTGACTTTTTCCCCAATACAACTGATTTTTAGGTCAACTGTCCAATTGACTGGGCAAAAATTTGATTCAAGGCTTGAAACTTGGCATGGGAAATCTTATAAGTCCAACATGAAGTATGAAAGTCACATGAGGCATTGGAAGTCCAAAAATCCTTGTGCAAACTCAAACCCTAATTTCAGGTCATCAGTGCAAGGAGGTGTCTTGAGCTGAGCAAACTCTAATCCTGTCAGGAGTCCAAGAAGTCTTGTAAGGAGAATCTTGATAAAATGAGAGGGAAAATTTTGGGGTACAACATAGGCCCTTGCGCCTTTTCCCTCTCGTGTTATTCATGACACCCTTAAGGAAGCCACCTTTTGGGAGGGTAAATTAACTGTAGGTCAAAATTAAGGAACCTACCTTCTAAGGGTACCTACCACCAAAACCCCGCCACTAAACCATGCATCCATACATTCATGCATTCATATTTGTCATATATTCATCAGTTGCATCTTTTATATGTCTTATTCACAGGGTACCTAAACAAAAGATGTTAAAATCAAGTATTTGGGGACTATCTAAACAAAAAATGGATACCAAAGGGAAATAACTTATCCACGTCAATACCTTCCAGCCCGACCTTTCGGAAATCAAAACTATAAAGGGGAAGTTATCTGAGAGAGCTCTGAAGATATACGTTCGACGCTATGGGTATACCCTTGACTTGACCAGAGTAGATGTTCAAATAGATTATGTATCCTCCCTCATTCAGTTCTACGACCCTCCACTAAGATGTTTTACTTTCCAAGACTTCCATCTAGCACCGGCTCTAGAAGAATTTGACATAATTCTGAACTTTTCCAAAGAGAAGGCCTATGTAGGTATCAGACAAACTGTTGAAGTCAAAGTTTTGGCAAAAGGATTAGGGATCCCCTACCCTGAGTTAGTGCAAAATTACCGACGGGAAGGTCCGAGACAAGGAATCTAAAGGATATACTTGGAAGCTAAGGCACTTGAATTTTCTAACTATAAAGACTGGGAGTCTTGTGTTGATTGTTTGGGGCTACTGGTATTTGGTGTAATTTTATTTCCTCATACCCCAGACTATATTGACCCTGCAGCCATTAGCATATTTTGGGGCGCGAAAGTCTTTAATATTGTTCCAACTCCTACTCTACTTGCTGACATTTATTACACTTTGCATGTGATGTATGAAAAGAGAAACGACACTTTGAATTGTTGCATTCCACTCCTATATAGTTGGTTCATGACCCATATTTACAAAGAAGACTATATGATTCCGAAGCTGACCAAGTGCGAATGGCCCCAAAAATTAAAGTTTCTCACTGCAAACACGGTACTATGGTATGCAAGGAAGCTAGATATTGGTGACATCAGTATTAGCTGTGGAGACTTTCCTAATGTCCTGTAGATTGGATCACGAGGCTGTATTAACTACAACTCTACTCTGGTCCTACGACAGCTAGGGTATCCTTTGGAAGACAGACCTACGGATGAACAACTTCAATCATTGATCATCCATGACATGGGTACAAAAGACCAAGAGTTTCTCAACAACATTATCCGGGCTTGGAATAAGGTCAATAAGAGGAGAGCTGAAAGAAAGAATGCCATAGCAAGAGAGCCTTACACCAGATGGGTCAGAGATAGGGTACAGATTATCAAGCTTCCCTTTGAAATAGATCTAGGGTACAAGACAGAGGTCACACCTATATCCTTGGAAGAAATTGACAATTTGAAAAGGGCCCTAAAGAAATCTCAAAGGGAAAAGAAAGAGTTAGAACTCAACCTTCGCGATCTAATCAAAGATAAGAAGCAGATGCGGCTCATACTTGAGACCAAGGACCTACAAATTGAGACAGATCAAAAGGTATTGGAAAAAGAGAGTCTCAAGAGAAAGCGCACAAATGAAGGGCTGCTAAGTGCAACCTTCACTTTGGATTCCCATGGCCAAAGGTTAGAAGATGTTGTTGCTGAAATTGGAAAGCTAACCAGATGGTATGAAAAGGCTACACATGACAATAAGGTACTAGAGGAGGACCTAAGAGCACAAATCCAAGGTTTAACACAAGCTTCCTTACACCAAGAAGAGCAAATAAAGTACCTCACCACTGGATTGCGAGACAGCCAAGAAGCAGAGAATAAGGAACGCCTCGAGAGGATGGAGGCACAAGGACTCTTGGTTCAGAAAATTGAAGATACGAACAAGTATACCTAGAATTGCAGGTTCTCGAAAAAGACTTCCTTATTCAGCGGAGACTTTATACAAAAATGAGGGGTGAAAAGATGTATTGGGAAGATCAGTATGTCAAGATCGCCCAAGCACGGAGAGACACCCATAAGATAATCCCACATCTTTATCAAGAGTACCAGTATTATAAAGAAAGACATGAAAAACTTGTCTTCTTAGCCAAAAATCTTATTGAGGATATCCCTGGAAGTCTGAGAGACACAGAAAGTGTGATGGTTCCTCTTCCAAAGGATGTTGAAGACTTTCTCCATCTTTGTCGAGCAATGGTCGATGGTTTCAGAGCACACGTCCGCAGGCGCACCTAGAAGATTTATTTCCCTTCGTTTATGTTTATGTAAACATGTTTTGATTCAAAGTTGTAATATTTTTCAATATCTAGATTATGTTACTTTCAATAAAGGCATTTTGTTTCCGTATCTCGTTTGCGTATCCATTTCAAAGACAGTCACTAATTAAAATAATAATAAACAAAAGATAATTGTGTACCTAAGTGAATAACACATTTCATGTTCATTCATCTGCATGCATGCATTCATAAAACACCTGCATATCATATTGAAACTCATCTCTCACAAAATCTCTCTAGTAAACCATTGGTAGAAGAAGATCTCCACCTCCTTGGCCTCCATATCAAACAAGGGCCTACCAGCAACAAGTAATGGAACAAATTGAGGAGACTCAGGTTGCGTTCAAAGAAGATCTCGACCAAGTAAAGGGTGATGTGAGTTCAATGAAGGGAGATCTGAGCCAAATTCTTCTAGCTCTGAAGAACATCATTGACAGGAAGGACCAGATATCCAGGGTAGCTTTCGAAGAAGTAGCCCAAACCATTGGTTCATCAAGCGGTCACCAACCAAGAAAAGAACTAGAGGCAGGACTCCAAAAGTCTGTCATGGCCCAACAAGAAGCTGAGACTGAAGGGTTTATCCCACAACCATCAAAAGCACGGGACCCTACAAATCTCGATCAACAACACAAATAACTACTTGGAACTACAATACAGAGACCACAACCCAGAGAATTCCAACCAGGCACCCTTAAAGATGACTGGTACTCATGTTGTTGACAATCCACCGGTGGCAGATAAGTACAAAGCTCTGAAGGAAAGATTAAAATATGTGGAAGGTTTCTAGGCCTTCAAGGTAGACCCTCTCGAAATGGGCCTAGTTCTTGATGTGGTAATTCCACCAAATTTCAAAGTACCTGACTTTGGAAAGTACAAGGGGCTCACCTGTCCAAGAAATCATCTACGCATGTATTGTGGGAAGATGCATGCCCATGCCCACAATCAGAAGTTAATCATTCACTATTTTCAGGATAGCCTAAGTGGGGCATCTTTAGACTAGTATATGCAATTGGAGCGAACACACATTTAAACCTGGGCAAATCTTGCTAATGCCTTCTTAAAGAATTACAAATATAACCTGGACATGGCGCCTACCCACATGCAACTAAAAAATTTGTCCCAGAAGAAAGAAGAGTCCTTCAAGAAATATGCTCAAAGGTGGAGAGATATGGCATCCCATGTGCAACCACCACTATTAAAAATGGAATTAGTAGATATGTTCATGGGAACTTTGCAAGGGCTGTATTACGAGAAAATGGTTGGGAGTATCTCTTCGGGGTTCTCAGATCTAGTGACTATAAGAGAAATAATCGAGACTAGAATAAAAAGTGGGAAGATATCAGGGGGATCATCAAACGCCCCCCATAATCCAAAAAGACTTGTTTCAAACTACCCAAAAAGAAAAGAGGGAGAAATTAACGTTGTAGCCTCACAACCAAGGGCATCACAACCACTAATGATCCCGTAAGGGCAGCAGCCGGACAAATTTAAAAGGATACAAAGAAACTTTGATCCACTCCCTATGCCACCCAGCCAGTTATTACAACACTTGGTTAAGGCATCATTGGTGGAAATCAAACTTCTAGCTCCTCCAGTCGGGCCACTCCCGCGAAGGTATAATGTTGATTCCAAATGCGAATACCATGCTAATTCTTTGGGGCACACCATAGAGAAATGTTGGGAATTCAAACACAAAGTGCAGGACTTGTTAGAATCTCAAGATATCACCTTTGAGAAACCTAACATCAAGACAAATCCCATGCCCCCACATGGTGGGCCAACAATAAATGCAATTGAAGTAGTCACTGACTTTGGGGAAATTAGACAAGCAGAAACCCCAATCAACTTTTTAAAAGAATATCTGTTCGAATGTGGGTTCCTGTTGGAACATAATAAAGCCTTCGAAAGAACTTTGCTAAAGCTAATGGACCAGGGGATAGTCCAATTCGGACCATACCCTAAAGAAAAATATGTAGTCGCGATTGAAGGAAAGAAGCCATTGGTAATCCCTTGCCAAGGCCCAAATCTTAACAAGAAAACTCTAGTGATCTCGTGGGAAGAATCAATAGAGATCACAAGGATGGAACCCAAGAAGACTCTCCTAATACCAACTATTCCAAAGGCCACAATGGTGATTAAGGCACCCTCACCTATCCCTTATGAAAGTAACAAAGAAGTGCCATGGATTTATGACTCATTCGTATACATTAATGGAGTGAAACAAGAAAGTGAGCCCTCACCAAGTCAGGGACCTGCAATTTCTAATATAGCAGGGACAGGGGGTATAACCCGAAGCGGGCGGATTTTTGGAGCTGAACCACCAAAGAAGAAAGATGAGGCTCCAACAAAGGACAAAGGAAAAGTAGTGGTTGATACAAGTCAAGAGACTGAACCTCCAAGCAAAAACTTTACTTATCAAGAGGAAGAAGAGTTTCTGAAAATATTCAAGAGAAGTGATTATAGAGTGGTGGATTAGCTTCACCAAACTCCAACAAAAATCTTCATACTCTCATTACTCATCAACTCTGAAGCACATCGAGACTCCTTGATGAAAGTACTAAGTTCAACTCACGTTGCGGAAGAAATTTCGGTGAATCAATTTGACAATGTCATAGCAAACCTAACATTTAGATCATACTTGGGTTTCAGCAACAATGAATTACCACCACAGGGTCGAGCTCATAACAAGGCACTCTACATTACTATGCAAATAGGCGTTACCCATTTATCCAGGGTTCTCACTGACACCGGTTCTGCCCTCAATGTGTTTCCAAAGTCCAGTATGATAAATTTAACAATAGATGATGTTGAGATGAGGCCAAGTTCTACATTAGTGAAGGCATTTGACGATTCTCGAAGCTCGGTGTTAGGAGAGGTGGATCTTCCAGTTAAAATTGGGCCGCATATATTCAATATCACTTTCCAGGTCATGGATATAGAACCAACATACACTTGCTTATTAGGGAGACCTTGGATCCATGCAGCAGGGGAAGTCGCCTCGACCCTGCATCAGAAATTGTAATTCCTAGTGGAAGGGAAATTAATCATAATCGATGGTGAGGATGATATCTTTGTAAGCCATATTGAATCATACAGATATATTAGTGTCGACGAAGACTGTATAGCTAGCCCGTTCCAAGACTTGGAAATTGCTTTAATGGTGACATCATGGAGAGATCTGCTAGCAACCATGGGATATGATTCCTCAAAAGGATGGGGAAAGCTCCCATAAATCCTTGAGAAGAAGAATCTCTTTGGATTGGGCTATGAATCATCTAAAGCTACTCCAAAAGGCAAAGCACGCTTCCCTCCAATTCAAGAGACCTTTGTCAACAATGGAATAGAGCATGGCGGACACGTGGTGATGAGATCCAACAAAGTTCACACCAGAAAGGCAGCGGACTTTATCAGGGAGTGCGCTCCAAGAGAAAAAATAAAAAGCTAGACTGTCGTGGAGATTCCCGAGATATTTTTCTTTCCTAAGTAATTTTTCTTGTTTTTAAAAGAACCTATGTCAAGCCCGAGGCATAGGGGTTGCTTGTAAGGGTTGCCCATTTTGTTTCAGACAATATTTACAATCAATAAAAGTTTTTTTTTCAATCAAGATCCTTGTCTTTCTCTTGCATTTATTCGTTAAAAATTAAAAATGGCAATACTTTCTCTGCATATGCATTTTCAAAAACTCATATACTAAAATCTGCACCAAAACATGATAAATGTGTAAACCCAAGCCCAAAAACACCGATAATGTTACTGTTGCGACCCGATACAATTTTGAGGCTTCTATCAACCAAGCCGAAGAGGAAGATGAAGATCTGGAACTCTCTGAGGAAATGATGAAGGAAATAGAACGAAAGGCTGATAGCATACAACCACATCAAGTGGCTGTAGAGACCATTAATCTGGGCACAAAGGAAGATCTCAAAGAAATCAAGTTAGGGACAAGGTTAGAGCAGACCGTCAAGGAAGGGTTGATCAAACTACTTCATGAGTACGTGACATATTTGCTTGGTCCTACAGAGACATGCCATGGTTGGATACCGACGCAGTGGTGCACAAACTACCTCTCAAAGAAGGGTGTTCTCCAGTTAGGCAAAAACTGAGGAGAACTCGTCCAGATATGTCCAACAAAATCAGAGAAGAGGTTCTTAAACAAATTGACGCAGGGTTCTTAGAAGTGGTAGATTATCCACCCTGGATAGCTAACATTATGCTAGTACCCAAGAAAGACGGCAAGGTACGCATGTGTGTGGATTATCGAGATATGAACAAAGTAAGCCCCAAGGACGATTTTTCGCTACCCCACATAGATGTTCTTATGGATAACACAACTCAAGCCTCAGTATTCTCATTCATGGACGGCTTCTCGGGCTATAATCAAATCAAAATGGCGCTCGAAGACATGGGAAAGACTACCTTCATGATACCTTGGGGAACTTTCTGCTACAAAGTAATGACGTTCAGTCTCAAGAATGCAGGGGGAACCTATCAGAGGGTAATAGTCACATTATTCCATGATATGATCCACAAAGAGGTTGAAGTGTACGTGTAGCGGTAGAAATGTTCAAGACTAAGCCATTGGATTGACTAGACTTTATACAAATCAAAATAAAAATCGCCATCGCGCTTTATTGTTTCCAAAGGAATGGGAAAAGAGCGAATAACCCAAAAGAGGGTGAAAGATTCAAGGTAAGGGGGTTGGTTATGCAAAGGGAAGGTATTATCACCCTAAAAATCTACGGTACTCCACAGGAACCTCTTTGAAAAATCTGTATATTTTGGCTATAAAAAATGTGTTGTATATAAGATGGATGGTGGAGGTGAGAAAAGAAGTATATTTTTATGATTTTTGCACCCGTCGCGGTTGCGAACCTTTATTGCCTACGTACCACCTTTTATGCAATAGGGGATCAGGGTACACGTAGTTCCTCTTTTAAAAAATTTGAAACGCAAGTGTGTTGGTTGATTTTTAAGAGATAAGACATCATCGTCATTGTCCGTGTGGAAAACATACTTACTACCCATAATCATGAGAAAGGAGAATTTGCATCATCTCAAAGTAGAGGATATGGCTTGGATTTTAAAATCAACAATGCCTCGGGTAAAAGCAAGATTTTGAAAAGGAGGGAGAAGATTTTGAAATTAAAGAAGATGGGAGGAGAATAAGAGACTATCCTAAAGCATAAGGTAAAAGCTAAGGATAAGATCCATCTAACTAACAAGAAGCCAAAGCTTGACATTATGAGCCAAGATAGAATTCCCATTCTTTGGATTGGAACCAAGCAAGCAAAGATACTAGACCTCTTCAAGTGTATTAAGTCTTCACAAAAATTGGTCATAGTAACGGCTGTATACGGGTGAATTCCAGATTACAAACAAATAATGTAATCACAAAAACCTACACACAAAAACAAACAAGAAACCCAATGTCTTGAGGTAAACCTCAAGAACTCCAGACAAAATAATCAGATAAGATCACAAGGTCTCCAAGATAGGCCAAGGTTTCTAATCCTAAGTCCAAGAAATAGTCCCATGCTCCATAATGCCAAGGATAGTAACCAAATAGTCCAAGTACCATTAAGAGTTTTTTAGGGTTTATGTTGATTATTAAGTATCTTAAGAAAAGAAAGAAAAGCTCAAGTGAGCAAAGTAAAAATGACAAGAAAATAAATGCTCAAATGAGCAAATATGAAAATGGCATGAAATGAAAATGCTAAAAAATAAATAGTACATAAAGCATAAAAAAGAATAAAAGCATAAGATAAACAAGTCAATAATTAGTGGTTAGTTGGATGACCATCTTGAAACTTGCATTTGGAACTCATTAAAGGATTGGTAGAACCAAAGCCTCCACACAACAAGTTGCATTTGCTCTTTGTCAAGTATATCATCCATTTGGAATTCTCATAAGTACCATTTAATAATCAACGATGTTTAAGTGATCCGCGTTGACCAAAGGTGTTGTAGATCTATTAGAGGATTGGTAGAACCAAAGCCTCCACACAATGAATCTCAAGGTTGTTGGATCAAAGAGATCAAATTAACATACTTGGGCTTGCAGTCATAAGTTTGGGCCACGAATGATCATTTATTCGAATCGGGACAAAATTTAGCGTTATGTTAAGCAATCGTAAGTAGACTTATATAGAAGTCGCACCTATTTTGAGGTCGGTCAATAGCAATCTATGCACCATTTTTTTTTAGACATGATATAGAGATCATGCTCCAACAACATTTAGTACAATGAGAAGGGGATGAGATGAAGAGGATTAGGGAAAAAAGATGAATAAACCACTTTTGAATTAAAAATTTAATCAAACTATTATTAAAATCATTCATCCATTTTGGGGGATTGAACTCAACACCTAAGATCCAATGATGTTAATGAAGCCATGATCAAAAAATCAACTCAAGACAGCCAGAAAATAATTACAAAATAATATCATATTTAATATATACATTAAAAGGTTTAAAAATGTTTTAAAAATGGAAAATAATGAGGAAAATATCAATTATGTTCAAATTAATCAAGAAATGAAAAATAAGGCCATAAAAAAATCAGAAATGGATCCAAATATTTTTATAAAAATTTTGGTAATTTTTAAAAGTGAGAAACTATTTTTAAAATTAAAATAAGTGGGTAAAATAAACAAAAATAGTAAAAAATAGTAAAGTCAGAAACAAAATAAAATAAGGTCACCAATATTTGTCACAATATCATTGGATCATTCCATAATTTTTTCAGAATTTAAAAATGTATAAAAGTATTTTTAAACATTTTAAAAAAATCAAATAAGTGTAAAATTTATAAAAAATACCAAAACACAAAATTAAATTGTGAAAAAATAAAAATCAGAAAGAGATTAATCAAAAGTATTTTTCATAATTTTTTTCAGATTTTTTGGACTAAAAATGAATTTTCTAAGATTTTTTGAAATTTAAAACAATTAAAATATAAAAATCAGAAAAAGAAAATAAAAGTAAATTATGTGGACCATTGAATGAGATTCAAAACGCGTTAGTAATCAAATCCAAGGGATCTGGCGCGTTGTGCATATCATGGTCATTAGTGAATAATGTACAGAATCAAATATAAATTAGATTTTTGAAAATAAAAAGTGGCGTGCCATCATTGGTTGGAAGATGACACGTAGGTCATCTTCAACCTCCAGCCAACGTGATTTGCAGGTCTCTTAAACTGTAAAATCAGAAGCTCAGACCTATGTCAATCGCTTCGTCTCTTCAAGACGAAAACAACCACACCCTTGCGCCAAATTTATATAAACTGTAGCTCAAGCAATTTGGAAGGAAAGTTTTGAAAAGGGATTTGAAAATTCATGGTCAAAACGTATTTCCAGTGAAATGTAAGTGTTGCAACTAGAACCATGGCAATGAGAGCAACACAATGATATCAGAGTTTTGAAGAATTGATGAAGGAATCTACCTATTGAAGTTGAGTTGTAGAGCTCTGAAACTGGAATTCTATGGAACAGTATAGGACACGATTCTTGAATGTAATTATATGGTTAGCTTTAGGGAAGATCAAGGAAGGTGAATTGAGGGGAAAATGGATTGAAAAAGGATTGATAATGGATTTCGAAGTTGCTGAATTCTGGGTTGTGAAACAAGTATGGCAGGGTGATTCTGGCTATCTAAGCTTGAGAAAATGGATGGGGGATGACCCTCTATTTATAGGGAAGTAAAAGGGAATAAAAGGAAGAGTGAATGATGCGTTTTGGAGGGAATTTGTGTGGGTATGCATCATGAAGAAAGTGGGACTCAAACTTGGTCAAAACTCAGCCAAAACATGTGTTTCATGATGCTAATCACTTCTGGAAAGTTTCTAATCATGATTAGAAACAAAAATGCATGGAAAACTTGTGATTAGAAGCCAAAACAAAGATTTCAAAATCCTGACTTTGTGAAAAATTCAGTTTCAAACTACCAAATTCAAATCCATGGCATTTCCAACTAAAGGGGTCTTAGGGCATAATTCTTGATGCTTTGGAAAGATGAGGTTACAAGCTTTGCAATGGAAAAAGAATGGAATCAAATGGATGCTTGAGCTGAAAGTTACATGGAGTCAAAGTTGAAGAAAAAGAGTTGACTTTCCATACTTAGAAATATTTCAAATTCTTCTTTAAAAATGACCTATAATCTTTTGTATCCAAACATGGCCTTCCACATAGAATTTGCTCTTGACCAAAAAAGATGGAATGAAGTAGATCTCTTGAATGACATTTTGCAATTTGAACCACTCAAAATCTCCAAAAATTGAGCAAGTTATGACTTGTTGAAGTTGGCCAAAAATCATGAAATGACCTATAATCTTTTGCATTCTTAAGGAAACTTCCATCCATTTTCTTACTTTGAACATAAAAGAAGGCATTAATTAAACATCCTTAAGATCATCATGGAAAAATAATGGGCTCAAGGTGATAAAAATTGACCAAGTTATGACCATTTGAAGTCACATATGGAAAATTGGGGATTCATCTGGATGACTTGTAATCTTTCTTCTTCACCAAGTTCCTTCCACATGAAAACTCCTTGGAAATTTTGAAGTGATTTGTTGGTAACTCTTTGAAGAGAAGTATGTCTTTGGAATCACTCAAAAATACCAAAAGATGAGCAAGATATTCTCCTTTGAAGTTCAAAACCCTAGCCTCTAGATCAAGAGAATGCTTTGAGGAACTTTGACATGTTTGAACAAACTTCTTGTGCCAATATTCTTCCTTTGTGAATAGAAGTTGTTGAGGATGATGATGGGACCCATAGCCATTAAAACCACTTCCTTATCTTGAAATTAGAGAGAAATATGCTCTTGTGACCAATAGGAACAAGACCTTGTCCAATCATGACAACTTCTTCCCTTAACCCTTTGTATTTTTGAATCAGTTTTGATAACTTTGAGATATGTTGAACCAAAATAAGCCTTGTCATGCCATTTCTTCCAAAATCACTCCAATAGTGAAGTTTGAATTTCTCAAGCTATTGACTAGGGCATGGAAATAAACTCATGAACCCATGAAGCAACTTGCTAAACCTCATTGCCTTTACCTACATTATTAACAAGTAAGACAAACCAACATTGAATTTTATTAATTAGAGAAAAAATCAAAGCAAAATATTCATGATCATAAAAGAAAACAAGTCAAGGTACTTGGTAGCTCCTCAAAAAGAACAAGGCTAAAGATAGGGAGAAGAACCAAAAGCCCTAATGTGATCTTGTTGTGATTAAATCAACAAGGTATGATGAAGGAATCTTAGGGGCAAAAATTGGGGTACAACAGCTGCCCTTATTTATGTTTCTTCGATCCGGAGATACAGAGGTTAAAAATCTTCGTGTCGATGTGATCGAAGACACTTAAATATAAAACAAACCCTATTTTTGGCCCTAAGATGCCATGCAAATGCTTATGCATATGAATTCATATGAACAGTACCAAAGAGACGCAAAGTATCACTGGGGATGCAACAAAAATGAAGAAACAAAGGAGCAACCCCGCCAGGAAAATAAATCACTGGAGAACCAAAAGAACTGAATTAGAGAGGAAGATAACAAGCATTGATGTTCACTTCCGATGTCCTACTAACATTCACTAAAGGTAGAAAGAGAATGCATATCATATCATTACCGTTCACTGACGATGAACTATCAACGTTCACTGAAGATAGCAAAAAGATAATAAACATCGATGTTCACTGTCGATGTCCTACCAACGTTCACTGAAGGTAGAAAGAGAAAATATATCATATCACCGCCGTTCACTGAAGATGAACTATCAACATTCACTGAAGATAGCAAAAAGATAATAAACACCAATGTTCACTGCCGATGTCCTACCAACGTTCACTGAAGGTAGAAAGAGAAAATATATCATATCACCGCCGTTCACTGATGATGAACTTTCAAGGTTCATTGAAGATAGCAAAAAGATAATAAACAATGACGTTCACTGCCGATGTCCTACCAACGTTCACTGAAGGTAGAAAGAGAAAATATATCATACCACCTCCGTTCACTGACGATGAACTATCAACATTCACTGAAGGTAGCAAAAAGATAACAAACATCGGCGTTCACTTCTGATGTCCTACCAACGTTCACTGAAGGTAGAAAGAGAAAATATATCATATCTCCACCGTTCACTGATGATGAACTATCGATGTTCACTGAAGATAGCAAAAAGATAACAAACACCGACGTTCACTGTCGATGTCCTGCCAACGTTCACTGAAGGTAGAAAGAGAAAATATATCATACCACTGCTGTTCACTGACGATGAACTATCAACGTTCACTGAAGATATCAAAAAGATGATAAACATCGACGTTCACTGTCGATGTCCTACCAACGTTCACTGAAGGCAGAAAGAGAAAATATATCATATCACCGCCATTCACTGATGATGAACTATCAACGTTCACTTAAGATAGCAAAAAGATAATAAACACCGATGTTCACTGCCGATGTCCTACCAACGTTCACTGAAGGTAGAAAGAGAAAATATATCATACCACCGCCGTTCACTAACGATGAACTATCAATGTTCACTGAAGATAGAAAAAAGATAACAAACACCTACATTCATTGTCGATGTCCTACCAACGTTCACTAAAGGTAGAAAGAGAAAATATATCATATCACCGCCGTTCACTGACGATGAACTATCAACGTTCACTGAAGATAGCAAAAAGATAACAAACACCAACGTTCACTGCCGATGTCCTACCAACATTCACTGAAGGTAGAAAGAGAAAATATAGCATACCACCGCCGTTCACTGACGATGAACTATAAACATTCACTGAAGATAGCAAAAAGATAATAAACACCGACGTTCACTGTCGGTTTCCTACCAATGTTCACTGAAGGTAGAAAGAGAAAATATATCATACCACCGTTGTTCACTGACGATGAACTATCAACGTTCACTGAAGATAGCAAAAAGATAATAAACACTGACGTTCATTGCTGATGTCCTACCAACGTTCACTGAAGGTAGAAAGAGAATGCATATCATATCATCATTGTTCACTGATGATGAACTATCAATGTTCACTAAAGATAGCAAAAAGATAATAAACACCGACGTTCATTGTCGTTGTCCTACCAACGTTCACTGAAGGTAGAAATAGAAAATATATCATATCACCGCCGTTCACTGACGATGAACTATCAACCTTCACTGAAGATAGCAAAAAGATAATAAACACTGAAGTTCACTGCCGATGTCCTACCAACGTTCACTGAAGGTAGAAAGAGAAAATATATCATATCAACGCGTTCACTGACGATGAACTATCAACGTTCACTGAAGATAGCAAAAAGATAATAAACACCGACATTCACTACCTATGTCCTACTAACGTTCACTGAAGGTAGAAAGAGAAAATATATCAAGTTTTCCCCAAAATTCTGGTGTTTCACCTAGAACGGGTCTCAACTTCTTCTTTAACCAAGGAAATCTGCTTGGAAAAGTTCAAACATAAGTTGTCTCAAATAAAGAGACTTGTTACTTGTTGTCATGAGGAATTGCAAAGAGAAATGACTTTCTGGGGATAGAAATATGACTTCCCGGGGAAATGACACGATATTCCTGTTGAGGAGATAAAGTCTTACCGTGCAAAATAAATGCACAAACTAAAATTCAATGTTTTCAGAAATCCAAAGTAAATAATATTGTCATGCAACCACAGATCCAAATCAGAAATAAATTGGAGCAAGACGGCCAATGAAGATACATCCTTTGAGAAATAAAACTCAAGAGGGAAAGCCAAATTCAACTAAGCAAAGAGCACTGCAGGAAGGTCAGAACACAATGTCAATGAACGATGATTTTCAACCATGCATGATGTATGTATGAATGTATGAGTGCTATCGTGCATATGTTGGTAAAAAGGATACAGAATCAGTACAAATAAACAAAACCACCTCAGGTACTAACAATATCGGGCTAAACGTAAACCAGAAAGATCATTCTAAGAAAGGTAAAAACCAACTGCGGAAACCAAACCTATTGCCTGCCTTAACTTCACTGATGAGAAACATAATCCGGAGGTAGGAAAATCAAACAGATACCGGGATAGAACATCCTTCTTTTGGCTTCATCAAAGAAACCAGTTTTTTTCCCGAAAGTAACATGCCTTTTGAAGATTGCAAGACCAGCCTCAAATAAAGCAGACTGACGCTGAAACAATCAAACTTCACTGGAGGATTCAAGCCTACCCCCCTGGAGAAAAAATTCGGATTGAAACTTTACATCATGAAAACTTAATCCAACAAAATATGCCCTGGGATAGCCTCCCTGGGAATCAAGAAGTCAACATTATAGAAAGAGGTCAAACCCACGGGGATTTTAAATTACACCCAACATTTGGTGGGTGAAAACCCAAAGGTTGATAATCATTTCAACACTTCTCAGAAGAGATATTTCCCTGGTCTAGTTGCCTGGTGTGATGCGGTGGGAGAACTGACTTGAGGTTTTGCGTTTGTGTTCGTAAATGTCGCGGTTAGCAAGAGTCACCACCGACTTTTCTTTTATCCAAAAGGAAAGGTAAAAAAGCACAGGAAAGACCTTTGAGATGTTTTCTTGAGTTCGAGGGGTAGATTATGAAAAGGGAAGGTATTAGCACCCTTTTCATCCATGGTTTTCCATGGGCTCTTAGTTACTTGTTTAGATCACTTGCTTTGCTTTTGAAATTGTTTGAAATGGTGCTTTGTGTGGTTTTGAAAGTATTTTAAAAAGAGGCCTTTGTTTAGGCAATCTTTGTAATGATTCCCGTTCGTAAGAATGTATACAAAGATGTTTGTCTTTTGAAAAATGTTTCAATGTTTTGAAAGTTGTTTGGAAATAATTTGAAAATGTGTGTGTGTTTGTTTGAAAATTAGCAAGGATTGTTTGCAAATTGATCAAGTAACTAGAAGCTTATCTACCTACTCAAAAGTCTTTCTTGTATATTTTTTATTCCTTTGACATTGTTGATTTACCATTGATTTGGTAAACAACCCTATCTTTGGATGTTAAACGGGACGGGCGTGGGTCATCGTATGACCATGATAGCAATATTTTCAAGTATCTTAGCAAGTTTTTAAGGACCAAGATCATTTTGTTTTAGGCAACCTTTTGATAGCGCCATCGAGGGACTATGATCTTTTGTTTTGTTTTGTTTTGCCAAGATACCTTGCATGCATACCATGGCCATTTGTTTTAAGGCAACCAAGTCGGGTGAAACCCTAGGGATGCTTGTGTGCAATGTGTGTCATTTTACATGCATTTGTCTTGTCTTGTATTAGGTCATGTCTATTTGTTTGATTTTTGTCTTATCAACATGGTATAATGCGATAAATTGCGTAAAATTAAAACTAAGCTATTACAAAAATTATTATGGGAGGGGGGATACAAGTTTTTGAATGGGGATATTTGCACAAAATAAAACCCTAAAATACTATTACAACCCAATTTAATTATTGTATAATAAATAAATACACAATTATTTAAATATGCAAATAAAATGTATTTATGCAAAATGCTTTGCAATTGTTTTATGTATGAGAAAATAAGATTATTTAAGTCCTAAAAAAAAGAGAAAATAATATGGTTATTTTTGAAATGGGAAACCCTAGTTTTCAAATTAAAAGAAAAATATGTTCTATTATTATTTTTGTTCATTTTTTGTATAAGAAAGTAATAAATAATATTATTAACAAATATTAAAAATTATAATATGTATGAAAATAACATTTTTGTCTATAATAAAAATATATAGTATTTTTTTATTATTTACAAGTTTTATTTAAGAAAATAGAATCCATTTGTCAAAATAAAATATTTTTTATGTGAGATAATAAATAAATAAAATAAAATAAAGTGTGAAAATAAATAAATTATTTTTGGGTATTTTTTATCATTAGGAAAAATAAATGCAAGTAATAAAATAAAAATATGCAAGAAAAATATGAAAATAATAAAAAATAAGTCAGGGGGTGCAAAAGTAAAACAGGGGGTGCAAAAAGTAGAAACAAAAAAGGCCAGAAGCAACAAAAAGCCCAAGCCAGCTCATCTGCATCCTTGTCCTTCAGTTTGCGCGCGCTCTATGTACAAACCTGCAACTCTCACATACGTGCACAAAATCAAAAACTCATAACACAAAACATGTAGCTTGGAATCTCACGATGCCAATGATATAAAATTCATAATCTAACTCTCAAAGATCAGGGAGAATTTCTGTAGCCCTAATTTCTGACCTAATTTTTTCATGAACTTCAAGCTTCAAATTCTCACTGCTCAGTTAATATAAATGACAACTATGCATATGTACAGCTTCACCAAATTAAGGACTACATTTTTGCTTCACAAATCGTGGCTTGAGGATGCCTAAATAAAGAGATAGAGATTTGAAAAATACCTCCTTCAGCTGGATTTGGATATGGCAATGTGGGGACTTTGAGGGAGGCCTGAGGATTGTGTGAGCTTCCATGAAGTTCCCTCAAGCTATTCCAATGCTTAGCTTGCCTTGAGGATGCTTGAAACTCCCTGCACGAGTCAACCTGCAATCTTCAAGTTTGAAAATGGTGATGTCTGAAATAGAGGTTACAGCAACAGGACAAGGGCTTGGATAGTTTGGATATGATGTGGATGAAGTGTTTCAAGTGTCAAGAGGCAAAACGCACGAGCAAAATATGACTTGGCTAGGATTTTGCAGAAACTGCCCTGTTTGGGCAGAAATTTGTGTTTTTTGAGTTTGAGAGTGTTTGGGATGTTATCAATTCGTGTGCTAGCTTGCAACAAGTTTTTGAATCTGTTTTTGAATGTTTCCAAGCCCTCCCTTTATCAGATGTACAAGTTCTCTTGACTTTTGCAACTTTTCTTGCTTTTGAAGAAAAGTGAAAATGACTATGCTAGCAAGCATGTACTTGGCTATCTTTTGAGCTGCAAGGGTTGGTATACTTTGCTTGTTATCTATGGAAAATTCCTGTACTCAAGGAACAAGTCCAAGTCTCAAGGCTGATAAATTTGGAAAAGCTTGCTTTATCAAAATGGCATTGTGCCCTTTATGCCATTTATGGATTTATTCTTTGTACAATGCTCCAACAGCCAAAATAAAGCCATTATCCCATGAGTTTGCATTTCATTATGGAGTGTAGAAGGGATTTAGGACCTTTAATGCAAGGTACAAGCATGCTTGATCAGATTTGCAACTTGGTGCATTGTGAAAATGGCTTGAACAAAAGTGACAAAATGCCATTTTCTCTTCTTCGATTCTCCCTAACAACAAATGATCTTGGAGAGTTCTTGGACATTTTGGAAAGCTTGCAACATGCTCTACAATCCATATTTGAAATTAATTTTGAGATACCTCTTGGAACTAGGTGAAAAAGGCCCATGAAGTTGGGTCAAAAACCTGCCTAGATTAGGGCAAATTTTCACTAAGTCTTTTAGTTCATGGACCCCTATTCACAAATTCATAACTTGAGATACAAGCATCCTTTGGGAAAACTTTGTTAATCAAAGTTTTATATTTCACGGAGGACTACAACGTTCATGTTGGAAGTTTCCTTTGAATCCAATTGCATCATGGTGAAAAAGTTGTGAAAAGTTGGGAAAAAATAAGAAAATTTCCATACTTAGAAATTTTCTAAGTTATGAAAAATTTTCAAATTAAAACCCTAACTTGCAATTTTAGGTTTCTTGGTCAACAAGTTTCACATTTTGACATATCTTGATGAATTATAACCTTTGGCACTTGGTTTTGACCAAAAAGTCAAAGTTTGACTTTTCAGTGCACAATTGACTTTTGATCAGTTGACTGCAAAATTCATTTGTCAATCCTATGTACTTGAGATCTTTTGAACCATGTGATTAGGCCAAGATGATTCCATTGAGTCCTTGAAATCATGCTTAAACCCAATTGGTCATTGGCTAGGTTAAAAATCAGAAATTGCCCTTTCTCAGTCAAAACCCTAATTTTGACCATTTTGCCCTTTTGACGATTTGATCAAATTTCTTGAGTAGTTGTGATCCAAACTTGATCAAATGGTTCATAGGATCCTAGAATGTTGTTGTGGATCAAAAATTATGAAGTTTGACTGTAAATTGGCCATGGTTGACTTTTTCCCCAATATAGTTGATTTTTAGGTCAACTGCCCAATTGACTGAGCAAAAATGTGATTCAAGGATTGAAACTTGTCATGAGCAATCTTAGGGGTCCAAGATGGTGTATGAAAGTCACATGAAGCATTTATGGTCCAAAAATCCTTGTGCAAACTCAAACCCTAATTTTGGGGTATCAATGCAAGAAGAGGTATCTTGAGCTGAGCAAGCCCTAATCTTGTCTTGAGTCCAAGAAGTCTTGTGAGGAAAATCTTGATAAATGAGAGGGCAAATTTTGGGGTACAACAGCTGCCCCTGTTCAATCTTCTTGAACCTGAAGAGTTAGATTGGCGAGCTTTGTCGTTCGTGACTCGAAGGTAAAAGATGATTGGACACTAGAGTGCCCGTAAATTTGCACTCATCAAAGCGTAGTGGAGGGAATGGGCTTAAAGATGCCATTTGGAGAGGTGATAGAATCTTTCTGGAGATGGGCTTAAAGATGCCATCCAAGAATGTTTGTTGAATTGTAAGTTGTAAGTCAGAAGAATAAGTATCGGAATGGTATCCGCGTCTGGAACGTATCTGAACTGAATCTAGAGACTTGTAACAAGAAACAGAATAGCATTCGCATCTGGAGCATCTTTGAACTGTATATGGTAATTGGAATCTGAATGAGCAACAAAATAACATTCGTGTCTAGAGCATCTCTGAGCTGGGGAGACTCGGAGCGACAAAATGGCAACCGTGTCTGGAGCGTATCTGGACTATATTTGAATTTGAATCTGAATGAGTAATAGAATAGCATTCGCGTCTGAAGCGTATCTAAACTGTATCTGAGATTTGAGTCTGAATGAGCAACAGAATGACTTTCGTGTCTGGAGTGTATTTGTTCTGTATCTGAATCGGAAAATTGAATAAGGTCCAGAATGGCATCCGTGTTTGGAGTGTATCTGAACTGGAATCTGAATAAGTGACAGAATAACTTTCGTGTCTGGAGTGTATCTGAATTGTATATAATAGTTGAAATCTGAATAAGTATCAGGATGGCATCCGTATCTGGAGCATATCTGAAATGTATCAGATAGTTGAAATCTGAATAAGTATCAGGATGGCATCCGTATCTAGAGTGTGTCTGAGCTAGAATCTAAATAAGTGATAGAATGACTTCCGTGTCTGGAGTGTATCTGAAATGCATCTGATAGTTGAAATCTGAATAAGTGACAGAATGACTTCTGTGTCTAGAGTGTATCTGAAGTTGAGATTCGAATGAGTATCAGAATGGCACCCTTTTTTAGAGCGTATCTGTACTGTATCTGTAATCTTTGAACATTGTTAATGATAGCTGTTAATCTTATCCTGAAAAGGGTAAAATGTTAGCTGAAACACAAAGTTATGTTGCATGAAATGTATGATGCAATATATGTGTTTTATCAATGTTTATGATATATGAATGTAATGTATATGCATGTAAGCTGGTTTGTTGTATTGTTGAGGAAAATAAATCCTTGACAGCTGGGGATATTAAAACCCTTGACTGCTGCCGGGGAAAAAAATCCTTGACTTCTGAGGATAAGAAATCCTGGGCGACCGTAGGGGATTAAAAATCCTTGGCAACTTCTGTGGGGATATAAGGATCCTTCATGTCTTGAAGTTGGAGTATTGACAAAATTCTGTTGTGAGCAATGCCATATACTGCTTGAGAAATCTGTTTGGGGAATCCAGAGAACTTTGATGACTTCTACTAGGGGTTACACAAAGGGAATCCATATTCCGCTGGGGAATAGGGGAGACTCGGATTACTTCTGTGGGGAAATAAGAATGAGAATCTTCAATCTGTTGAGGAGAAATGAAAACTTTGGCGACTTCACTGAGGAATTGAGAATGAGAATCTTTATTTTGTTGAGGAATAAAAAACTCTATGGGGAAGAAGGCTTACTGCTGGAGAGTAAGTTCAGGAGTTTTCGGTTGTCTGCCACTCTACTGTGGAATTATCCTAGGTTAGGGAGAGACAAAAGTTAACTGTTATCTGATTGATTTCCAGGCTTCAAAATAACTTGCTGGGGAAATTGGATTGCCTGAATGGTTTCCATTGGGGATTGATAGTTAGCAGTTTTGGCTCCACTAGGGATTGAGAGTTTGAAGTTTTAACTCTTATGGGGATTAAGGGTTTGAAATTTTAGCTCCACTGGGGATCTAGATGATGTACTGTAGGGATTGCTCCTGGAATAGCCTAGAGACGTTTTCCTATCCTTTCAATCTGACAATTGTTCTCTTCCACTCTGTTTATTTGTAAACAGTAATTATGTTCAAATGCATATGTTCATTAATGAATCATTAGACGTTTTTGCAAATAAAAACACAAGTGTAAAAGAAAAAGGCAAATAGTTTTCTGTACTTTGAAAGAGACATCTTTGTATTTACTTTGAATAAGTGTTTTGTACAAAGGAGACAAACATCCTAGTAAGAGGATGGTGTCATAAAAGTAAGAAAAATTTATACAAAGAAAGATAGCTAGCTATATGTAAAAATCCCATGGGGTTCCCATTCTACTATAGCCTTCGTATCTCCGAATATCTGGTCCATCCGTTGCTTCGTCCGAAGATGATTGAGTTGATCAGAAGCTCAGAGTTTGTCAATGAAGAGATTGTCCTTAAAGTGATCCGATGAGACATAGTCATACGCTTTAATTCCCTAACTTTTTCCTGGACCGCCCTTTCGGGTTTTCAGTCCACCGGGAAACCCTTTTTTGCCCAAGTCGCCCTTTTGGTTTTTCAACTTGCCGGGTGTACAAATTTTTGTTTATCCCTAATTTTTGCCTGAACCGCCCTTTCGGGTTTTCGATTCACCGGGATGCCCTTTTTTTTTACTAGGTGTGTCAACCTAGCGGGTCATTTATGCGTAATATCTTTTGACTATGTCTGCGTTCGCAGGGTGCGGAAGATCGTCGCCGTCCATGGTGGTTAAGATCATTGCCCCACCATAAAATATGTTCTTGATTACAAATGGTCCTTCGTAGGTAGGAGTCCATTTGCCCCTGGGATCACTTTGTAGAAAGATGATGCGCTTGATCACTAGATCCCCGACTTTATATGTCTAGCGTCTGACTTTCTTGTTGAAAGCCTTGATCATCCATTTTTGATCCGTCTGACCGTGGCAAATAGCAGTAAGTCTCTTCTCGTCAATTAAGTTCAACTGATCAAGTCGGGTCTAAATCCAATCGTCTTCACTCAAACCATCATCTTTCATGATTCTCAAGGATAGAATCTGAACCTCGATAGGTAAAACAGCTTCCATGCCATATACCAAAGAATAGGGTGTTGCCCCAGTTGATGTGCGAGCCGTGGTACGGTACCCGTGGAGAGAAAACATTAGCATCTCATGCCAGTCCTTGTAGGTGATTGTCATCTTTTGTATGATCTTCTTGATATTTTTGTTCGCAACTTCAACTGCACCATTCATCTTTGGCCGATAGGGGGATAAATTGTGATGTTGAATCTTGAACTGCTCGCACAGGGCGGTGATCATAGTATTGTTTAGGTTTGTACCGTTGTCAGTGATGATCCTTTCGGGGATACCGTACTGACAAATAAGATTCTATTTGACGAAACGGGCAACAACATTCTTAGTAACGGATGCGAAGGAAGCTGCTTCGACCCACTTGGTGAAGTAGTCAATGGCCACCAGAATGAAGCGGTGTCCATTGGATGTTGTAGGCTTGATCTCCCCAATCTTGTTGATTCCCCACATAGTGAAGGGCCAAGGAGTTGTTAAGACATTTAGAGGAACTGGAGGCACGTGGACCTTGTTTGCATAGATTTGACATTTATGGCAAGTCTGGGAGTGTTGATAGCAGTCAGCTTCCATGGTAGACCAGTAATAGCCTTCCCGTAGAATCTTCTTAGCCATCGTATGCCCGCTAGAGTGAGTGCCAAAGGTGCCTTTATGCAATTCAGCCATGATCTTTTCAGCTTCAAGCTTGTCCACACAACGGAGCAGAACAGAATCATGATTGCGCTTGTACAGGATGCCATTTATTAGGAAGAACTTCGCCGAGAATCTCCTTAAGAACTTTTTGTCATTGACTGAAGCTCCTTCAGGGTATTCCTGAACCTCGAGATACCTTTTGACTTCATGAAACCAGGGCTGGTCCACTACTTCTTCGGTATTAATCTTGTGACAGTGTGCAGGTTCGTCCATCCGTTCAATGGTGATTTGGGGAGCCTCATTATCCCAGTTAAGTTTAAACATGGATGACATTGTAGCTAGAGCATCTGCTAGCTGATTTTCTTCTCACGGGAAGTGCTCGAAGGTAATCTGCTTGAAATGTGGTAACAATGTTAAGACATGTTCTTTGTAAGGGATGAGGTTTGGATGCTTAGTGTCCCACTCTCCTTTGATCTGAATGATGACCAAAGCTGAGTCCCCAAACACATCTAAGGATTTGATTCCCAAGTCTATGGCAGCCTTGAGTCCAAAGATGCATGCCTCGTACTCTACCATGTTGTTCGTACAGTTGAAGCAAAGTCTAGCGGTGAAAGGATTATGGCAACCTTCTGGATATATGAGTATCGTGCTGATACCGTTACCAAGTGCATTGGAGGCCCCATCAAAGTACAGGGTCCATCAGGATCCTTGTTCAGGTCCGTCATATTGTCTGAAATCTTTAACGTTGTCCAATGTCATGATGTTCTCGTCAGGGAAGTCAAACCTCATGGATTTGTAATCTTCTACAGCTTGATGGGCCAGATGATCAGCTAGCACACTCCCCTTTATAGATTTTTGGGTCATGTACTGTATATCATATTCCATTAGGATCATCTGCCATCTAGCTATTCTTCCAGATAGAGCAGGCTTCTCAAAGATGTACTTGATCGAATCCATCTTGGATATCAGCAAAGTGGTATGAGTCAACATATACTGCCTTAGCCGGTGAGCAGCCCATACCAAAGCGCAGCAAGTTTTCTCGAGCATTGAATATCTGGTTTCACAGTCGGTAAACTTTTTGCTAAGGTAATAAATGGCATGCTCTTTTCGGCCAGACTCGTCATGCTGCCCCAGTACGCACCCCATTGAATTCTCTAAGACGGTCAGATACATGATTAGCGGTCTTCCTTCGACGGGTGGCATCAAGATAGGAGGTTCTAGAAAATACTCCTTGATTCTATCGAAAGCAATCTGACAGTCATCGTTCCATCGAACTACCTGATCTTTCTTCAACAGCTTGAAGATTGGTTCACAAGTAGATGTTAGGTGAGAAATGAACCTAGCAATGTAGTTTAGGCATCCCAAGAAACCTCTGACCTCCTTCTCAGTACGAGGGGAAGGCATTTCTTGTATAGCTTTGACTTTGGCAGGATCAACCTCGATGCCTCTGTTGCTGACAATGAAACCCAAGAGTTTACCGGACCGGACTCCGAATGGACACTTGTTTGGGTTCAATCTAAGCTTGTACTCCTTCAACCTGACAAACAGCTTTTGCAAGTGATCAAGGTGTTCTTCTTCAGTTTGTGATCGGGCTATCATGTCATCTACGTAGACCTCTATCTCATGATGTATCATATCATGACACAAAGCTACCATGGTGCATTGATAGGTTGCCCCGAAATTCTTCAGTCCGAATGGCATCACTTTGTAGCAGAACGTACCCCAATGTGTGACAAAAGTAGTTTTCTCCATGTCCTCAGGTGCCATTTTGATCTGGTTATAGCCCGAGAATCCGTCCATGAAAGAAAATACTTTGTGCTGAGTTGTGTTGTCAACCAGGATGTCGATGTGCGGAAGTGGAAAATCATCTTTAAGGCTGGTTGTATTTAAATCTCTATAATCCACACATATTCTCACTTTGTTGTCCTTCTTAGGCACGGGCACAATGTTAGAAACCCATTATGGATATGAAGTAACAGTTAGAAATCCAGCATTGAACTGTTTCATAACTTCTGCTTTGATCTTCTCTGACATGTCAGGTCTCATGCGGCGGACCTTTTGCTTCAATGGTGGACAGTCTTCTCTTGTGGGTAGACGGTGTACCACAATGTCTGTATCAAGTCCCGGCATGTCTTCATATGACCAGGCAAAGATCTCAACATAATCATGCAATAGCTGAATTAGGCGCTCTTTGACACTCGGCTCTAGATTGGAACCTATCTTGATTTCCTTTTTATCCTCCTCAGTACCCAAGTTGATTGTATCCAACTGTTCCTCATGAGGCTGAATTGCTCTTTCCTCTTGCTGTAATAATCTGGCCAATTCCCCTAGCACCTCACAATCTTCCTCACCTTCGTATTCGGCTAGGTAGATCAGATCTTCAGAGTCACTGAAGGCTATAGCAGTATCGTTACCCATGGGATCCGGAATGGAAGGTTACCTGCATTTGTGAGTGTGGGTGTGTGTAAGGGATAGCCATCTTAAAACAACAAAATATAAAAGAAAGACAATGAGCACAAAAGGTTTAAATATGAAAAGCATCCATGATTCATTAAATGACATATGAAAATAAAATTAGAACCCTTACAAGTGGACCGATATGCTTCGGGTAAGACACATGGTTGAAAAAGTACGAATTGTTTGGGAATTATTACAGATCCAACAAAAATGGAAAAGATAAATTACTGCGGTATGAAAGTAATCGGAACAAAGTCTTTTGCTTCCCAATTGCACAGTCCTCCGCTGACAGTAGGAAATATCCAATCTTCCAAGCTTCCCTCTTCTTCACTATCCTCTAGTGCATTAACCCCTTGGTGGCTGATCGTCACATGTGGCCCTCCGGCACGGGAGCGGCGCACAGCCTTCTAACCAGTCGAAGTAAACCCCAAGCCGAATTTGTCTAATTTGTAAGGAAAGTCTGGAAGCTTCCCCCATATGGTGGATCCGCCTTCTTCCACTACTGCCCTAGCATCCTTGAGAGATGACATCCGAGGTGGAGGTCTTGTGGTCACAGGAGTTGAGGATACCGCCTTGGTTGCCGCTACTTCAGGGGAGACTTCTTCAAAATGTTGGAAAGGGGTCTATATGAATTCTCCATCTAACTCCACATAACGGAAAGAATTCAGATGACTAATCATATATTCCTCTTCCCCATGGAAAGTTATAATCTTCCCTTGGACGGGGTACTTGAGCATCTGGTGCAAGGTGGAGGTGACAGCTCCGGCATTGTGAATCCAAGGACGTCCCAACAGACAGGAATAAGAAGGAAGGATGTCCATCACATAGAATGTCGAGTTGAAAACCTGAGTTCCCACCTTAATTGGGATGTCCACCTCTCCATGGACCATCCTCTTAGATCCATCAAAAGCTCGCACCACTATATTGTTGGGTTTTAAAGTCAGCCCTTCACAATCCAATCTATCAATGGCTTTCTTCGACAAGACATTTAAAGATGACCCAGTATCAACCAAGACATGAGCTAGGGTTGTTCCTCTGCACTCCACCGAGACATGTAGTGCATCGTTGTGTTTTCTCCCTCGGGGTGTCAAGTCAGCATCGGAGAAACCCAGGCTATTGTCAGCTGTCAAACTGGCCACACACTCTTGGAATTGATCAGCCGAAGTCTCTTGCGGCACATGAGCTTGTTGGTGTAAGCCCTAGAGGCCAATACTTTTGGTACTTGTATCGAATTATTTATTAATAATAAAAGGCATTTCTTTATTATGTTTGCTTTCCAAAATAATAAAGTCCCTAGAATGGTTTATTGGTTTAATGAAATGTTAAGTGTGACTTAATCACGAGATCCCATTAAACATAAGAAACTATTCTTAAAGTATCTGTAGTCAAGCTTTAATGTGAAGTGAGATAACATTAAAGCATTAAGATTATTATGAAGATAGATTGATGATCACATCTCATGGATCATAGATAAGGAGTTATCAAGTCTTGACATAGGTATGAATATTAGGAGTAATATTTATACTGGATTGACCCGCTATGAGAATACTACATAGAATGTTATGCAAAGTGTCATAAGTTATTCTCATGATGATAATGGTGTATACCACCCTTCGACCTGAAACCACTATGGACCCTAGATGTAGAGTCAAGTACTTTATTGCTGATCAAACGTCATCCGTAACTGGATGACTATAAAGACGGTTGATGGGTACTTCACAAAGCATGCTAAGGGACATGAGTGACCTAGATGGAATTTGCTCATCCTGCATAACAGGATAAATGTCTAAGGGCCCAAATATTGAACTGGACAAGGGTGACACAGTGTATGCCTTGTGTTCAATATAGACATGAGGGCAAAAGGGTAATTATACAACACAAATATTATCACGGAAAAGGTTTGGTCAGATCACATGACATTTTCGTGACTTGGGTAACAGTGATGTGTTGCTAGATACCGCTCACTGTTTATTATATTAAATGTGTGATTTAATATAATTGCCAACGTCGCGAAAACCTACAGGGTCACACACATAAGGACAGGTTGATAAGAGATAGAATAAATAAGGAACATCGTAAGGTACAGTGCACTTAAGTGTAATACGGAAAGTGGTAAGGTACCACGTGGATAAGTGATATATGGTACATCATAAGGTATGATGTCCATAAGCTTAATTGGGCTTTTAGCTTATAGCCTTAATTGGGCTTTTAGCTTGTAGCCCACACGAGTGATTCTATAAATAGATCCCTTGTGATGAAGCAATTTCACTTGATGCAATTTCGTTTTTGATTCTCTCTCTCACTAAAGGTTTCCGTTCGTGATCAGCTAGCACTGTGACCGAAAGCGATCTGTTCGTGTGGACTGAGTAGAGGTATTGTTATTCATCAACGCTCGTGATCACAACATCAAAGGTCTGAATTGCCACAAGAGGTAAATATTTCTATCACTGACCATGCTCATTCGTAAGGATCGCTAAAGGAAAATTTTAAATTCCGCTGCGCTTTTGATCGCAATTTTCCTTCAGTGGTATTAGAGCCACTTACGAAACCATGGATCTAATAGTTGTTTATGTTCTATATTTTCTGTTTTGATTCGATTAAAACCAGAATGAATTGAATAATAAACGAGTAATTAAATTTGGCATCTGTTGTGTACAATTTGGATGATTGATGTTGACTATGCTTCAGAATCCGACATTAGTATGGTGAAGCAGCGATACATCGATCGTCCATAGGTTACACAAATAAGATCAATCACTTTTATATATGATATAAGTAAATCTGATGCAACGATGGTATATGGGATATACTGTTTCTGTTTTGTTCATTCAAACACTTGATGATTGTTATTACTTTGACCGATCACTGTTCATATGCTTCGGAATCCGACATTAGTATGGTGAAGCAATGGCATGTGATTAATCATATTGAATTATCAATCGAAATGTGTTTGACAGCATGAAACTGTTGCATTAGGGTTCATGACGGCACAAGGGTTCTGTTGTTGCAGAGTTATGCGATTAAGGTTGTGAATGCACAAGAGTTGTGCGAAAATGACGCCGATTTCAAATGAATTGTTCATTAAAATTTTGCGTCGGGGCGCTGCCCCTGACAACCCCACAAAGGGGCGCTGCCCTCTTGACCCCCGTCCGCTGACCGGGCAGCAGAACCCCCGGCTAACTCTGCGTAGTGTGATCAATCGTCGAAATTTAATTTGCCTTTTTTTTTAATTAACAAAATTTAAACTAATAATAAAAGTGTGTTTATTATTATTGTCTTGTGGTGATCAG
This sequence comes from Vicia faba, assembly GCA_948472305.1. Lineage (NCBI taxonomy): Eukaryota > Viridiplantae > Streptophyta > Magnoliopsida > Fabales > Fabaceae > Vicia > Vicia faba. Next base: position 137,990 of record CATIWC010000391.1, read on the forward strand.
TTATGGCCTTAGTTTTTTTCCTTTTTTTTGTTTTGGGATTGTAAAATACGGCCTGCGTGTCGTGCCTCTCTCTAAAATTCTTGATGTAACTTATTTTCTCATCTCACTCCCTCGTATGTAAAACGAGTTTCTTTTATGTAATGTAATATTATGAAGAAAGAGAAGAATACAATATCAAAGGAGGATAACCTTGGAGATCTTGCTTGGAGAAGTTTAGATCGTTATTAGGTTAGCTTAGGTTCTCTCATTGGCTTGGGAGAACAATTGCGCTAGGGGCCATAACTGTATCATTTTATGTATATTGATGCATGTGTTTATATGTTGATGCATGAGAGAGACGAATTGCATGTTAAGCCGGTGAGATCAAACTAATAACAAAATCCCTCAAGTTAAATATTAAGTTCATGCTTTCCAAGTTTTAGCACTCATCAAGACTAGTATCGAACAATGTAGGTTTCGCCTATGCGAGGTGCATGTTCTATATTAGTAAGGTGCGATGGGATAATTGTAATATCCAACTGCTAAAACAATGGGTCAAACTTAACTAAACACATTATAATAAGATTATACATGTTTAGAAGCAAGAGTTGGGAATGATTCATATGATGAATTAGAATAAGGAGTTATTCACCCAACTGAAAATATTCGAGATTTGTATGAGATACAATTGGAAGGAGTTCCTACCTAAATAACCTAGTTTTGTGTAATCAGCCTAACGCTGACTTAGAACAAAGTGAAATGTGGATCTCGACCCACTAGAAAGTCTTCCAACGGGATTTTCCGAAACAAATGATGAGGGTCATTTGGTTTGAGTAAAATAGTGGGAGCATATTTGATTAAAGGCCTAATTAAATATGTTGTTTTAATGATACTTATATTTTCTTTTTTTTTGTAGATTACCATGACAACAAACAACCATATTTTGCGATCAATCCTAGATAAGGAAAAATTGTCTGGGACAAATTTCCTGGATTGGCACCGAAATCTGAGGATTGTCGTCAAGCACGATAAGAAGCTGTATGTCTTGGAGACACCTGTTCCTGAAGAGGAACCGCCTAGTTCGGCACCTAAGGCAGAAAGAGATGCTTATAAGAAGCATTTTGATGATGCTAACGAAGCCGCTTGTCTCATGCTAGCTACTATAACTCAGAGTTGCAAAAGCAACACGAGAACATGTCAGCGTTCGATATGATCGGACATCTGAAAATGCTCTATCAAGAACAGGCAACAAATGAGAGGTTTCAGGTTTCAAAGGCCCTTTTCAACAGCAAGTTATCTGAGGGAAACCCTGTAGGTCCCCATGTACTCAAAATGATTGGGTATGTGGAGAACCTTGAAAGGTTAGGGTTTCCGCTTGGAAAGGAACTTGCAACTGATTTTATCTTGCAATCGTTGCCAGATAGCTTTAATCAGTTTGTCATGAATTTCAACATGAATGACATGGATAAGAGTCTTCCAGAATTACTAAGCATGTTGAAAACTGCTGAGCAGAATATGAAGACAAAAGGGAAATCCATTCTGATGGTCAGTAATGGAAATAAGCTGAACAAGAGGCCTACCAAGCAGGTTGGTAAAGGGAAAGGCAAGGAATTTTCCAAGCCTATACCTATTGTTCCTGCTTTGAAGCCTAGTGGAGGCATAGCAAAGGAGGGCACTTGCTTCCATTGCGGTAACACCGGACATTGGAAGAGAAACTGCCCAAAGTACCTGGAAGATAAGAACAATGGAGTAGGGACTTCAAATACAGGTATTTTTGTTATTGAAATTAATTTATCTACTTCTGCATCATGGGTATTAGATACTGGATGCGGTTCTCACATTTGTACTAATGTGCAGGGGCTAAAAAGGAGTAGAGATTTGGCAAAAGGTGAAGTTGACCTACGAGTTGGAAATGGAGCAAAGGTTGTTGCTTTAGCCGTAGGAACTTATGTTTTGACTTTACCTAGTGGTTTAATAATTCAGTTAGAGAACTGTTATCATGTACCTGCAATTAGTAGGAATATTATTTCCGTTTCTTGTTTGGACAAGTTTGGTTTTTCATTTATAATAAAGAACAATTGTTGCTCTATTTATTTGAATGATATATTCTATGCTTCTGCACAAATGAACAATGGACTATATGTCCTTGATCTTGAAATGCCAATTTATAACATTAATACTAAACGGATTAAACCTAATGAGTTAAATCCAAGCTACCTTTGGCACTTTCGCTTAGGCCACATAAATGAGAAACGCATTTCCAAACTCCATAAAGAAGGACTCTTGGACTCTTTTGATCATGAATCATATGAGACATGCAGATATTGTTTAATTGGAAAGATGAAAAAGTCCCCATTCACAGGAAAAGGTGAAAGGGCTAATGATCTTTTGGCCCTCATACATACTGATGTATGTGGACCACTGAACATACCAGCCAGAGGAGGTTTTCAATACTTCATCACATTTACTGATGATTTCAGTAGATATGGTTATGTGTATTTAATGAAACACAAATCTGAAACCTTTGAAAAATTCAAGGAATTCAAGAATGAAGTACAAAACCAACTAGGTAAGAATATTAAAGTTCTTCGATCAGATCGAGGCGGTGAATATTTAAGCCTAGAGTTTGATGACCATCTAAAGGAATGTGGGATTTTATCCCAACTTACTCCTCCCAGAACACCACAATGGAATGGTGTATCTGAGAGAAGAAATCGAACCTTGTTATACATGGTTCGATCCATGATGAGTCACGCCGGTCTTCCGAACTCCTTTTGGGGACATGCACTATTGACTGCAGCTTACACACTTAACCGGGTTCCATCCAAAAAGGTTGAGAAGACACCATATGAGATATGGAGTGGTAAGAAACCACATATGTCTTACATGAAGATTTGGGGTTGCGAAGTTTATGTGAAACGACAAATTTCAACTAAGCTTGAGCCCAAATCTGACAAATGCTTATTTGTGGGGTATCCTAAAGAAACAAGAGGGTATTACTTCTAAAATCCTTATGAGGGCAAAGTATTTGTCGCTCGAACTGGAGTTTTTCTGGAAAAGGATTTTATTTCCAAAAGAATCAGTGGGAGGAAAATAGAGCTTGAAGAAATTCAAGAACCACAAAGCATTGATACACCTATGGAGGAATTAGAGCAGGAAACACAAGTAGTTGTGGAAGAGCAACCTGCTCAAGTAGAACAAGACTAGCGTAGGTCAAGCAGGATACGTCAACAACCTGAGAGATATGGATATCTCATAAGTGATCAGGGTGATGTATTACTCATGGATCAAGATGAGCCTGTGACCTACCAAGAGGCCATAACTGGTCCTGAGTCCGAGAAGTGGCTAGAAGCCATGAAATCTGAAATAGATTCCATGTACACAAACCAGGTTTGGACCTTGGTAGAGCCTCCTATAGGAGTTAACCCTATAGGATGCAAGTGGGTATTCAAAAAGAAGACTGACATGGATGGTAAGGTACATACCTATAAGGCAAGACTGGTTGCAAAAGGCTATAAACAAATTCATGGGGTTGACTATGATGAAACCTTTTCACCGGTTGCAATGCTTAAATCTATTCGGATTTTACTTGCTATCGATGCATATCATGATTATGAAATATGGCAGATGGATGTCAAAACTGCTTTCCTTAATGGGAATCTTCTTGAGGATGTGTACATGACACAACCTGAAGGATTTGACATACCAGAAGAAGCCCAAAAGATATGTAAGTTACAGCGATCAATTTATGGATTGAAGCAAGCTTCTAGAAGCTGGAATCTTCGTTTTGATGAAACAGTAAAACAATATGGATTCATCAAGAATGAAGATGAGCCTTGTGTCTACAAGAAGGTTAGTGGGAGCATGATTGTATTACTGGTATTATATGTAGATGACATATTACTCATTGGAAACGATGTCCCTACCTTGCAACAAGTGAAGACTTGGTTAGGGAAATGCTTTTCAATGAAGGACCTAGGTGAAGCAGCCTATATATTAGGAATCAGGATCTATAGAGATAGGTCACAAAAACTGCTTGGCCTAAGTCAGAGTACATACATAGAAAAAGTGTTGAGACGCTTTAATATGCATGATTCCAAGAAAGGATTCATACCTATGCAACATGGCATGTGTCTGTCAAAAACACAATCCCCTTCAAGTAAGGAAGAAAGGGATCGCATGGATAAAATTCCATATGCATCTGCAATAGGATCTATCATGTATGCCATGCTATGTACTCGACCAGATGTCTCGTATTCTTTAAGTGCAACGAGTAGGTACCTGTCTAATCCCGGTGATGCTCATTGGGTAGCTGTCAAGAATATCCTTAAGTACTTGAGAAGGACTAAGGATTCATTCTTGATATATGGAGGTCAGGAAGAGCTTGCTGTAATTGGATACACCGATGCTAGCTTCCAGACAGATAAGGATGACTTTAGATCGCAATCTGGTTATGTGTTTTGTTTAAATGGTGGCGCTGTGAGCTGGAAAAGTTCAAACAAGATGCAGTTGCTGATTCTACAACCGAGGCTGAGTATATTGCTGCCTCAACTGCAGCAAAGGAAGCTGTTTGGATCAAGAAGTTCATTAGTGAACTTGGCATAGTCCATAGCATTGTGGATCCCATTGATCTCTATTGTGATAACAATGGTGCTATTGCACAAGCTAAGGAGCCTAGATCTCACCAACAACCCAAACACATACTTAGGCGTTATCATCTCATTCGAGAGATAATCGATCGGGGAGATGTGAAAATATGCAGAGTACCTACACTTGACAATGTTGCTGACCCATTAACAAAGCCTCTTGCGCAGCTGAAGCATGATGGACATACTAGATCTATGGGTATTAGGGGTATGCCGGATTGGCTCTAGTGCTAGTGGGAGATTGTTGGTGTAAGCCCTAGAGGCCAATACTTTTGGTACTTGTATCGAATTAATCATGAGATCCCATTAAACATAAGAAACTATTATTAAAGTATCCATAGTCAAGCTTTAATGTGAAGTGGGATAACATTAAAGCATTAAGATTATTATAAAGATAGATTGATGATCACATCTCATGGATCATAGATAAGGAGTTATCAAGTCTTGACATAGGTATGTATATTAGGAGTAATATTTATACTGGATTGACCCGCTATGAGAATACTACATAGAATGTTATGCAAAGTGTCATAAGTTATTCTCATGATGATAATGGTGTATACCACCCTTCGACCTGAAACCACTATGGACCCTAGATATAGAGTCAAGTACTTTATTATTGATCAAACGTCATCCGTAACTGGATGACTATAAAGACGGTTGATGGGTACTTCACAAAGCATGCTAAGGGACATGAGTGACCTAGATGGAATTTGCTCATCCTGCATAACAGGATAAATATCTAAGGGCCCAAATATTGAACTGGACAAGGGTGACACAGTGTATGCCTTGTGTTCAATATAGACATGAGGGTAAAAGGGTAATTGTACAACACAAATATTATCACGGAAAAGGTTTGGTCAGATCACATGACATTTTCGTGACTTGGGTAACAGTGATGTGTTGCTAGATACCGCTCACTGTTTATTATATTAAATGTGTGATTTAATATAATTGCCAACGTCGCGAAAACCTACAGGGTCACACACATAAGGACAGGTTGATGAGAGATAGAATAAATAAGGAACACCGTAAGGTACGGTGCACTTAAGTGTAATACGGAAAGTGGTAAGGTACCACGTGGATAAGTGATATATGGTACATCATAAGGTATGATGTCCATAAGCTTAATTGGGCTTTTAGCTTATAGCCTTAATTGGGCTTTTAACTTATAGCCCACACGAGTGATTCTATAAATAGATCCCTTGTGATGAAGCAATTTCACTTGATGCAATATCGTTTTTGATTCTCTCTCTCACTCAAGGTTTCCGTTCGTGATCAGCTAGCACTATGACCGAAAGCGATCTGTTCGTGTGGACTGAGTAGAGGTGTTGTTCTTCATCAACGCTCGTGATCACAACATCAAAGGTCTGAATCGCCACAAGAGGTAAATATTTCTATCAATGACCATTCTCATTCGTAAGGATCGCTAAAGGAAAATTTTAAATTCCGCTGCGCTTTTGATCACAATTTTCCTTCAGAGTTGTCTTCAGAAATTTGACCAAAGCTTTAGCATGTGCCTCAGAGCACAACAGCAAGGCTAACATAAAGATTTTGGAGGGGGTCTGCCCCAGTTGTTCCACCACATCATAATCACTTTTCTTAATAGTCCTCAGGATTTCTTCCATCTCTTTCTTAGATGTTTCAGGAATGACTAATTATTGAGCCTTCCTCAGGACAGACTCCTCTTGAACATTCTTTCCTTTATTATCAGCAGCGGAAGTAGGGATAGGAATTGCATTGTCATTGTTGGCGGGTACACTTGTAGGTACAATCACAGGGGTAATCTTCGGAGTTGCCACGGGTCCAAAGATTGTTGTTGGAGGAGCAATCTTTGGAGAAAAGATTCTTCCACTACGGGTAACCTTTCTTGTTCCGGCAATGTTACTGATGTCGGGATTATCCTCTTCTGAGCTTTCTTCTTCAGCAGTCAGTTCAATCTGTTTGACACCATGGTAGTAGATTTCTCCACCATAGTTCCATGGTACCATTTTATCGGATTTGTATGGGGCTGGCCCGGGCATTGTTATCTTCAACAGAGTAGTCATAGGAGCAGATGTAATCCTAACGGGTTTTTTAGTAACCCTGGAAGGATTGGCGTATATGGTTATTATTGAAACTTCTGGAACTGGAATGGGTGAAATAGGAGTTTTCTCAAACAAACTTTCCTGGTTATCCATCAGTCACTGGATACCTTTCTTCAACAGAGGACAATCAAATGGAGAGGATAGGCAAGCACAGAAATCTTGGTCACAACCTGGGAACACCCCAGCTTTCAACAAATTCAACTTGATGGTTAGGAAAGGAGTTAACAGCTCATCCACAGTAGAAACAAACAGATCTTCTTCCACAACATTGACATTGTGTCCATGCCTAGGCATCGGAGCGGAGATAACATTCAGTACTTCAGGAGCTTCAAATTCAACTTCCTTTGCGTCGATCAGATCTTGAATCTTATTCTTCAGAGCCCAACAGTTGTTGGTGTCGTGCCCTGGACTTTCTGAATGGTACACGCATTGGCGTTGGGATGGTAATTTGGAGAAGTAGTATTAGGATTTTTTGGGGCCTCCTTTAGCATGGCCAAATTCAACTTCAAGAGATGTGGTAGGACTTGAGCAGGAGTCATGTTTATCTTGGTGAATTGCCTTACAGGCCTTTCCACCCTTTGTTGGTTATTTCGCGGCTGATCATTTTGCGGATGGTTGTTTCTTGGTTGATCTGATGTAGACTTTTGAATCATAATGGCTCCCACTGTTGGTCGTCATTCGGTTGTTCCCTGATTTCTCTGTGCATAGACAGCAGACACTTCCTTTCTTCCCGGGAAGGGCTTTTTTGCAGCAGTTGAGGCAGACGCGTCCTTCTGAATTTTTCCATTTCTTATACCGGCCTCCACTCTTTCGCTAGTTAGAATCAACTCAGTGAAACCTGCAGAGGAGCTTCCAATCAGGTGATTAAAGAAAGGACCTGACAGAGTCCCCAGGAACATGTCCACTAGCTCTCTTTCAGATAAAGGTGGTTGCACCCTTCCGGCTAAATCCCCCCACTTTTGGGCGTAGTCTTTGAAGCCCTCATTGGTAGCCATAGCCATACTCTGTAGCTGAGTACGGGTTGGCGCCAAGTCGGCGTTGTATTGATACTGTTTATAGAATGCGACTTCCAAGTCTTCCCAATTATGGACATCTGCTCTCTCCAACTGGTAGAACCAATCAAGTGGTGTTCCTAATAGACTGTCCTGGAAAAAGTGGACCCATAAATCTTTGTCAGAAGAATGTGGTTGAATCTTCCTGACATAGGATCTGAGGTGCATTTTTGGGCAAGACACCCCATCATACTTAGCAAACAGTGGCACTTTAAACTTGGGAGGGATTACAATTCCAGAAACCAACCCTAACTCCTCAAAATCCAGCCTCGGTACTCTCTGTATCTCCATAACAGCTAGACGTTCTTCCAAGTTTTTGTATTTGTCATCGGCCGGAGGGTACTGTTGTTCGGAGTAGTCCTCATCTTCCTCTTCTTCTGCTTCAGAATCTGATGGCACTGCCGTTCCTTTTCCTCTTCCTTCCCCCTCTTCAGATGTTGATGGGAATTCCAAAGTCCGTCTGGCTTGTCCTTCAAACCTTCTGCCCATGATAACCACATCGGCTCGCTTCTTCTTCTTTTTCTCTTTCTTCTTCTCTAGCAGAGTCTTGAGCTCCTCTTGCCCCTTAGCCAAGGTCAAGAGTAGTTGTTGAAATTATGAATTCTGAGCTTGCAAATCTTTGACCGTTTGTTTAATATCCATCTTGCTGAAATAAATAGCAAAGAGATGAGGAAACTTGGTGTGAAGACATGTTTATGCATATGATGAATGATATGTATTCATGTAATGCTTTCAAGGATTCAGAAATTCAAATTTGTTTTAAACAAAAAAGAAGCACACGTCATATTAATAAGATAGAATTGTTAGTACATCAATGCCCCTTGGGCTAAATAATACAAAATTCTAAGGCAAAAAGACGTTGCGCATCCTTTTTGGTGCAATGTAGGTGTTGAGAGTCTACTCTGCATGAAGTAGCTGAGTGAGTTCCAAAACCTTCTTCTCGCTTGGGTAGAATTGGGCTTCAAAAGTATCGCGCTCTCCCTTGAGCTGTATCCAAATCCTTTTTAATTCTTCGAGTGATGTTGGCATATCAGGATGTAGGAGGGTGTATGGAACCTCTCCTTCCATAACAGGCTCTATAATCACTGGGAGAATGGAGGGGTAAGGAATCATAAGTCTTTGGGCGCGGGTTCGTACCCACATGAGGTAAGGCTCAAGAGGGATGGAATTTTTGTGTCCCAAGGTCTTACTGTCTACCTTGTTGGGCATCCTCCAGGCTCGGATAAATATCTGACGGAGTCCTTGGTCTTCATTGTCGAAGTTGAAAACCAAGCCTTGAATCAGCATATCATGTGGGCCATCCCTTCAAGCATAACCAAACTGACTCAGAGCCAAGCAGGGTTTGTAGGTGATGCCTCCCCTAATGCCAAGTAGAAGAACATTAGGGAATTCCCCACAACGGTCAATGATGGTAACATTCTCTTTGGATCGAGAACACCAATGAATATCTGAATGGTTAAGTGTCATTAACCGTTGTGACCACCTCAAGCCTTGCTCATTCTTCAAGACTGATTGGGGAATATGAGAAATAAACCATCTTGCTAGGAGAGGAGTGCAACACATGAGAACACCTCTTTTCCTCATTGTACGAGTGTGAAAAGAGTGGAGGATATCCCCAAGCAATGTAGGCACCGAGTTGCGAGTCATGAAGAGTTTGACAGTGCTCACATCTATGAGTTGGTCAAGATTAGGGAACAAGACCATCCCATAGATGAGAAGAGCTACAATCTCCTCAAAATCTTGTAAGTCTAGAGAATTCCAACAGCTTTGGGCCTTCTCAAACAAGAACTTTGACAAGAAACCTTTGACACCACTTCTAGTTTCCCAATGTGTTGTGACATCAGACGAGTGAAAGTGCAGGGCTTGAGAAATCTCTTCTGGCTTTGGATCTCTTTTCATATCGTTGAAGGGTAGTTGATTGAGAATATGAATCCTCAAGAGTTGATAAAATTCCTCCAAAGTAGGCACAAGTTGGTAGTCAGGAAATGTGAAGCAGTGATGCAAAGGGTCAAAGAACTGGAAGAGAACTTTCAGCATATCCTCCTCAGTGTTGGTGGTGACCAAGTTAAGTAGATGACCATGCCTCTTGGTGAATGGAGAATTCTCAGGAATCCTTGAAGCTAGCTCCTTGAGTTACAGAGGAATTCTTACAAGGTTGACTTGGATAGTTTTCCTGCGAAGTGAATCCATAACCTACAAAACAGGAACAAAGATGAATCTCCAAAATCCTTGAAATGGTTAGTGGATACATATGATGTTCATGATGTCCATGATGTTATGCACAATTATATATGTACAAGCAAATCACACGAGTTCCTAGTTTAGGCTTGCATGGGTTTTCATAGGTAAATACCCTCTTGAAGTTTTAGTTGTCTCAACCTGTCCTAGAAATAGTAACCGGGTTCTAAGGAGCTCAATATCACTGGATTGTTTCCTTGTTCATTGTTTCAATTCAGCCTCTTTACTGGCGACCGAAATATTCCAAGGAACCAACCCTCAATGAGTGTAGTATCGAGTATCTACCAACTTCGGACTACACCAAAGTCGGTCATCTCACTACATCCTAAAAGGCCAAGTTGGTTAAGTAAAGGTTCTAGAAGTTCGTTAGTGCTTCATGACATCACTCAGCGGCCCCGTATTCTCTTTGATTGACTCAAAGGCTACCGGTACCCACAAATATGTCACACTAACATAGCTATTGCTTAGACCATGTCGGTATACCCCGCACAGTTTCCATAACGTATTACTATTTACCTATAAATGTTTCCCAAATCCGGGTAGAGGATTCAAACCCAAATAATAGGACCAAAGTGTAAAGAAAACAAGTCAAACAATTGTAAGCAAGTAAATGTGATTTAAAACCCTAAGGTAACCCCACTTTTATAATAATCCCCAGCAGAGTCGCCAGTTCTGTGATGCGCTGGGAGAACTGAGTTGAGGTTTTGCGTTTGTGTTTGCAAATGTCGCGGTTAGCAAGAGTCGCCACCGACTTTTGTTTTATCCAGAAGGAAAGGTAAAAAAGCACAGGAAAGAACTTTGAGATGTTTTCTTGAGTTCGGGGGGTAGATTATGAAAAGGGAAGGTATTAGCACCCTTTTCATCTATGGTTTTCCATGAGCTCTTAGTTACTTGTTTAGATCACTTGCTTTGCTTTTAAAATTGTTTGAAATGGTGTTTTGTGTGGTTTTGAAAGTATTTTGAAAAGAGGCATTTGTTTAGGCAATCTTTGTAAAGATTCTCGTTCGTAAGAATGTATACAAAGATGTTTGTCTTTTGAAAAATGTTCCAATGTTTTGAAAGTTGTTTGGAAATGTTTTGAAAATGTGTGTGTGTTTTTTTTGTAAATTAGCAAGGATTGTTTGCAAATTGATCAAGTAACTAGAAGCTTATCTACCTACTCAAAAGTCTTTCTTGTACATTTTTATTCCTTTGACATTGTTGATTTACCATTGATTTGGTAAACAACCCTATCTTTGGATGTTAAACGGGACGGGCGTGGGTCATAGTATGACCATGATAGCAATATTGCCAAGTATCTTAGCAAGTTTTGAGGGACCAAGATCATTTTGTTTTAGGCAACCTTTTGATAGCGTCATCGAGGGACTATGATCTTTTGTTTTGTTTTGTTTTGCCAAGATACCTTGCATGCATACCATGGCCATTTATTTTAAGGCAACCAAGTGGAGTGAAACCCTAGGGGTGCTTGTGTGCAATGTGTGTCATTTTACATGCATTAGTCTTGTCTTGTATTAGGTCATGTCTATTTGTTTGATTTTTGTCTTATCATACAAAACCCTAGTTTTACTAAACATGGTATAATGCGATAAATTGCGTAAAAATAAAACTAAGCTATTACAACAATTATTATGGGAGGGGGGATACAAGTTTTTGAATGGGGATATTTGCACAAAATAAAAACCTAAAATACTATTACAACCCAATTGAATTATTGTACAATAAATAAATACACAATTATTTAAATATGCAAATAAAATGTATTTATGTAAAATGTTTTGCAATTGTTTTATGTTTGAGAAAATAAGATTATTTAAGTCCTAAAAAAAATAGAAAATAATATGGTTATTTTTGAAAGGGGAAACCCTAGTTTTCAAATTAAAAGAAAAATATGTTCTATTATTATTTTTGTTCATTTTTTGTATAAGAAAGTAATAAATAATATTATTAACAAATATTAAAAATTAAATATGTATGAAAATAACATTTTTGTCTATAATAAAAATATATAGTATTTTTTTATTATTTACAAGTTTTATTTAAGAAAATAGAATCCATTTGTCAAAATAAACTATTTTTTATGTGAGAAAATAAATAAATAAAATAAAATAAAGTTTGAAAATAAATAAATTATTTTTGGGTATTTTTTATCATTAGGAAAAATAAGTGCAAATAATAAAATAAAAATATGCAAGAAAATATGAAAATAATAAAAAATAAGTCAGGGGGTGCAAAAGTAAAACAGGGGGTGCAAAAAGTAGAAACAAAAAAGGCCAGAAGCAACAAAAAGCCCAAGCCAACTCATCTTCATCCCTGTCCTTCAGTTTGCGCGCGCTCTATGTACAAACCTGCAACTCTCACATACGTGCACAAAAGCAAAAACCCATAACACAAAACGTGTAGCTTGGAATCTCACAATTCCAATGATATAAAATTCATAATCTAACTCTCAAAGATCAGGGAGAATTTCTGTAGCCCTAATTTCTGACCTAATTTTTTCATGAACTTCAAGCTTTAAATTCTTACTACTCATTTAATATAAATGACAATTATACATATGTACAGCTTCACCAAGTTAAGGACTACATTTTTGCTTCACAAATCGTGGCTTGAGGATGCCTAAATAAAGAGATAAAGATTTGAAAAATACCTCCTTCAGCTGGATTTGGATATGGCAATGTGGGGACTTTGAGTGAGGCCAGAGGATCATGTGAGCTTCCTTGAAGTTCCCTCAAGCTATTCCAATGCTTAGCTTGCCTTGAGGATGCTTGAAACTCCTTGAACGAGTCAAACTACAACCTTCAAGTTTGAAAATGGTGATGTCTGAAATAGAGGTTACAACAACAGGATAAGGGCTTGGATAGTTTGGATATGATGTGGATGAAGTGTTTCAAGTGTCAAGAGGCAAAACGCACGAGCAAAATATGACTTGGCTAGGATTTTGCAGAAACTGCCCTGTTTGGGCAGAAATTTGTGTTTTTTGAGTTTGAGAGTGTTTGAGATGTTATCAATTCATGTGCTAGCTTGCAACAAGTTTGTGAATCTGTTTTTGAATGATGTCAAGCCCTCCCTTTATCAGATGTACAAGTTCTCTTGACTTTTGCAACTTTTCTTGCTTTTGAAGAAAAGTGAAAATGACTATGCTAGCAGGCCTGTACTTGGCTATCTTATAAGCTGCAAGGGTTGGTATACTTTGCTTGTGATCTATGGAAAATGCCTGTACTCAAGGAACAAGTCTAAGGCTCAAGGCTGATAAAGTTGGAAAAGCTTGCTTTATCAAAATGGAATTCTGCCCTTTATGCCATTTATGGATTTATTCTTTGTACAATGCTCCAACAGCCAAAATAAAGCTATTATCCCATGAGTTTGCATTTAATTATGGAGTGTAGAAGGGATTTAGGACTTGTAATGCAAGGTACAAGCATGCTTGATCATATTTTCAACTTGGTGCATTGTGAAAATGGCTTGAACAAAAGTAACAAAATGCCATTTTCTCTTCTTCGATTCTCCCTAACCACAAATGATCTTGGAGAGTTCTTGGACATTTTGGAAATCTTGCAACAAGCTCTACAATCCATATTTGAAATGAATTTTGGTATACCTCTTGGAACTAGGTGAAAAATGCCCATGAAGTTGGGTCAAAAACCTGCCAAGATTAGGGCAAATTTTCACTAAGTTTTTTAGTTCATGGACCCCTATTCACAAATTCATAACTTGAGATCCAAGCATACTTTTGGAAAACTTTGTGAATAAAAGTTGTAGATTTCATGGAGGACTACAACTTTCATGTTGTAAGTTTCCTTTGAATCCAATTGCATCATGGTGAAAAAGTTGTTAAAAGTTGGGGAAAAATAAGAAAATTTCCATACTTAGAAATTTTCTAAGTTATGAAAAAATTTCAAATTAAAACCCTAACTTGAATTTTATGTTTCTTGGTAAAAAAGTTTCACATTTTGACATATCTTGATTAATTATGACCTTTGGCACTTGGTTTTGATCAAAAAGTCAAAGCTTGACTTTTCAGTGCACAGTTGACTTTTGATCAGTTGACTGCAAAATTTATTTGTCAATCCTATGTACTTGAGATCTTTTGAACCATGTGATTAGGTCAAGATGATGCCATTGAGTCCTTGAAATCATTATTTAACCCAATTGGTCATTGGCTAGGTTAAAAATCAGAAATTGCCCTTTCTCAGTCAAAACCCTAATTTTGACCATTTTGCCCTTTTGATGATTTGATCAAATATCTTGAGGAGTTGTGATCCAAACTTGATCAAATGGTTCATAGGAGCCTAGAATGTTGTTGTGGATCAAAAATTATGAAGTTTGACTGTAAATTAGCCATGGTTGACTTTTTCCCCCAATACAACTAATTTTTAGGTCAACTGCCCAATTGACTGAGCAAAAATGTGATTCAAGGCTTGAAACTTGTCATGAGCAATCTTAGGGGTCCAATATGGTGTATGAAAGTCACATGAAGCATTGATGGTCCAAAAATCTTTGTGAAAACTCAAACCCTAATTTTGGGGTATCAGTGCAAGAAGAGGTATCTTGAGCTGAGCAAACCCTAATCTTGTCTTGAGTCCAAGAAGTCTTGTGAGGAAAATATTGATAAATGAGAGGTAAAATTTTGGGGTACAACACCTGGGAACTAAATACCAACAATAATGCCAATACTGCAGAAAGAGCGACATCTCAGCACACCAAGGGAATAAAACCTTTCATCATATGAGGGAAGACTTCGCTGGGGAATCTGGGACAGAGGCTTCTGACCACGCAAACCCAAAATCAAAAGTGAAACAAGAACTGACTGGGGATAATGGGATCACAAAACCAATAATGTACCTTGCACCCACTGGTATCGTCTTTAATTATCTGAGAAACATACAAAGATTGCGCACATACCAGCAAAATGACCTGAGAAAACCTTCATGAAGGAAGTAAATCTTCTTAAAACAACCGGAGTTTGATCATTCTTGGGATCACCATTTTTGTTGTCATTGTTTCATCATAAATCCCAAAGTAAATTGAATTGTAAAGATCTCTTCTTTTTTTTGAAAAGTCAATTTTGCTTTTTAATCTTTTTGCTTTAAAAGTTATTATCAGTAATAAATGGAGTCTTTGCAAGCTAAATAAAATAAGAACACAAAGAATTGGGCAAAAGCTCGAATTTCATTAATAGAATGGTAGTCTGCGAATGGCGAGACTCCACGGATGATTACGAAGTTTGGGAAATTGTAATACATAATGGAAAAGATACATTGAGATACAATGACCACTATCCTCCCTAACAACTTTTGAAATCCTGAGCTGCGGCTTTTGTTGAAGTATGGTGAGGATCCGAGAAGATTGTTGCTTCATCGATCAAGTCTTGTTTGACGTAGTTACTTGCCAAGAAAATCCTTAACTTTTTCCTAAGCTGCCCTTGCGGGTTTTCAACTTAGCGGGAAATTTATTCTGTTTATGTCTCTAATTTTTGCCTAGACCTCCCTTTTGGGTTTTCGGCCTACTGAGACGCTCCTTTTTGCCTAAGTCTCCTTTTCGAGTTTTCAACTTAGCGAGCTATTCTTTTATTTCTTTAGGCGAAGTATTTCTTGACTGCGTCAGCATTCATGGGATGTGGGAACTCCTCGCCATCCATAGTTTCAAGAATTAATGCACCACCAGAGAAGGCTTTCTTGACAACATACGGGCCTTTAAAATTGGGAGTCCACTTTCCCCTAGAATCAGTATTGAAAGACATGATCTTCCTGAGCACGAGGTCGCCTTCTCTGAATTCATGAGGTTTGACCTTTTTATCAAATGCTTTCTTCATTCTTTTCTGATATAACTGCCCATGACATAAAGCTGTCATTCTCTTCTCTTTAATCAAATTCAAATGGTCAAACTTGTTCTGGACCCATTCAGCCTCTGTCAATTTGGTTTCCATTATCACACGTAACGAGGGAATCTCTACTTCGACAAGGAGTACCGCTTCCATTCCATACACCAGGGAGAATGGAGTTGCTCCTGTTGAAGTGCGAACAGATGTTCGATATCCATGCAGAGAAAAAGGGAGAATTTCATGCCAATCCTTATAAGTGACAACCATTTTCTGGATAATTCTTTTGATATTCTTATTAGCAGCTTCAACAGCCCCATTCATCTTTGGCCTGTATGGAGATGAATTGTGATGGACAATCTTGAATTCTTCGTACAATTGTGTCATCATCTTGTTGTTCAAATTCGAGCCATTGTCAGTGATGATTCTGCTCGGCACACCATACCAGCATATAAGATTATTTTTGAAGAAACGCACCACCACCTGTTTGGTAACATTGGCATATGAAGCAGCCTCTACCCATTTGGTAAAGTAGTCAATTGCTACCAAGATGAAACGGTGTCCATTCGAAGCTTTGGGTTCTATCATCCCGATCATGTCAATACCCCACATAGAGAAAGGCCATGGGGAGGAAATCACATTGAGAAGTGTTGGAGGCACATGAAACTTGTCCGCATAAACCTGGCATTTATGGCACTTCTTTGCAAATTTGTAACAGTCAGATTCCATTGTCAACCAATAATAACCTTCCCTTAGCATCTTTTTATCCATCGAATGTCCATTAGCATGAGTGCCAAATGAACCTTCATGAATCTCATGCATCAACATGTCTGCTTCGTATCTATCCACGCATCTGAGCAAGACAATGTCATAATTTCTCTTGTATAACACATTTTTGTTGAGGAAGAAACTTCCTGCCAATCTTCTCAGTGTCTTTCTATCTTTCCTCGACGCACCAATCGGGTATTCCTGAGTCTGAAGAAAATGCTTGATATCATAATACCAAGGTTTTTCATCTATTACCTCTTCTGTCGTAAACACATGAGCGGGCCTATCTAGTCGTCGAACTGTAATTCGGGGTATATCATTCCAAGTATTCACTTGGTACATGGAAGCCAGAGTTGCCAGAGCATCCGCCATTTGATTTTCATCTCTAGGAATGTGATGGAATTTAACTTTATTGAAGAACGGCAATAATCTTCTAGCATAATCTTTGTAAGGGATCAAGCTAGGGTGACGAGTGTCCCATTCTCCTTTAATATGATTTATCACCAAAGCAGAATCACCATACACATCTAGAATCTTGATTTTGAGATCAATAGCTTCCTCAAGACCCATGATGCAAGGCTCATATTCCGCCATATTATTAGTGCAATCAAATGTTAACCTCGCGGTAAAAGGAATGTGCGATGCATGAGGAGGGACAATCACAACACCAATTCCTTTACCATAAGCATTCACCGCTCCATCAAATACCATACTCCAACGAGATTCAGGGTCAGGGCCCTCCTCAGGCAATGGTTCATCACAATCTTTCACTTTCAGGAACATCACATCCTCATCGGGGAATTCATATTCTGCAGACTGATGATCTTCCATCAGCTGGTGAGCAAGGTAATCTACCAACACACTACTTTTAATAGCCTTTTGAGTGTGGTACTTGATATCATATTCAGATAACAACATCTGCCAGCGGGAAATTCTCCCAGTAAGAGCAGGCTTTTCAAAAATATACTTGATTGGATCCATTTTGGAGATCAACCAAGTGGTATGATTCAACATATACTGCCGCAAACGCTTTTCCGCCCAGGCCAAAGCATAACATGTCTTTTCTAGCATGGAATACCGTGACTCACAATCAGTGAACTTTTTGCTGAGATGATAAATGGCGAACTCCTTCTTCCCTGTTTCATCCTATTGTCCCAGAATACAACCCATGGATTTATCTAACACTGTTAGATACATAATCAACGGTCTTCCTTCTACGGGAGGGAGCAAGATAGGAGGTTCAAGCAGATATTCTTTAATACTCTCAAATTGCCTTTGGCAGTCATCTGTCCACACACAACCTTGATCTTTCTTTAACAACTTAAAGATTGGTTCGCATGTTGCCGTTGTGTGGGAAATAAATCTGGAAATATAATTCAAACGCCCGAGGAAACCCCTGACTTGCTTTTCAGTTCTTGGTGCTGGCATTTCTTAAATTGCTTTGACTTTATCAGGGTTAACTTCAATTCCTTTCTGGCTAACAATAAAACCCAACAATTTCCCCGATCTAACACCGAAGGTGCATTTATTTGGATTCAAGCGGAGATGATATTTCCTCAAACGCTGAAATAACTTCAACAAATCTTCTATATGCCCTTCTTCAGTTTGGGATTTGGCAATCATATCATCAACATATACTTTGATTTCTTTGTGCATCAGATCATGGAATAGGGTTCTCATAGCCCTCTGGTACGTTGCACCAGCGTTCTTCAACCCGAAGGGCATCACTCTGTAACAGAATGTTCCCCAGGGTGTGATAAACGTTGTTTTTCCATGTCCTCTGGCGCCATTCTAATTTGATTATACCCGGAAAATCCGTCCATGAACGAGAATACTTTGAATTTTGTTGTGCTGTCCACTAACATGTCGATGTGAGGCAATGGAAAATCATCTTTTGGACTAGCTTTATTTAGATCTCTGTAATCTATGCACATGCGGACTTTTCCGTCTTTTTTCGGTACTGGGACAATATTGGCAATCCATTCAGGATACACTGACGTCACAAGAAAACCAGCATTAATCTGCTTTAGGACCTCCTCTTTGATCTTTACTTCCATATCTGGGTGGGTTCTTCTCAACTTTTATTTAACTGGCGGACACTATGGCTTCAACGGCAAACGATGCTCGACAATGTCTGTATCTAGACCAGGCATATCTTGATAATACCAAGAAAAAATATTCAAATACTCTTTCAACAGCTCAATCAACCCGCTCTTTACATCAGGATGCAACGATGCTCCAATCTTGACTTCCTTCAGATATTCTTCTGAACCCAAATTAATCACTTCCAAAGGCTCCTTATATGACAATGGTATTTTCCTCGTGCTCAAGCAACCGTGAGACCTCTTCCGGAATCTCATTATAGTCTTCTTCTTCAGCCCCAAACACGGGACATTCAAAGTTGGGAGAGGGTGCAGGGTCATTGTATTCAACGGGTTTTTTAATTAATATGCACATATGATTTATGATTTTATTTAGAAAATGACACATATAACAAGTGATCATGCAGATTAGTTTTCAGTTATTATTTATTTTGAAAGGGTTTTTTTATTACCATTTCCCAAGAAAAAGCAGAAAATAAAGACATATTTTTGGAAGCAAAGACAACTTTTATTAATGATCTTAAAAGTCATAGCAAATAGATAAGCCCTACAACATTAATACTTCCACCTTGGGCAGAGTGAAAGATTTTCAAAAGAAAGAAACAGATTAACAAAACAAATTACTTTGAAATATGTATGCAAGAAGGAACATTAATGGTGACCCAGTTCTGAACTCGAACTTCATGTGTTACATAATTCGGTACTTCTTGCTCTGCTTTATCCTCTTCAACAGCATTAATTCCAGAACCAATTGGATGGAGGTAGCCTCCGCTGCGGAAAACATCATGATAACTGTTCATAATAGACATTGACTTCAAACTTTCTCCTTTTCCATTCCTCTAAGAGAAACCCAAACCATCTTTGTTTTTGTTCACGGGTGGATCCACAAGTCGTCCCCAAACTGCATTATGACCATTGCGCACAACCTGTTGCGCGTCTTTCAGGGAAACCACATAATTCTCATTTATCCTTATATTGTCAATGGATAAGGCTTGGAACTGGGTTCCAACAGCAGTCTCATCTGCTTTTACAATACTGAAAGAGGATAGATGGGATATCAACAATGCCTGCTCCCCATTTATGATCACTACCTTCCCTTCACGCACAAATTTTAGCTTTTGATGCAGAGTTGAAGTGACAGCCCCTTCTTCGTGTATCCATGGCCTTCCTAGCAAAAAACTATATGTGGGAATAATGTCCATGACCTGGAAGGTTATCAAGAACAAATATGGTCCTATATGGATGGGCAAGTCCACTTCACCGATGACAGATTTCCTCGACCCATCAAAAGCCTTCACAATGATGCCACTCGGGCGCATAGGTGCTCCTTGATACTTTAACTTCATGAGAGTACTCTTCGGTATAACATTCAACGCGGATCCATTATCAATTAGCACATTGGATAGCGAGTCATTCTTGCAGTTCATAGATATGTGGAGGGCCAGGTTGTGATTCCTCCCTTCATCTGGTAACTCATCATCGCAGAAACTCAAGTTGTTACATGATGTAATGTTTCTAGTTACACTGTTGAATTAATCTAACGGCATGTCACTCTCCACAAAAGCTTGGTCTAGTACTCTCATCAGTAATTCTCTATGAGCGGAGGAATTCATCAATAAAGCCAGGATAGATATCTTTGAAGGAGTCTGCAGTAGCTGATCTACAATTCTGTAGTCGCTCTACTTAATCATCTTCAAAATATCATCCACTTCTTTCTCTAATGTGGCCCCGCTAGTCTCTCTTGTAGCCTTCTTAGGCTCATCATTCTCAGCAATTTTCTTTCCAGCAACAAAATCTCTTCGTACAACCGGCACAAACACACGACCGTTATGGGTCACCCTGCTATTTTCAGCTATATTTCCAACAACAGGCATTGGCTGGATGGGAACTTCCACCCCCCATCTTCTAAGATTGTAGCGTTGTATTTGTAAGGCACAGCCTTATCTGATTTATAGGGAATAGGACCTGGAAGACTAATTACCAATGGGGTAACAGCTAGTTTGCTATGATACTTGTGATGCGGTGGGAGAATAGACTTTAGGGTTTTGCATTTTATCGCAAATGTTGCGGTTAACAAGAGTCGCCACCGACTTTTCTTTTATCCAAAAGGAAAGCTGAAAAAGCACAGGAAAGACCTTTGAGATGTTTTCTTGAGTTCGGGGGGTAGATTATGAAAAGGGAAGGTGCTAGCACCTTTTTCATCCATGGTTTTCCATGGTGTTGTACCCCAAAATTTGCCCTCCCATTTCTCATTAATTTCTCATCACAAAGCCCTTGGAGATCAAGATCAAGTTAGGGTTAGCTCTGCTCAAGACTCCTCCTTGCACTGTTGACCCAAATTAGGGTTTGTGTTTGCACAAAGATGTTTTGACCAAAAATGCCTAGGATGACTTTCATGCTTCTTAGTGGACTCCCAAGTTTATCCACATCAAGTTTCAAGCCTTGATTCCAAGTTTTGCCCAGTCAATTGAACAATTGACCTAGAAATCAGCTGTATTGGGGAAAAAGTCAACTGTGGCTAATTGACAGTCAAATCCCATGAAAATTGACCCACATCAACATTATGAACTCATGTGGTCCATTTGATCAAGTTTGGATCATAATTCCACAAGAAATTTGATCAGATCACCAAAAGGGCAAAATGGTCATTTTTAGGGTTTTGACTGCACAAAGGCAATTTTTGACTGTTTGACCTAGCCAATGGCAAATCAAGCTCACATATGGACTCAAGGACCCCATGGAATTATCTTGATATGCTCAACAAGTTCAAAAAGATCCCAAATACACAAGATTGACAGTTGAATTTCCCAGTCAATTGATCAATTTTGACTGTATATTGAAAAGTCAAACTTTGACTTTTTGGTCAAAATCAAGAGTCAAGATTCATTTTTCATCAAAACATGCCAAATCATGAAACTTTTTCATCAAGAAATCCAAAATTGCAAATTAGGGTTTGAAATGAGAATTTTTCATAACTTAGAATTTTTCTAAGTTATGAAAAACCCTAATTTTTTCCTAACTTTGCCCCACTTTCTCACCAAGATTTATTTGGATTCAAGCAAAAGTCAAAACATGAAAGTTGTAGCCTATTGCATTATCTACAACTTTGATCCACAAAGTTTTCCCAAAAGAGGCTTGTATCTCAAGTTATAATTTTTGGAATAAGGGTACTAAACCATTCTTAACTTAGTGAAAATTTGACCTATTTTGGCAAGGTTTTTACCTAACTTCAAGACCATTTTTCACATACTTCCCCTTGGAATTTCAATTTGCATTTCAAAGATGGATTATATTACACATTCCAAGCTTTCCAAAATGTCCAAGAACTCATCAAACAACTTCATGACTTGAGAGAATCGAATTTTGCAATATGGCAAAAACTCACTTTTAAATTGGCCAATTTCCATGTTCATAACTTGTGCAAATTTTTCAAATCAGCATGCAACTTGATTACAGGCCTCTAAACCATCCAACACTCATAAATTTAATGCAAACTCTTTGTGACAAGACCATGTTCTATGTGTTCAAGCATTGCATGATGGATTAATCCCAAAATAGATAAAGCACTTTAACCATTTTTGCAAAAGTAAGCTTTATGTCAAAATGAAAATCCAAGAAGTACAGATCAAATCCCCTTGGCACAAGTTTAGGGACTAATCACACTGATCAATGCCAAGGTTTGCAGCATGTTATGGGGGCCTCTACCTGTCTAAACACCAACTTGGCTTTTGGTTGCTTAAAGTGTAAGAAATATGGCATAACTGAACACAACTTTCATCTCAGCAATAGAACCCTTAAGCAAATATTTTGTACACATTCAAGACATCCTGACTGAGCTAGCACACGACCCCAACACCTCCATTGCCCTCTAGAACACAGAACCACCTTCAAACTGCCCAAACAGAGCTCCTACTGCAGTTTGAGTGCCAACTCTCATCCCTTTCATGCATTCTTGCTAAAAGCTCATCAAACACATTCACTAGCATCACTTGAAGCTAATCCAAACATAAAACACGACCTGTAACTCCTCTAATCAGTTCCACCATTTTCACTTTCTTGTTTTGCAGTTGAAGGTCCATAGCTCGATTCAAGGTGTTTCAAAGCAAAGTAAGCATTGGAATAGCATCACTACACTTCAGGCAAGCTGTACAGATCATCATCTTGCCCTGAAAGCTCCCCCATTGCCAGATACAACTTCCACTGAACAGGTATCTTCTTGAACTTCTAATTCTTAATGTAGGCATTGTTAGCTCTAGGTTTGTGAATAAGAAGTGTTCTACTCATGCCCCTGAATTTGTACATACTTTTACTTTTCATTTATTTTGCCTGAGCTATGAGAATTTAAGGTCTGAATGTTGATAAAAAGTTAGGTTAGGATTTGGGAGTGATAAAATTCTCTCTCATTTCTGAGAGTTAGGATTAGTTCTTTACAAATTTAGAATCGTGGCTTGATGATTAACATTTCTTATGTTGAAAGTTTGTGCAAAAAGTCAAGGAATCCAGATGTTTGAACTTGAGTACAGGCGCGCGTTTTGGAACATTTTTCTGGCTGGAGGTTGAAGAAAGACTTGGTGGGCTGGGCCTGCTTTGTTATTTCTTTTCACACCACATTTTCACTTTGACACCCCCTGAGCCCATTTTGTTTGTTTTAATGATTTTTTGACTTTTCTTTTTTATTTCTATCTTATTTATTTTTGCTAATAATATTAAAAACATAAAAAACATTTTTTACACCATTTTTGTATTTTTTAGGCATTTATTTGTTTATATGAACCATTTGTACATAAATAATATATATATACTATTACTTAGAAAAACTAGAAAAATAATGCAAATATATTTTATTTCTGATTTTTATTTCATTTTCTCTTTTGAAAACATTTTGTATCAAAAAATATTTTTTTTATGAATATTAAATATTATTATTTTGTATATATAATATTTATTTAGTAAATAATAAAGATATTTATATATATTAGTATATTTAGGTAAATAATACAAAAAAATATATACATTTTTTATTTTATTAATATTTGACATGAAAAATACTTTTTTATGAATATACTTCATTTTTATTTTATTTTGTACATAATTATTAAATATTGTACACTTTAAATAAATATTACCTTTTACTTAATGAAATTAGGGTTTTACCCTTAAAACACAAAAACTCCAAAAATATTACTTTTCTTATTTTATTCATTTTATTTATTGGACATAAAAAACACCTTTTTTTTTCATACATATAAAAACCCTTTTTGCATTTTGCATCTTTATTTTATTTTCCATTTAATTTATGCAATTAATTATCTTGTAAATATTCCAAAATTGATGTAATAGCTAGGTTTAAATTCCTTGTCTAAATATCCACCCATTTGAACATTTGTACCCCCCTTCCCATATTGTGTTGTAATAGTTTAGAACTTTATTTTTCGCACTTTAATGCTTTCTAAATATACCATGCTAGAATTAGGATTTGTATGCAAATAAAACGAACAAAAATAGTTTGACCTAATTTCAAGATAATCAAGCATGAAAAATGGACAACACATATCACACTTGCACCCCTAGGGTATTCCACTTGTTGCCTTCAATAAATGGGCCATATTGCATGTTAGGTCTCTTTGGGCAAAACAAACGATTCAAATGATCATAGTCCCTCGACGACGCTTTCGAAAAGTTGCCTAAAATGATCAAGTCCCTTTCAAGGAAAAATTGCCCAAAGATACTTAGCACTATTGCAATTATGGTCTAAACGATGACCCGCGCCCGTCCCTTTCACCTCCTAACACAAGATTGTCCACCAAATGCAATGGTGGAACAAAATTGTTAAAAGGGTTAAAACATAACAAAAATCTTTGAGAACTTTAGGGTAGATAGCTCTTAAGTACTTGTCAACTTGCAAAACAAAACACTTGCCTATTTTTCAAACCACACTTCACAAACACTTTCAAAACAAACTTTCAAAGAATCTTGAAACATCTTTTCAAAAAGACAAACACCTTTTGTAAAACATTCGAGTAAAGAATTGTTACAAGGGTAGCCTAGACAAGGCATCTTTTTTAAAACATTTTCAAAACCACACACAAAGCACCATTTCAAACAATTGAAAACCAAGGCAAGTTGATCTAAGCAAGTACCTAAGAGCCCATGGATAACCATGGATAGAAAGGGTGCTAATACCTTCCCTTTCTATAATCTACTCCCCGAACCCAAGAACAATCTCAAAGGTTTTTGCTATGCTTTTTAAACCTTTCCTTAGGATAAAATAAAAAGTCGGTGGCGACTCTTGCTCAACCGAAACATTTGCGAAAACAAACGCAAAACTCATAGTCAGTTCTCCCACCGTATCACAGAACTGGCGACTCTGCTGGGGAAAAATTTAAAAGTGGAGTAACCTTAGGGCTTAGATCACCCTCTTGCATGACTAATTGTTTGAATTGATTGCTTTATATCTTGGCTCTATTGTTTGGGTTTGCAATCCTACACCCGGATTTTGGGAAACATTTCATAGATAGCAATACGTTGTGGAAACTGTGCGGGGTATACCGACACGGTCGAAGCAATAGCTATATTAGTGCGACATATTTGTGAGTACCGGTAACCCTTGAGTTTAATCAAGGAGAGTACGGGGCCGCTGAGTGATGTCACTAAGCACTAATGACCTAGAACCTTACTTGACCATCTTGGCCTTACATTAGGGGTAGTGAGATGACCGGCTTTGGTGCAGTCCGAAGTTGGTAGATACTCGATACTACACTCATTGAGGGTTGTTTTCTTGGAATATTTCGGTCGCTAGTTAAGTGGCTAAACCAAAACAATGAACAATGAAAACAATCCCGTGATATTGAGCTCCTTAGAACCCGGTTACTATTTATAGGACAGGTTTTTAAGCCAACTACACTCAAGAGGGTACTTACCTATGAAACCCCATGCAAGCCTGAAACTAGGGTTTGGTGTGAATTGCCTGTACATATGTTTTGTGCATACATCATAAACATCATAAAGCATCATATGCATTCACTAACCATTTCAAGGGTTTGGATCTTCATCTTTGTTCTTGTTTTACAGGTCATGGAAATTCCTCGCAGAAACACCATCCAAGTTAACCTTGTGAGAATCTCTCCTCAACTCAAGGAGCTCACCTCAAGAATTCCGGAAAGCTCATCCTTCAGTGAAAGACATGGTAGACTGCTCAGCTTAGTCAACACCAACATTGAAGAAGACATGATGAAAGTGCTATTCCAGTTCTTTGACCCTCTTCACCACTGTTTCACTTTCCCTGATTACCAGTTGGTGCCCACTTTGGAGGAGTTTTCTCAACTCCTGAGAATTCCTATCCTTAATCAACTACCCTTCAACGGTACGGAAAAGGAACCAAAGCCAGAAGATGTTGCTCGAGCATTACATCTACAACCATCCGACATCAAGGGGCATTGGGAAACCAGAAGCGGCGTCAAAGGATTCTTAGCAAAATTCTTGTTTGAGAAGGCACAAGAATGTTGGAACTCATTGGACCTACAAGCCTTTGAAGAGATTGTGGCACTCCTTATCTATGGGTTGGTCTTGTTCCCAAATCCTGACCAATTGGTAGATGTCAACTCCGTCAAAATCTTCTTGTCCAGAAATCCAATACCAACATTGCTTGGGGACATTCTTCACTCATTTTACACACGAACAATGAGAAAGAGGGGTGTTCTCATGTGCTGTACTCCTCTCCTTGCAAGGTGGTTTATTTCGCACCTTCCACAATCTGTCTTGAAGAATGACCAAGGCTCAAGGTGGTCCCAACGGTTAATGACTCTTACTCACTCTGATGTACATTGGTGTTCTCGGTCCAGAGAAAATGTCATCATCGTCGATCGTTGTGGAGAGTTTCCTAATGTTCCTTTACTTGGAATCAGAGGAGGTATCACCTACAACCCTTGCCTAGCTTTAAGGAAATTTGGATATGCACGGAGGGATGGCTCTCACGACATGTTGATTCCTGACCTAGTTTTTGACTTCGACAACGATGCGCAAGGACTTCGCCAAAGATTCATCAAAGCTTGGGGAAGGCCCAACAAGGTTGATAGCAAGACACTGGGACACAAGAACTCCATCCCTCTTGAGCCTTATCTCAAGTGGGTACGAGCCCGAGCCCAGAGTCTAATGATGCCTTATCCTCATGTTCTCCCTGTGATTAAAGAGCCCGTCAAGGAAGGAGAGGTTCCCTACACCATCCTACATCCTGACATGCCTACATCGTGGGAGGAAATGCAGAAAAGCTGGATTCAACTCAAGGAGGAACGGAACACTTTTGAAGCCAGCTTCTACGCCAGTGAGAAAAAGGTTTTAGAGCTTACCCGCCGAATCCATGAGCAAGAGGCCCTCAACACCTACATTGCGCCAAAGAGGATGCGCAATGTCTTTTTACCTTGAGAAGTTTTTGTAATATTTGGCCCATGGGGCATTTATGTACTAACAAATTTCTTCTTATTAATATGACGTGCGTTCTTCTTTGTCTTAAACAATTTTGAATGTCCTAAATCCTTGAATGCATTGCATACATAAGCATACCATTCATCATGTGCATAAGCAGGTCTCACGCCAGGTTTCCTTATCTGTCTGTTGTTTATTTCAGTAGGATGGATCTCGAGCAAACAGTCAAAGATCTACAAGCTCAAAATGCACAGTTTCAGCAACTCCTGACAACCTTGGCTAAAGGTCAAGAGGACCTCAAGACCTTGCTGGGGAATAAAGACCCAGTGAAAAAGAAGAAAAAGAGACTCGGAGTGGCTACTTTGGGGAGGATATTTGACGGAGAAGCTCGGAGAGTGCTTGAATTTCCTCCTACTTCTGATGAAGGAACCAGCAAAGGAGGTGGGGCTGCGGTACCTTCCGAGTCAGATGTGGAAGAAGAAGAGGTCGAAGAGGATGAAGATTATTCTGATCAACAATACCCTCCAGCTGATGATAAATACAAGGGTTTAGAAGACAGGTTGGCCGCCATGGAGCTACAAAGAGTACCGGGTTTGGACTTTGAAGACTTGGGTTTGGTTGTCGGGATTGTGATTCCCCCAAAATTCAAAGTGCCAGTTTTTGTGAGGTATGATGGGCTGTCCTGTCCAAAAATGCATCTCAGGTCCTACGTGAGAAAGATCCAACCCTATACGGCAGATAAAAACCTTTGGATCCATTTCTTTCAAGACAGCCTTTCTGGGGCTCAATTGGAGTGGTTTTATCAGCTAGAGGGAACCAGCGTCCGAAATTGGGAAGACTTGGCCACCGCTTTTTACAAACAATATCAGTACAATTATGACCTTGCTCCTACTCGTACCCAACTTCAGGGTATGTCATTAGGAACAGGTGAAGGATTCAAAGAATATGCACAAAAATGGAGGGATTTGGCTGGCAGGGTGCAACCTCCTTTAACCGATCGTGAGCTTGTTGATATGTTTCTAGGGACCCTATCTGGGCCATTTTTCAATCATCTGATTGGTAACTCTTCCGTGGGGTTTACCGATTTGATCTTAACAGGCGAAAGAATAGAAGCTGGCATCAAGTCAGGAAAGATTCAGAAGGGTATTGCTGCAAGTGTTGAGAAGAAGCCTTTTAAGAAGGAAACGGCTGTTGTATACTCCCAAAGAAGAGCAGGGAAGACTGAACACCGGCCAACTGTGGGGGCCGTAATGATTCAAAATCCTTCAAGTGAGCAGCCTCGCTATAACCAATCCAGACCAAATCAACAACGGGTGGAACGGCCACAACGGCAGTTCACCCGCATTAATATGACTCCAGCGCAAGTGCTTCCCCATCTGTTAAAGTTGAATCTCGCCACTATCAAGGAGGCACCAAAGAATGTGAATACGTCCTCTCCGCATTATCATCCTAATGCTAAATGCGCCTACCATTCTGACAGTGTCGGGCACGACACCAATGATTGTTGGGCACTCAAGCATAAAATCCAAGACCTGATAGAAGCGAAGGAAGTGGAGTTTGACGCTCCGGAGAAGCCTAATGTGATATCTGCTCCCATGCCGAAGCACGGCCGAAATGTCAATGCCATTGAAGAAGATTTGTATGTTGCTGATGTCAATGATCTGATTACTCCATTGTTAACCATCAAGTTGAATTTGTTAAGGGCCAGGATCTTCCCGGGATGTAAAGAAGACTGCTATTGTTGTTACTCTCTGCCGTTTGATTGTCCGTTACTGAAGAAAGGCATCCAAGGCCTAATGGATAGTCGACAAATTTTGTTTGAAAAAGTTTCTGCTGTTCCAACCCATACTGAAGATGTCTCAATCATAACCATTCACGCCAATCTTTCCAAGGCCGTCAAAAAGCCTGTTAAGATTACACCAGCTACGAAATATGTTCCTTTGAAGATAACAATGCCAAGGCTTGTCCCCTATGTTTCTGAGAAGTCGATACCATGGAACTATGGCGGTGATGTTTACTACCATGGTATCAAACAAATCGAAATAACTGAAGAAAGTTCGGATGATGAAGAAGCCAGCATTGGTAACATTGCAGGCACGAGCAAAATCACCCGGAGCGGGAGAATATTTTCTCTAGAGATTGCCCCTCCAAGAGCAATCTTTGGACCCTCATCAGCTGACAAAGTTATCCCTGCACCAATAAAACTCTCCGCTAGAACCCCATTGATTGAAGATGTTGTTGTTCCTAGTATTATCCCTCCTACCGCTGTTGATAAAGGTAAGGGAATCCAAGATGAGCTCGTCAGGACGAGGGCTCAACCCTTGGTCATCCCGGAGACCTCCAAGAAGGAAATGGATGAGATCTTGAGGATAATCAAAAGAAGTGATTACGATGTGGTAGAACAGCTGGGGCAAACCCCCTCAAAGATCTCCATGCTGGCACTGCTACTTTGCTCGGAAGCGCATGCTAAAGCTCTGATAAAATTCCTGAAGGCAGCCCATGTGCCCCAGGAAACCTCTGCAGATCAATTTCAAAATTGCGTGGCTAGCCTTACCGCGGACAATGGATTAGGTTTCTCTGATGCCGACCTAACTCCTAAAGGTAGAAACCACAATGATGCTTTGCACATTTCAGTCGAGTGCCGAGGAACTACTCTCGCACATGTCTTGGTCGACACTGGTTCGTCGCTGAATGTACTGCCTAAGAAGGCCTTGGACCGACTAGATTGTGAAGGGTTGGAGTTGAAACCGAGTGATATTGTGGTCAGAGCTTTCGATGGTTCGAAGAGAATGGTCCATGGGGAGGTTGAAATTCCCATCAAGATAGGCACTGAGGTGTTTAAGTCTACTTTCTATGTGATGGACATCCGTCCGTCATACTCTTGCTTGATGGGTAGGCCTTGGATACACCATGCTGGGGCAGTCACCTCCTCCTTACATCATATGTTGAGGTATCATGTCAAGGGAAAGATCATTACTGTCCATGGTGAAGAGGAGTACATGATTAGCCACTTGAATTCTTTCCGGTATGTGGAGGTAGAAGGGGAGTTCATTGAAACGCCTTTTCAGCATTTCGAAGAAGTCCTTCCTGAAATAGCAGTAGCAAAGTTGGCAGCTGAGACACCGAGGCAGATGGCCAGGATGGCATCTCTGGAGGACGCAAGGGCCACAATAAAGGAGGGGAAGAATTCAGCATGGGGGCAGTTGCCTGATATTCCACATAAGACAGACAAATTCGGTTTAGGGTTCACTACCGCAGGCCAGAAAGCTATGCGCCGTTCGAAGATTGAAAGGGCGCCAGTCAAAATTTCTCCCTACAGAATCAACGCTTTGGAGGATGAAGACAAAGAGAGCAACATCGAAGAATGGATTTACCCAACTGCCAAAGGAGGATTGTGCAACTGGGAGGCAAAAGACTTTGTCCCCATCACTTTTATTCATCAGTAATTTATCTGTCAAACATTTCCTATTTGGTCTGTAATATTTATTTTCAAACAATCCGTACACTATCTTTTCACCTCATGCCTTACCCGGGGCATGAAGGTCCATTTGTAAGGGTTTTGGTTACTTTCATATCCATATGCCATGTTTAATGATTCATTGGACGTTTTTCATTTGATAAACTGTTGTGTTCATTTTCTTTCCTTTTGCATTTTTGTTTAAGGATGGCTATCCCTTACACACACCCACACTCACAAATGCAGGTACCCATCCACTCCGGATTCCATGGGTGACTATTCTGCTATATCCTTCAATAACTCTGAAGATCTGGTCAATCAAGCCGAGTATGAAGATGACGAAGGTTGTGAAGTACCAGGGGAACTAGCCAGACTTCTACAACAAGAGGAAAGGGCCATCTTACCGCACGAAGAGTCATTGGAAACTGTCAATTTGGGAACCGAGGAAGACCGGAAGGAGGTACAAGTGGGTGCCAATCTGGAACCAAGTGTCAAGGAATGCCTGATACAGTTGTTGAATAAGTATATTGAAATCTTCGCTTGGTCTTATGAAGACATGCTGGGTTTAGACACAGACATCATGGTTCACCGTCTCCCCACAAGAGAGGACTGTCCACCGATCAAGCAAAAAGTCCGCCGAATGAGGCCTGACATGTCTGAAAAGATCAAAGCAGAAGTGATGAAGCAATTCGACGTTGGCTTTCTGGCTGTTACATCCTATCCTCAATGGGTCGCTAACATCGTGCCAGTACCTAAGAAAGATGGCAAAGTCATGATGTGTGTGGACTACCGGGATTTGAATAGGGCCAGCCCCAAAGATGATTTTCCACTTCCATACATTGACATTTTAATCGACAATACAGCTCAGCATAAAGTGTTTTCCTTCATGGATGGATTCTCGGGCTACAATCAAATCAAAATGGCCCCCGAGGATATGGAGAAAACAACTTTTGTCACACGATGGGGCACTTTCTGTTACAAGGTGATGCCGTTCGGACTGAAGAACGCAGGGGCAACTTATCAACACGCCATGGTAGCTTTGTTTCATGATATGATACATCATGAGATTGAAGTTTACGTAGACGATATGATAGCTCGGTCACAAACAGAGGAGGAGCACCTTTGAACATCTAGAAAAGCTGTTTGCCAGGTTGAAAGAATACAAACTCAGGCTGAATCCATGTAAGTGCACTTTTGGAGTTAGGTCTGGTAAACTTCTGGGATTCATCGTAAGCAACAAAGGCATTGAAGTCGATCCAGCAAAAGTGAAAGCAATACAAGAGATGCCTGCTCCCCGTACTGAAAAGGAGGTTAGAGGGTTCTTGGGGCGCTTGAACTATATTGCCAGATTCATCTCTCATCTGACTTCTACCTGTGAGCCAATTTTCAAACTCTTGAAAAAAGATCAGGTATTCGAATGGAACGATGATTGCCAAGCTGCTTTTGATAAGATCAAGGAGTATTTGCTAGAACCTCCTATTCTGATGCCACCCGTCGAAGAAAGACCATTGATCATGTATCTGACCGTCTTGGATAACTCAATGGGGTGTGTTTTGGACCAGCATGACGAGTCTGGTCGAAAAGAGCATGCCATTTATTACCTTAGCAAAAAGTTTACCGACCGTGAGACTCGCTACTCATTGCTCGAGAAAACTTGCTGCGCTTTGGTATGGGCTGCTCGCCGACTAAGACAGTATATGTTGACTCATACTACCTTGTTGATTTCCAAAATGGATCCTATCAAGTATATCTTCGAAAAGCCCGCTTTATCTAGAAGAATAGCCAGATGGAAAATGATCCTGACTGAGTATGACATCCAGTACACCACCCAAAAAGCTATAAAAGGGAGTGTACTAGCTGACCATCTGGCTCATCAAGCTATCGAAGATTATCAACCCATGATATTTGACTTCCCAGACGAGGACATCATGAATTTGGACAACATTGAAGGTAACGGACCGTATGACGGACTCGAAAAGGGATCCCGATGGACCCTGTACTTTGATGGTGCTTCAAATGCACTTGGAAATGGTATCGGCGCAGTACTCATTTCTCTGGAAGGCTGTCACACACCTTTCACGGCCCGACTTTGCTTCAACTGCACAAACAACATGGCTGAGTACGAAGCTTGCATCTTTGGTCTTAAGGCTGCTATAGACTTGGGGATCAAATCTTTGATCGTATTTGGGGACTCGGCTTTGGTTATCAGTCAAATCAAAGGAGAGTGGGATACCAAGCATCCTAATCTTATCCCATACAAAGAACATGTCCTGACATTGTTGCCTCATTTCGGGCAAATTACCTTCGAGCATTTCCCGCGAGAAGAGAATCAGCTAGCAGATGCTCTAGCCACAATGTCCTCCATGTTTAAACTCAACTGGGATAACGAGGCTCCCCAAATCACCATTGAGCGAATGGATGAACCTGCGCATTGTCATGAGATTAATACCGAAGAAGTAGTGGAACAACCTTGGTTCCATGAAATCAAAAGGTATCTCGAGACTAGAGATTATCCCGAAGGAGCTTCGGTAAATGACAAGAAGTTCTTAAGGAAATTTGCTGCCAAGTTCTTCCTGAGCAACGACATCCTTTACAAATGAAGCCATGATTGCGTGTTACTCCGATGCGTAGACAAAGCTGAAGCAGAATTGATCATGACTGAGATACACAGCGGCACATTTGGCACTCACTTGAGCGGGCATACAATGGCTAAGAAGATCCTAAGGGCGGGCTATTACTGGTCTACCATGGAAGCTGACTGCCATCAACATTCCCGTACTTGCCACAAATGTCAAGTCTACGCCGACAAAGTTCATATCCCTCCGGTTCCTCTCAATGTTCTGAATGCTCCGTGGCCCTTTGCAATGTGGGGCATTGACATGATTGGAGAGATCAAGCCCACGGCTTCCAACGGACATCGCTTCATCCTGGTTGCCATTGACTATTTCACCAAATGGGTCGAAGCGGCTTCCTTCGCCTCTGTTACTAAAAATGTGGTTGCCCGCTTTATCAAACAAAATCTCATATGCCGGTATGGTGTTCCAGACAGGATCATCACAAACAACGGTACAAATCTAAATAACACGATGATCACCGCTTTGTGCAAACAGTTCAAGATTTATCATCACAATTCATCTCCCTATCGGCCGAAGATGAACGGTGCTGTTGAAGCTGCGAACAAAAACATTAAGAAGATCATTCAGAAAATGACAGTCACTTACAAAGACTGGCATGAGATGTTACCATTTGCTCTACATGGATACCGTACGACGACACGTACTTCAACCGGGGCAACCCCATTTTCGTTGGTATATGGCATGGAAGCTGTCCTGCCTATGGAGGTTCAGATTCCTTCTCTTAGGATTATGAAGGACACAGGTTTGAATGAAGATGATTGGATGCAGACCCGACTTGATCAACTCAATCTGATCGACGAGAAGCGACTCGCTGCTATATGCCATGGTCAGACGTATCAAAAACGGATGATCAAGGCCTTCAATAAGAAAGTCAGACGTCAAGTGTATCAAGTCGGAGATCTCGTAATCAAGCGGATTATCTTGCCGCAAAGTGATCCCAGGGCCAAATGGACTCCTACATATGAAGGACCATTTGTGATCAAGAGCATATTTTCTGGTGGTGCAATGATTCTGACCACCATGGACGGCGATGATTTGCCGCACCCTGCGAACGCAGACATAGTCAAAAGATACTACGCATAAAATAACCCGACAAGTCGAAAACCCGAAAGGGCGGCTTGGGAAAAAATGGGCATCCCGGTGAACCGAAAACCCGAAAGGGCGGTTCAGGCAAAAATTAGGGATAAAAACAAAAGAAATCTGTACACCCGGCAAGTTGAAAACCCGAAAGGGCGGCTTGGGCAAAAAGGGGTTTCCCGGTGGATCGAAAACCCGAAAGGGCGATTCAGGCAAAAGTTAGGGAATTAAAGCGTATGACTATGTCTCGTCGGATCACTTCAAAGACAATCTCTTCATCAACCAGTTCCAGGCTTCTGATCAATCCAGTCATCGGCAAATGAAGCATTGAATGGACAGATATTCAGAGTTGTGAAAGCTATAGCGGAATGGAATCCCATGGAATTATTTCACATAGCCATCTTTATTTTGTATAAATCTTTCAATATTTACGACAAAATCCTCTTACTAGGATGATTGTCTCCTTTGTACAAATATACTCATAGAAAGTCAATACAAATACTTTTCCCAAAAATTTGTGTCATTTCCTTTTCTTTTCTCTTGCACTATTTGTTTTACTTTGAGAAACGTCCAATGTTTTGTTAAATAGGCATATGCATTTGAACATAATCATTTCCTTACGAATCAAGAAAGAGGATTACTGATAGGTCAAAGGTGCAGTTGGATATCTTGATACCCTTCAAAGGAAACCCCCAGGAGATTTGGAATCCATATCCCCAGCAAACCCTGAAGCTTATCCCCAGTAGATTTTGGAAGCTTATCCCCTGCAGAGTACGGACGTCTCTCCCGAGTTTTATTCAAAGTTATTCCTCACAAGGGCTTATAACTGGGTTATCCTCAGCTTATTGCCATGGAAGATCGCACTCGCCAAAATTCTTCCTACCTCCAGCGGAGTTCATCAGAGTTCCCCAGCATAACTTATCAATACAATCCCCCAGAGGAGCCTATCTTTGTTATCCCCAGCCAGAGAATCCTCCAGAACTCATTTCCCCTCAGAGTTTAAGTGTCAGTATCCCCATCCGAGCTAAAGCTTCAAATTATCAATCCCCAGCGGAGCCAGACTAATGAACCTTCTCCCCACAGAGTTTTGGGAGGGCAAATCTTGAGTTCCCTAGTGAAGTCGCCAGAAATACTTCCCACCAAACTGAAGATTCTCAGTCTTACCTCCCCAGCATGAGTCTATTAAATTGGAACTCCCCAGCAGAAGTCATCAGGAATTCCCCAGAAGATTGGTATACAACCCAAGCTCCTTTTTCTCCAGCAACAACCAGGAATTATTCTTCCCGGCAGCAGTCAAGATACTGTTATCTTCAGCCATCTCGGATTCATCTATCCTTTGCAAGACAGCTCTCCAGCTTACATGCGCATTCATTTACATTCATATCACATAACATACATTGTATCATGCATCATGACATTGCATATAACTAACTCTTTACCTTTCAGGTAAGATCAGTCTACAGACTAAAATCATTATCTTCCAAGATTCTTTCCAGGAATAGTTCAGATGTGACCCAGACATGGCAACGTTCTAATGCTTATTCCAGATTTATCCAGATGCAGTTTTACACGAGTTCATCATCAGGGAACCCTACACCGGTTCTTCCTCCAAATTCAAGACTTCTGAAAACAGTTCACGGGTTCTCCAAGTAACGGATGTTAACCTATCGCTTGTTCAGTTTCTTCTCAAGACTTCTGAAAACAGTTTATGGATTCTTCCCAACAACGGATGTTAATCTATCGCTTGTTCAGATGCGACCTTTGAAAACAGTTTACGGACGCTTCCCAACAACGGATGCTGCTCTATTGCTTATTCAACTCCAAGATCTCTGAAAACAGTTCATGGGTTCTCCAAGTAACGGATGTTAACCTATCGCTTGTTCAGTTTCTTCTCAAGACTTCTGAAAACAGTTTATGGATTCTTCCCAACAACGGATGTTAATCTATCGCTTGTTCAGATGCGACCTTTGAAAACAGTTTACGGACGCTTCCCAACAACGGATGCTGCTCTATTGCTTATTCAACTCCAAGATCTCTGAAAACAGTTCACGGGTTCTCTAAGTAACGGATGTTAACCTATCACTTGTTCAGTTTCTTCTCAAGACTTCTGAAAACAGTTTATGGATTCTTCCCAACAACGGATGTTAATCTATCACTTGTTCAGATGCGACTCTTGAAAACAGTTTACGGATGCTTCCTAACAACGGATGCTGCTCTATTGCTTATTCAACTTCAAGACTTCTGAAAACAGTTCAAGGGTTCTCCAAGTAACGGATGTTAACCTATCGCTTGTTCAGATTCTTCTCCAGACTTCTGAAAACAGTTTACGGATTCTTCCCAACAATGGATGATTAATCTATCGCTTGTTCAGACTCTTCTCAACCTCTGAAAATAGTTTATGGATGCCTCCAGATACGGATGTCAGTCTATTGCTTATTCAGACCCCAGTTCAAAGATGGTCCTAAACATGGACACCTTTCTGATACTCATTCCAGATGGCATCGTTAAGCCCATCTCCAAATGGCATCTCTAAGCCCATTCCCGCATCCATTGCTTTGACGAGTGCAAATTTAAGGGCACTCTAGTGTCCAATCTCCTTTTACCCTCGAGTCACGAAAGGCAAACTTGCCAATCTAACTCTTCAGGTTCAAGAAGATTGAACAGGGGCAACTCTTGTACCCCAAAATTTTCCCTCCCATTTCTCATTAATTTCTCATCACAAAGCCCTTGGAGATCAAGATCAAGTTAGGGTTAGCTCTGCTCAAGACTCCTCCTTGCACTGTTGACCCAAATTAGGGTTTGTGTTTGCACAAAGATGTTTTGACCAAAAATGCCTAGGATGACTTTCATGCTTCTTAGTGGACTCCCAAGTTTATCCACATCAAGTTTCAAGCCTTGATTCCAAGTTTTGCTCAGTCAATTGGACAGTTGACCTAGAAATCAGCTGTATTGGGGAAAAAGTCAACTGTGGCTAATTGACAGTCAAATCCCATGAAAATTGACCCACATCAACATTATGAACTCATGTGGGCCATTTGATCAAGTTTGGATCATAATTCCACAAGAAATTTGATCAGATCACCAAAAGGGCAAAATGGTCATTTAGGGTTTTAACTGCACAAAGGCAATTTTTGACTGTTTGACCTAGCCAATGGCAAACCAAGATCACATATGGACTCAAGGACCCCATGGAATTATCTTGATATGCTCAACAAGTTCAAAAAGATCCCAAATACACAAGATTGACAGTTGAATTTCTCAGTCAATTGATCAATTTTGACTGTATACTGAAAAGTCAAACTTTGACTTTTTGGTCAAAATCAAGAGTCAAGATTCATTTTTCATCAAAACATGCCAAATCATGAAACTTGTTCATCAAGAAATCCAAAATTGCAAATTAGGGTTTGAAATGAGAATTTTTCATAACTTAGAATTTTTCTAAGTTATGAAAAACCCTAATTTTTTCCTAACTTTGCCCCACTTTCTCACCAAGATTTATTTGGATTTAAGCAAAAGTCAAAACATGAAGGTTGTAGCCTATTGCATGATCTACAACTTTGATTCACAAAGTTTTCCCAAAAGAGGCTTGTATCTCAAGTTACAATTTTTGGAATAAGGGTACTAAACCATTCTTAACTTAGTGAAAATTTGACCTATTTTGGCAAGGTTTTTACCTAACTTCAAGACCATTTTTCACATACTTCCCCTTGGAATTTCAATTTTCATTTCAAATATGGATTGTAGTACACATTCCAAGCTTTCCAAAATGTCAAAGAACTCATCAAACAACCTCATGACTTGAGAGAATCGAATTTTGCAATATGGCAAAAACTCACTTTTGAATTGGCCAATTTCCATTTTCATAACTTGTGCAAATTTTTCAAATCAGCATGCAACTTGATTATAGGCCTCTAAACCATCCAACACTCATAAATTTAATGCAAACTCTTTGTGCCAAGACCATGTTCTATGTGTTCAAGCATTGCATGATGGATTAATCCCAAAATAGATAAAGCACTTTAACCATTTTTGCAAAAGTAAGCTTTATGTCAAAATGAAAATCCAAGAAGTACAGATCAAATCCCCTTGGCACAAGTTTAGGGACTAATCACACTGATCAATGCCAAGTTTTGCAGCATATTATGGGGGCCTCTACCTGTCTAAACACCAACTTGGCTTTTGGTTGCTTAAAGTGTAAGAAATATGGCATAACTGAACACAACTTTCATCTCAGCAATAGAACCCTTAAGCAAATATTTTGTACACATTCAAGACATCCTAACTGAGCTAGCACACGACCCCAACACCTCCATTTCCCTCTAGAACACAAAACCACCTTCAAACTGCCCAAACAGAGCTCCTACTGCAGTTTGAGTGCCAACTCTCATCCCTTTCATGCATTCTTGCTAAAAGCTCATCAAACACATTCCCTAGCATCACTTGAAGCTAATCCAAACATAAAACACGACCTGTAACTCCTCTAATCAGTTCCACCGTTTTCACTTTCTTGTTTTGTAGTTGAAGGTCCATAGCTCGATTCAAGGTGTTTCAAAGCAAAGTAAGCATTGGAATAGCATCACTACACTTCAGGCAAGCTGTACAGATCATCATCTTGCCCTGAAAGCTCCCCCATTGCCAGATACAACTTCCACTGAACAGGTATCTTCTTGAACTTCTAATTCTTAATGTAGGCATTGTTAGCTCTAGGTTTGTGACTAAGAAGTGTTCTACTCATGCCCCTGAATCTGTACATACTTTTACTTTTCATTTATTTTTCCTGAGCTATGAGAATTTAAGGTCTGAATATTGATAAAAAGTTAGGTTAGGATTTGGGAATGATAAAATTCTCTCTCATTTCTGAGAGTTAGGATGAGTTCTTTACATATTTAGAATCGTGGCTTGATGATTAACATTTCTTATGTTGAAAGTTTGTGCAAAAAGTCAAGGAATCCAGATGTTTGAACTTGAGTACAGGCGCGCGTTTTGGAACATTTTTCTGGCTGGAGGTTGAAGAAAGACTTGGTGGGTTGGGCCTGCTTTGTTATTTCTTTTCACACCACATTTTCACTTTGACACCCCCTGAGCCCATTTTGTTTGTTTTAATGATTTTTTGACTTTTCTTTTTTATTTCTATCTTATTTATTTTTGCTAATAATATTAAAAACATAAAAAACATTTTTTACACCATTTTTGTATTTTTTAGACATTTATTTGTTTATATGAACCATTTGTACATAAATAATATATATATATACTATTATTTAGAAAAACTAGAAAAATAATGCAAATATATTTTATTTCTGATTTTTATTTCATTTTCTCTTTTGAAAACATTTTGTATCAAAAAATATTTTTTTTATAAATATTAAATATTATTATTTTGTGTATATAATATTTATTTAGTAAATAATAAAGATATTTATATATATTAGTATATTTAGGTAAATAATACAAAAAAATATATATATTTTTTATTTTATTAATATTTGACATGAAAAATACTTTTTTATGAATATACTTCATTTTTATTTTATTTTGTACATAATTATTAAATATTGTACACTTTAAATAAATATTACCTTTTACTTAATGAAATTAGGGTTTTACCCTTAAAACACAAAAACTCCAAAAATATTACTTTTCTTATTTTATTCATTTTATTTATTGGTTTCCATTCAGCCTCTGCCAATTTGGTTTCCATTATCACACGTAACGATGGAATCTCTACTTCGACAAGGAGTACCGCTTCCATTCCATACACCAGGGAGAATGGAGTTGCTCTTGTTGAAGTGCGAACAGATGTTCGATATCCATGCAGAGAAAAAGGGAGAATTTCATGCCAATCCTTATAAGTGACAACCATTTTCTGGATAATTCTTTTGATATTCTTATTAGCAGCTTCAACAGCCCCATTCATCTTTGGCCTGTATGGAGATGAATTGTGATGGATAATTCATTATTGAAGAACGGCAATAATCTTCTAGCATAATCTTTGTAAGGGATCAAGCTAGGGTGACGAGTGTCCCATTCTCCTTTAATATGATTTATCACCAAAGCAGAATCACCATACACATCTAGAATCTTGATTTTGAGATCAATAGCTTCCTCAAGACCCATGATGCAAGCCTCATATTCCGCCATATTATTAGTGCATTCAAATGTTAACCTCGCGGTAAAAGGAATGTGCGATGCATGAGGAGGGACAATCACAACACCAATTCCTTTACCATAAGCATTCACCGCTCCATCAAATACCATACTCCAACGAGATTCAGAGTCAGGGCCCTCCTCAGGCAATGGTTCATCACAATCTTTCACTTTCAGGAACATCACATCCTCATCGGGGAATTCATATTCTGCAGACTGATGATCTTCCATCAGCTGGTGAGCAAGGTAATCTACCAACACACTACTTTTAATAGCCTTTTGAGTGTGGTACTTGATATCATATTCAGATAACAACATCTGCCAGCGGGAAATTCTCCCAGTAAGAGCAGGCTTTTCAAAAATATACTTGATTGGATCCATTTTGGAGATCAACCAAGTGGTATGATTCAACATATACTGCCGCAAACGCTTTTCCGCCCAGGCCAAAGCATAACATGTCTTTTCTAGCATGGAATACCGTGACTCACAATCAGTGAACTTTTTCCTGAGATGATAAATGGCGAACTCCTTCTTCCCTGTTTCATCCTATTGTCCCAGAATACAACCCATGGATTTATCTAACACTGTTAGATACATAATCAACGGTCTTCCTTCTACGGGAGGGAGCAAGATAGGAGGTTCAAGCAGATATTCTTTAATACTCTCAAATTTCCTTTGGCAGTCATCTGTCCACACACAACCTTGATCTTTCTTTAACAACTTAAAGATTGGTTCGCATGTTGTCGTCGTGTGGGAAATAAATCTGGAAATATAATTCAAATGCCCGAGGAAACCCCTGACTTGCTTTTCAGTTCTTGGTGCTGGCATTTCTTAAATTTCTTTGACTTTATCAGGGTCAACTTCAATTCCTTTCTGGCTAACAATAAAACCCAACAATTTCCCCGATCTAACACCGAAGGTGCATTTATTTGGATTTAAGCGGAGATGATATTTCCTCAAACGCTGAAACAACTTCAACAAATCTTCTATATGCCCTTCTTTAGTTTGGGATTTGGCAATCATATCATCAACATATACTTTGATTTCTTTGTGCATCAGATCATGGAATAGGGTTGTCATAGCCCTCTGGTACGTTGCACCAGCGTTCTTCAACCCGAAGGGCATCACTCTGTAACAGAATGTTCCCCAGGGTGTGATAAACGTTATTTTTCCATGTCCTCTGGCGCCATTCTAATTTGATTATACCCGGAAAATCCGTCCATGAACGAGAATACTTTGAATTTTGTTGTGCTGTCCACTAACATGTCGATGTGAGGCAATGGAAAATCATCTTTTGGACTAGCTTTATTTAGATCTCTGTAATCTATACACATGCGGACTTTTCCGTCTTTTTTCGGTACTGGGACAATATTGGCAATCCATTCAGGATACACTGACGTCACAAGAAAACCAGCATTAATCTGCTTTAGGACCTCCTCTTTGATCTTTACTTCCATATCTGGGTGGGTTCTTCTCAACTTTTGTTTAACTGGCGGACACTCTGGCTTCAACGGCAAACGATGCTCGACAATGTCTGTATCTAGACCAGGCATATCTTGATAATACCAAGAAAAAATATTCACATACTCTTTCAATAGCTCAATCAACCCGCTCTTTACATCAGGATGCAACGATGCTCCAATCTTGACTTCCTTCAGATATTCTTCTGAACCCAAATTAATCACTTCCAAAGGCTCCTTATATGACTTAATGGTATTTTCCTCGTGCTCAAGCAACCGTGAGACCTCTTCCGGAATCTCATTATAGTCTTCTTCTTCAGCCCCAAACATAGGACATTCAAAGTTGGGAGAGGGTGCAGGGTCATTGTATTCAACGGGTTTTTTAATTAATCTGCACATATGATTTATGATTTCTTTTAAAAAATGACACATATAACAAGTGATCATGCAGATTAGTTTTCAGTTATTATTTATTTTGAAAGGGTTTTTTTATTACCATTTCCCAAGAAAAAGTAGAAAATAAAGACATATTTTTGGAAGCAAAGACAACTTTTATTAATGATCTTAAAAGT
Source organism: Vicia faba (assembly GCA_948472305.1). NCBI lineage: Eukaryota > Viridiplantae > Streptophyta > Magnoliopsida > Fabales > Fabaceae > Vicia > Vicia faba. The sequence goes on from CATIWC010000391.1 coordinate 180,450, forward strand.
CATAGCAAATAGATAAGCCCTACAACATTAATACTTCCACCTTGGGCAGAGTGAAAGCTTTTCAAAAGAAAGAAACAGATTAACAAAACAAATTACTTTGAAATATGTATGCAAGAAGGAACATTAATGGTGACCCAGTTCTGAACTCGAACTTCATGTGTTACATAATTCGTTACTTCCTGCTCTGCTTTATCCTCTTCAACAGCATTAATTCCAGAACCAATTGGATGGAGGTAGCCTCCGCTGCGGAAAACATCATGATAACTGTTCATAATAGACATTGACTTCAAACTTTCTCCTTTTCCATTCCTCTAAGAGAAACCCAAACCATCTTTGTTTTTGTTCACGGGTGGATCCACAAGTCGTCCCCAAACTGCATTATGACCATTGCGCACAACCTGTTGCGCGTCTTTCAGGGAAACCACATAATTCTCATTTCTCCTTATATTGTCAATGGATAAGGCTTGGAACTGGGTTCCAACAGCAGTCTCATCTGCTTTTACAATACTGAAAGAGGATAGATGGGATATCAACAATGCCTGCTCCCCATTTATGATCACTACCTTCCCTTCACGCACAAATTTTAGCTTTTGATGCAGAGTTGAAGTGACAGCCCCTGCTTCGTGTATCCATGGCCGTCCTAGCAAAAAACTATATGTGGGAATAATGTCCATGACCTGGAAGGTTATCAAGAACAAATATGGTCCTATATGGATGGGCAAGTCCACTTCACCGATGACAGATTTCCTCGACCCATTAAAAGCCTTCACAATGATGCCACTCGGGCACATAGGTGCTCCTTGATACTTTAACTTCATGAGAGTACTCCTCGGTATAACATTCAATGCGGATCCATTATCAATTAGCACATTGGATAGCGAGTCATTCTTGCAGTTCATAGATATGTGGAGGGCCAGGTTGTGATTCCTCCCTTCATCTGGTAACTCATCATCGCAGAAACTCAAGTTGTTACATGATGTAATGTTTCCAATTACACTGTTGAATTAATCTAACGGCATGTCACTCTCCACAAAAGCTTGGTCTAGTACTCTCATCAGTGATTCTCTATGAGCGGAGGAATTCATAAATAAAGCCAGGATAGATATCTTTGAAGGAGTCTGCAGTAGCTGATCTACAATTATGTAGTCGCTCTACTTAATCATCTTCAAAATATCATCCACTTCTTTCTCTAATGTGGCCCCGCTAGTCTCTCTTGTAGCCTTCTTAGGCTCATCATTCTCAGCAATTTTCTTTCCAGCAACAAAATCTCTTCGTACAACCGGCACAAACACACGACCGTTATGGGTCACCCTGCTATTTTCAGCTATATTTCCAACAACAGGCATTGGCTGGATGGGAACTTCCACCCCCATCTTCTAAGATTGTAGCGTTGTATTTGTAAGGCACAGCCTTATCTGATTTATAGGGAATAGGACCTGGCAGACTAATTACCAATGGGGTAACAGCTGGTTTGCTATGGTACTTGTGATGCGGTGGGAGAATAGACTTTAGGGTTTTTCATTTTATCGCAAATGTTGCGGTTAACAAGAGTCGCCACCGACTTTTCTTTTATCCAAAAGGAAAGCTGAAAAAGCACAGGAAAGACCTTTGAGATGTTTTCTTGAGTTCGGGGGGTAGATTATGAAAAGGGAAGGTGCTAGAACCTTTTTCATCCATGGTTTTCCATGGTGTTGTACCCCAAAATTTGCCCTCCCATTTCTCATTAATTTCTAATCACAAAGCCCTTAGAGATCAAAATCAAGTTAGGGTTAGCTCTGCTCAAGACTCCTCCTTGCATTGTTGACCCAAATTAGGGTTTGTGTTTGCACAAAGATGTTTTGACCAAAAATTCCTAGGATGACTTTCATGCTTCTTAGTGGACTCCCAAGTTTATCCACATCAAGTTTCAAGCCTTGATTCCAAGTTTTGCCCAGTCAATTGGACAGTTGACCTAGAAATCAGCTGTATTGGGGAAAAAGTCAACTGTGGCTAATTGACAGTCAAATCCCATGAAAATTGACCCACATCAACATTATGAACTCATGTGGGCCATTTGATCAAGTTTGGATCACAATTCCACAAGAAATTTGATCAGATCACCAAAAGGGCAAAATGGTCATTTTTAGGGTTTTGACTGCACAAAGGCAATTTTTGACTGTTTGACCTAGCCAATGGTAAACCAAGCTCACATATGGACTCAAGGACCCCATGGAATTATCTTGATATGCTCAACAAGTTCAAAAAGATCTCAAATACACAAGATTGACAGTTGAATTTCCCAGTCAATTGATCAATTTTGACTGTATACTGAAAAGTCAAACTTTGACTTTTATGTCAAAATCAATAGTCAAGATTCATTTTTCATCAAAACATGCCAAATCATGAAACTTGTTCATCAAGAAATCCAAAATTGCAAATTAGGGTTTGAAATGAGAATTTTTCATAACTTGGAATTTTTCTAAGTTATGAAAAACCCTAATTTTTTCCTAACTTTGCCCCACTTTCTCACCAAGATTTATTTGGATTAAAGCAAAAGTAAAAACATGAAAGTTGTAGCCTATTGCATGATCTACAACTTTGATTCACAAAGTTTTCCCAAAAGAGGCTTGTATCTCAAGTTACAATTTTTGGAATAAGGGTACTAAACCATTCTTAACTTAGTGAAAATTTGACCTATTTTAGCAAGGTTTTTACATAACTTCAAGACCATTTTTCACATACTTACCCTTGGAATTTCAATTTTCATTTCAAAGATGGATTGTATTACACATTCCAAGATTTCCAAAATGTCCAAGAACTCATCAAAGAACCTCATGACTTGAGAGAATCGAATTTTGCAATATGGCAAAAACTCACTTTTGAATTGGCCAATTTCCATGTTCATAACTTGTGCAAATTTTTCAAATCAGCATGCAACTTGATTACAGGCCTCTAAACCATCCAACACTCATAAATTTAATGCAAACTCTTTGTGCCAAGACCATGTTCTATGTGTTCAAGCATTGCATGATGGATTAATCCCAAAATAGATAAAGCACTTTAACCATTTTTGCAAAAGTAAGCTTTATGTCAAAATGAAAATCCAAGAAGTACAGATCAAATCCCCTTGGCACAAGTTTAGGGACTAATCACACTGATCAATGCAAGGTTTGCAGCATGTTATGGGGGCCTCTACCTGTCTAAACACCAACTTGGCTTTTGGTTGCTTAAAGTGTAAGAAATATGGCATAACTGAACACAACTTTCATCTCAGCAATAGAACCCTTAAGCAAATATTTTGTACACATTCAAGACATCCTAACTGAGCTAGCACACGACCCCAACACCTCCATTGCCCTCTAGAACACAGAACCACCTTCAAACTGCCCAAACAGAGCTCCTACTGCAGTTTGACTGCCAACTCTCATCCCTTTCATGCATTCTTGATAAAAGCTCATCAAACACATTCCCTAGCATCACTTGAAGCTAATCCAAACATAAAACACGACCTGTAACTCCTCTAATCAGTTCCACCATTTTCACTTTCTTGTTTTGCAGTTGAAGGTCCATAGCTCGATTCAAGGTGTTTCAAAGCAAAGTAAGCATTGGAATAGCATCACTACACTTTAGGCAAGCTGTACAGATCATCATCTTGCCCTGAAAGCTCCCCCATTACCAGATACAACTTCCACTGAACAGGTATCTTCTTGAACTTCTAATTCTTAATGTAGGCATTGTTAGCTCTAGGTTTGTGAATAAGAAGTGTTCTACTCATGCCCCTGAATCTGTACATACTTTTACTTTTCATTTATTTTGCCTGAGCTATGAGAATTTAAGGTCTGAATGTTGATAAAAAGTTAGGTTAGGATTTGGGAATGATAAAATTCTCTCTCCATTCTGAGAGTTAGGATGAGTTCTTTACATATTTAGAATCGTGGCTTGATGATTAACATTTCTTATGTTGAAAGTTTGTGCAAAAAGTCAAGGAATCCAGATGTTTGAACTTGAGTACAGGCGCGCGTTTTGGAACATTTTTCTGGCTGGAGGTTGAAGAAAGACTTGGTGGGCTGGGCCTGCTTTGTTATTTCTTTTCACACCATATTTTCACTTTGACACCCCCTGAGCCCATTTTGTTTGTTTTAATGATTTTTTGACTTTTCTTTTTTATTTCTATCTTATTTATTTTTGCTAATAATATTAAAAATATAAAAAACATTTTTTACACCATTTTTGTATTTTTTAGGAATTTATTTGTTTATATGAACCATTTGTACATAAATAATATATATATATATACTATTATTTAGAAAAACTAGAAAAATAATGCAAATATATTTTATTTCTGATTTTTATTTCATTTTCTCTTTTGAAAACATTTTGTATCAAAAAATATTTTTTTTATAAATATTAAATATTATTATTTTGTATATATAATATTTATTTAGTAAATAATAAAGATATTTATATATATTAGTATATTTAGGTAAATAATACAAAAAAATATATACATTTTTTATTTTATTAATATTTGACATGAAAAATACTTTTTTATGAATATACTTCATTTTTATTTTATTTTGTACATAATTATTAAATATTGTACACTTTAAATAAATATTACCTTTTACTTAATGAAATTAGGGTTTTACCCTTAAAACACAAAAACTCCAAAAATATTACTTTTCTTATTTTATTCATTTTATTTATTGGTTTCCATTCAGCCTCTGTCAATTTGGTTTCCATTATCACACGTAACGATGGAATCTCTACTTCGACAAGGAGTACTGCTTCCATTCCATACACCAGGGAGAATGGAGTTGCTCCTGTTGAAGTGCGAACAGATGTTCGATATCCATGCAAAGAAAAAGGGAGAATTTCATGCCAATCCTTATAAGTGACAACCATTTTCTGGATAATTCTTTTGATATTCTTATTAGCAGCTTCAACAGCCCCATTCATCTTTGGCCTGTATGGAGATGAATTCTGATGGATAATTCTTTATTGAAGAACGGCAATAATCTTCTAGCATAATCTTTGTAAGGGATCAAGCTAGGGTGACGAGTGTCCCATTCTCCTTTAATATGATTTATCACCAAAGCAGAATCACCATACACATCTAGAATCTTGATTTTGAGATCAATAGCTTCCTCAACACCCATGATGCAAGCCTCATATTCCGCCATATTATTAGTGCAATCAAATGTTAACCTCTCGGTAAAAGGAATGTGCGATGCATGAGGAGGGACAATCACAACACCAATTCCTTTACCATAAGCATTCACCGCTCCATAAAATACCATACTCCAACGAGATTCAGAGTCAGGGCCCTCCTCAGGCAATGGTTCATCACAATCTTTCACTTTCAGGAACATCACATCCTCATCGGGGAATTCATATTCTGCAGACTGATGATCTTCCATCAGCTGGTGAGCAAGGTAATCTACCAACACACTACTTTTAATAGCCTTTTGAGTGTGGTACTTGATATCATATTCAGATAACAACATCTGCCAGCGGGAAATTCTCCCAATAAGAGCAGGCTTTTCAAAAATATACTTGATTGGATCCATTTTGGAGATCAACCAAGTGGTATGATTCAACATATACTGCCGCAAACGCTTTTCCGCCCAGGCCAAAGCATAACATGTCTTTTCTAGCATGGAATACCGTGACTCACAATCAGTGAACTTTTTGCTGAGATGATAAATGGCGAACTCCTTCTTCCCTGTTTCATCCTATTGTCCCAGAATACAACCCATGGATTTATCTAACACTGTTAGATACATAATCAACGGTCTTCCTTCTACGGGAGGGAGCAAGATAGGAGGTTCAAGCAGATATTCTTTAATACTCTCAAATTGCCTTTGGCAGTCATCTGTCCACACACAACCTTGATCTTTCTTTAACAACTTAAAGATTGGTTCGCATGTTGCCGTTGTGTGGGAAATAAATCTGAAAATATAATTCAAACGCCCGAGGAAACCCCTGACTTGCTTTTCAGTTCTTGGTGCTGGCATTTCTTAAATTGCTTTGACTTTATCAGGGTCAACTTCAATTCCTTTCTGGCTAACAATAAAACCCAACAATTTCCCCGATCTAACACCGAAGGTGCATTTATTTGGATTCAAGCGGAGATGATATTTCCTCAAACGCTGAAACAACTTCAACAAATCTTCTATATGCCCTTCTTCAGTTTGGGATTTGGCAATCATATCATCAACATATACTTTGATTTCTTTGTGCATCAGATCATGGAATAGGGTTGTCATATCCCTCTGGTACGTTGCACCAGCGTTCTTCAACTCGAAGGGCATCACTCTGTAACAGAATGTTCCCCAGGGTGTGATAAACGTTGTTTTTCCATGTCCTCTGGCTCCATTCTAATTTGATTATACCCGGAAAATCCGTCCATGAACGAAAATACTTTGAATTTTGTTGTGCTGTCCACTAACATGTCGATGTGAGGCAATGGAAAATCATCTTTTGGACTAGCTTTATTTAGATCTCTGTAATCTATGCACATGCGGACTTTTCCGTCTTTTTTCGGTACTGGGACAATATTGGCAATCCATTCAGGATACACTGACGTCACAAGAAAACCAGCATTAATCTGCTTTAGGACCTCCTCTTTGATCTTTACTTCCATATATGGGTGGGTTCTTCTCAACTTTTGTTTAACTGGCGGACACTCTGGCTTCAACGGCAAACGATGCTCGACAATGTCTGTATCTAGACCAGGCATATCTTGATAATACCAAGAAAAAATATTCACATACTCTTTTAACATCTCAATCAACCCGCTCTTTACATCAGGATGCAACGATGCTCCAATCTTGACTTCCTTCAGATATTCTTCTGAACCCAAATTAATCACTTCCAAAGGCTCCTTATATGACTTAATGGTATTTTCCTCGTGCTCAAGCAACCGTGAGACCTCTTCCGGAATCTCATTATAGTCTTCTTCTTCAGCCCCAAACATAGGACATTCAAAGTTGGGAGAGGGTGCAGGGTCATTGTATTCAACGGGTTTTTTAATTAATCTGCACATATGATTTATGATTTCTTTTAAAAAATGACACATATAACAAGTGATCATGCAGATTAGTTTTCAGTTATTATTTATTTTGAAAGGGTTTTTTTATTACCATTTCCCAAGAAAAAGCAGAAAATAAAGACATATTTTTGGAAGCAAAGACAACTTTTATTAATGATCTTAAAAGTCATAGCAAATAGATAAGCCCTACAACATTAATACTTCCACCTTGGGCAGAGTGAAAGCTTTTCAAAAGAAAGAAAAAGATTAACAAAACAAATTACTTTGAAATATGTATGCAAGAAGGAACATTAATGGTGACCCAGTTCTGAACTCGAACTTCATGTGTTACATAATTCGTTACTCCCTGCTCTGCTTTATCCTCTTCAACAACATTAATTCCAGAACCAATTGGATGGAGGTAGCCTCCGCTGCGGAAAACATCATGATAACTGTTCATAATAGACATTGACTTCAAACTTTCTCCTTTTCCATTCCTCTAAGAGAAACCCAAACCATCTTTGTTTTTGTTCACGGGTGGATCCACAAGTCGTCCCCAAACTGCATTATGACCATTGCGCACAACCTGTTGCGCGTCTTTCAGGAAAACCACATAATTCTCATTTCTCCTTATATTGTCAATGGATAAGGCTTGGAACTGGGTTCCAACAGCAGTCTCATCTGCTTTTACAATACTGAAAGAGGATAGATGGGATATCAACAATGCCTGCTCCCCATTTATGATCACTACCTTCCCTTCACGCACAAATTTTAGCTTTTGATGCAGAGTTGAAGTGACAGCCCCTGCTTCGTGTATCCATGGCCGTCCTAGCAAAAAACTATATGTGGGAATAATGTCCATGACCTGGAAGGTTATCAAGAACAAATATGGTCCTATATGGATGGGCAAGTCCACTTCACCGATGACAGATTTCCTCGACCCATTAAAAGCCTTCACAATGATGCCACTCGGGCGCATAGGTGCTCCTTGATACTTTAACTTCATGAGAGTACTCCTCGGTATAACATTCAATGCGGATCCATTATCAATTAGCACATTGGATAGCGAGTCATTCTTGCAGTTCATAGATATGTGGAGGGCCAGGTTGTGATTCCTCCCTTCATCTGGTAACTCATCATCGCAGAAACTCAAGTTGTTACATGATGTAATGTTTCCAATTACACTGTTGAATTAATCTAACGGCATGTCACTCTCCACAAAAGCTTGGTCTAGTACTCTCATCAGTGATTCTCTATGAGCGGAGGAATTCATAAATAAAGCCAGGATAGATATCTTTGAAGGAATCTGCAGTAGCTGATCTACAATTATGTAGTCGCTCTACTTAATCATCTTCAAAATATCATCCACTTCTTTCTCTAATATGGCCCCGCTAGTCTCTCTTGTAGCCTTCTTAGGCTCATCATTCTCAGCAATTTTCTTTCCAGCAACAAAATCTCTTCGTACAACCGGCACAAACACACGACCGTTATGGGTCACCCTGCTATTTTCAGCTATATTTCCAACAACAGGCATTGGCTGGATGGGAACTTCCACCCCCATCTTCTAAGATTGTAGCGTTGTATTTGTAAGGCACAGCCTTATCTGATTTATAGGGAATAGGACCTGGCAGACTAATTACCAATGGGGTAACAGCTGGTTTGCTATGGTACTTGTGATGCGGTGGGAGAATAGACTTTAGGGTTTTGCATTTTATCGCAAATTTTGCGGTTAACAAGAGTCGCCACCGACTTTTCTTTTATCCAAAAGGAAAGCTGAAAAAGCACAGGAAAGACCTTTGAGATGTTTTCTTGAGTTCGGGGGGTAGATTATGAAAAGGGAAGGTGCTAGAACCTTTTTCATCCATGGTTTTCCATGGTGTTGTACCCCAAAATTTGCCCTCCCATTTCTCATTAATTTCTAATCACAAAGCCCTTGGAGATCAAAATCAAGTTAGGGTTAGCTCTGCTCAAGACTCCTCCTTGCATTGTTGACCCAAATTAGGGTTTGTGTTTGCACAAAGATGTTTTGACCAAAAATTCCTAGGATGACTTTCATGCTTCTTAGTGGACTCCCAAGTTTATCCACATCAAGTTTCAAGCCTTGATTCCAAGTTTTGCCCAGTCAATTGGACAGTTGACCTAGAAATCAGCTGTATTGGGGAAAAAGTCAACTGTGGCTAATTGACAGTCAAATCCCATGAAAATTGACCCACATCAACATTATGAACTCATGTGGGCCATTTGATCAAGTTTGGATCACAATTCCACAAGAAATTTGATCAGATCACCAAAAGGGCAAAATGGTCATTTTTAGGGTTTTGACTGCACAAAGGCAATTTTTGACTGTTTGACCTAGCCAATGGCAAACCAAGCTCACATATGGACTCAAGGACCCCATGGAATTATCTTGATATGCTCAACAAGTTCAAAAAGATCCCAAATACACAAGATTGACAGTTGAATTTCCCAGTCAATTGATCAATTTTGACTGTATACTGAAAAGTCAAACTTTGACTTTTTGGTCAAAATCAATAGTCAAGATTCATTTTTCATCAAAACATGCCAAATCATGAAACTTGTTCATCAAGAAATCCAAAATTGCAAATTAGGGTTTGAAATGAGAATTTTTCATAACTTGGAATTTTTCTAAGTTATGAAAAACCCTAATTTTTTCCTAACTTTGCCCCACTTTCTCACCAAGATTTATTTGGATTAAAGCAAAAGTAAAAACATGAAAGTTGTAGCCTATTGCATGATCTACAACTTTGATTCACAAAGTTTTCCCAAAAGAGGCTTGTATCTCAAGTTACAATTTTTGGAATAAGGGTACTAAACCATTCTTAACTTAGTGAAAATTTGACCTATTTTAGCAAGGTTTTTACATAACTTCAAGACCATTTTTCACATACTTACCCTTGGAATTTCAATTTTCATTTCAAAGATGGATTGTAGTACACATTCCAAGATTTCCAAAATGTCCAAGAACTCATCAAACAACCTCATGACTTGAGAGAATCGAATTTTGCAATATGGCAAAAACTCACTTTTGAATTGGCCAATTTCCATGTTCATAACTTGTGCAAATTTTTCAAATCAGCATGCAACTTGATTACAGGCCTCTAAACCATCCAACACTCATAAATTTAATACAAACTCTTTGTGCCAAGACCATGTTCTATGTGTTCAAGCATTGCATGATGGATTAATCCCAAAATAGATAAAGCACTTTAACCATTTTTGCAAAAGTAAGCTTTATGTCAAAATGAAAATCCAAGAAGTACAGATCAAATCCCCTTGGCACAAGTTTAGGGACTAATCACACTGATCAATGCAAGGTTTGCAGCATGTTATGGGGGCCTCTACCTGTCTAAACACCAACTTGGCTTTTGGTTGCTTAAAGTGTAAGAAATATGGCATAACTGAACACAACTTTCATCTCAGCAATAGAACCCTTAAGCAAATATTTTGTACACATTCAAGACATCCTAACTGAGCTAGCACACGACCCCAACACCTCCATTGCCCTCTAGAACACAGAACCACCTTCAAACTGCCCAAACAGAGCTCCTACTGCAGTTTGACTGCCAACTCTCATCCCTTTCATGCATTCTTGATAAAAGCTCATCAAACACATTCCCTAGCATCACTTGAAGCTAATCCAAACATAAAACACGACCTGTAACTCCTCTAATCAGTTCCACCATTTTCACTTTCTTGTTTTGCAGTTGAAGGTCCATAGCTCGATTCAAGGTGTTTCAAAGCAAAGTAAGCATTGGAATAGCATCACTACACTTCAGGCAAGCTGTACAGATCATCATCTTGCCCTGAAAGCTCCCCCATTACCAGATACAACTTCCACTGAACAGGTATCTTCTTGAACTTCTAATTCTTAATGTAGGCATTGTTAGCTCTAGGTTTGTGAATAAGAAGTGTTCTACTCATGCCCCTGAATCTGTACATACTTTTACTTTTCATTTATTTTTCCTGAGCTATGAGAATTTAAGGTCTGAATGTTGATAAAAAGTTAGGTTAGGATTTGGGAATGATAAAATTCTCTCTCATTTCTGAGAGTTAGGATGAGTTCTTTACATATTTAGAATCGTGGCTTGATGATTAACATTTCTTATGTTGAAAGTTTGTGCAAAAAGTCAAGGAATCCAGATGTTTGAAATTGAGTACAGACGCGCGTTTTGGAACATTTTTCTGGCTGGAGGTTGAAGAAAGACTTGGTGGGTTGGGCCTGCTTTGTTATTTCTTTTCACACCACATTTTCACTTTGACACCCCCTGAGCCCATTTTGTTTGTTTTAATGATTTTTTGACTTTTCTTTTTTATTTCTATCTTATTTATTTTTGCTAATAATATTAAAAACATAAAAAACATTTTTTACACCATTTTTGTATTTTTTAGGCATTTATTTGTTTATATGAACCATTTGTACATAAATAATATATATATATACTATTATTTAGAAAAACTAGAAAAATAATGCAAATATATTTTATTTCTGATTTTTATTTCATTTTCTCTTTTGAAAACATTTTGTATCAAAAAATATTTTTTTTATAAATATTAAATATTATTATTTTGTATATATAATATTTATTTAGTAAATAATAAAGATATTTATATATATTAGTATATTTAGGTAAATAATACAAAAAAAATATATATATTTTTTATTTTATTAATATTTGACATGAAAAATACTTTTTTATGAATATACTTCATTTTTATTTTATTTTGTACATAATTATTAAATATTGTACACTTTAAATAAATATTACCTTTTACTTAATGAAATTAGGGTTTTACCCTTAAAACACAAAAACTCCAAAAATATTACTTTTCTTATTTTATTCATTTTATTTATTGGACATAAAAAACAACCTTTTTTTTCATACATATAAAAACCCTTTTTGCATTTTGCATCTTTATTTTATTTTCCATTTAATTTATGCAATTAATTATCTTGTAAATATTCCAAAATTGATGCAATAGCTAGGTTTAAATTCCTTGTCTAAATATCCTCCCATTTGAACATTTGTACCCCCTTCCCATATTGTGTTGTAATAGTTTAGAACTTTATTTTTCGCACTTTAATGCTTTCTAAATATACCATGCTAGAATTAGGGTTTGTATGCAAATAAAACGAACAAAAATAGTTTGACCTAATTTCAAGATAATCAAGCATGAAAAATGGACAACACATATCACACTTGCACCCCTAGGGTATTCCACTTGTTGCCTTTAATAAATGGGCCATATTGCATGTTAGGTCTCTTTGGGAAAAACAAACGATTCAAATGATCATAGTCCCTCGACGACGCTTTCGAAAAGTTGCCTAAAATGATCAAGTCCCTTTCAAGGAAAAATTGCCCAAAGATACTTAGCACTATTGCAATTATGGTCTAAACGATGACCCGCGCCCGTCCCTTTCACCTCCTAACACAAGATTGTCCACCAAATGCAATGGTGGAACAAAATTGTTAAAAGGGTTAAAACATAACAAAAATCTTTGAGAACTTTAGGGTAGATAGCTCTTAAGTACTTGTCAACTTGCAAAACAAAGCACTTGCCTATTTTTCAAACCACACTTCACAAACACTTTCAAAACAAACTTTCAAAGAATCTTGAAACATCTTTTCAAAAAGACAAACACCTTTTGTAAAACATTCGAGTAAAGAATTGTTACAAGGGTAGCCTAGACAAGGCATCTTTTTTAAAACATTTTCAAAACCACACACAAAGCACCATTTCAAACAATTGAAAACCAAGGCAAGTTGATCTAAGCAAGTACCTAAGAGCCCATGGATAACCATGGATAGAAATGGTGCTAATACCTTCCCTTTCTATAATCTACTCCCCGAACCCAAGAACAATCTCAAAGGTTTTTGCTGTGCTTTTTAAACCTTTCCTTAGGATAAAATAAAAAGTCGGTGGCGACTCTTGCTCAACCGAAACATTTGCGAAAACAAACGCAAAACTCATAGTCAGTTCTCCCACCGTATCACACATGGGCTCCTAGTTACTTTCTTAGATCACTTGCTTTTGTTGTTTGAAATTGTGTTTGGTGTGGTTTTGAAAGTATTTTGTAAAAGAGGCCATTCGTTTAGGCAATCTTTGTAATGATTCTCGTTCGTAAGAATGTATACAAAGATATTTGTCTTTTTGAAAATGTTTTCAATAATCATAAGATGTTTTGAAATGTGTGTGTGTTAGTTTTTGAAAATAGAAAGGATTGTTTGAAATGGAGCAAGTAACTAGAAGCTATCTACCTACTCAATTGTCTTTCTTATGTATTTTCTATTCCTTTGACATTGTTGTCTTACCATTGATTTGGTAAGCAACCCTATCTTTGGATGTAAATGGGACGGGCGCGGGTCATCGTATGATCATGATTAGTAATGTTTGCAAAGTATCTTAGCATTTTTGAGGGACCAAGATCATTTTGTAAGGCAACTTTTGAATAGCTTCATCGAGGGACTATGATCTTATTTTTGTTTTGTTTTGCCAAGATACTTCGCATGCGTAACATGGCCATTTTTGTTTTAGGCAACCAAGTGGGAAAACCCTAAGGGTGCTTGTGTGCAAGTGTATCATTTTCATGCTTTTGATTTTTTCTTGTATTTAGGGTGTTCTATTTTGCTTTGTTTTGTTCTTGTCATGCAAACCCTAATTACTAATCATGGCATATAAAGCGATAAATTGCATAATGTAAATATTTCTAAGCTATTACAACAATTTATGGGAGGGGGGAATACAAGTTTGAATGGGAATTTGCATAAATATAAAGCTAAATACATTATTGCAACCAAATCAAATTCGTACGAATTTAAAATAAATACGAAACAATATTTAAAATGTAATGCAATGTAATGTACATGTAAAGAGATTTTTTGATGTCTTATTTTTATGTAAAAGAATATTTAATCTAAACCTAAAAATATAAGGAAAAAGATTTAATTTTTTTGAAAGGGTTTAACCCTAATTTTATTTAAAAGAAAATAAAGTTTTTATATGTATTATTTTGTGCATTTTTTGTGTAAAAAATAATAAATAATAATATTGTATATAAATATAAAAATTATATATGTGCAAAAATAGGTATTTATAAGTATGAAATGCAAAATAAATTAAACTAAATATATATTAATTATATTTACAAGTTTATTAAGAAAATAAGTGATATATATTAAAAATAAAATATATTTTTATGTGAGAAATAAAATTAAAGTGCAATATTATTAATTTATATTTTTGGGATTTTTATATATTAGAGAAAATATTTAAAATACTAAATATGAAAATAAAACAAATAAAAATAAAAGTGTAGAAAGTTAGCAAAGGGGTGATGTAGCAGATTTGGTGGTAGTGTGCTAGCAAAAATTCCTGGCCCAAATGACCAAGCCCAACCTGCAAAAAGTGTCAAAAACTGAAAAGAAAAAAATGTCAAAACACAAAAATAACGCGCAGGTTCGAACCCAAGACATGGGTCTCACCAGCGCGCTGCTTTGCCACTGGGGTGGCCATACATCCATTATCTTTACTGAAACGAAAATAACATATTACAAAACACGCCCTATACCTTGTTTCATCTTCTTCCTCAAGCTTTGGCCGAACAACCTATAACTTCCTCATACTTCCATGAAAACAAAAACTTATAACATGAAAAATGTAGAGCTTGAACTCACGATTCCAATCATGTAAGCTATGAAATCTAACTATCAAAGATCAAAGAGAATTTTGAAAGCCCTAAATCTTAACCTAATATTTTCAGAAATTTCAACTTCCAAATTCTCTTAGCTCAAATAAAATCAATGCAAGATAATGGTATGTACAGCTTCGTTATGATGAGGAATACATTTTTTATTCACAAATTGTGGCCTATGGTTGCCTGTACAAAGAGATAGAGTTTGAAAATTTACCTCCTTCAGCTGGAATCGTGTATGGAAATGGAGTGACTTTAATGGAGGCCTGATTCTTGCTTGAGCTTCCTTGAGCTTCCCCGAATCTATTCCAACCCTTGCCTTGCTCTGAAAGTAGCTAGAACTCCTTGGCCAAGTCAAGTTTCAAGCTCTGAAGTCAACAATGGAAGATGGTGGAGGAGTGATTACAGAACAAGGATGATGATTTGTATGGGCTTGATATCAAGTATGTAAGGTGTTGGAATGATCTAAACACAAAATGCACGAGCCAAATGGAAGATGGGGATGCTTGTGCAGAATCTGCAGTTTTTGGATAGGTTTTGGTGTTTTTGCTGGTTGGGAGTGTTTCAAGTCCTTGCCAAGCGTGTTTTGTGTTGCATATTGTTGGTATATTAGTATTCAAATGGTTTTGTGTTAGCTCTCTATCAGTTGTGCAAATGCTAGCCTTTTTGCCAACTTTCTTGTACTTGAAGCAAAGTGACAAGACCAAAGCTTTACATGCTTGTACCAGCTTGCTTAGGGTTGGTATGAGTTTGTATAACTTACTTGAGACCTGTGTGGTTTGTATGCATCAAGGGGACAGGTTCAAAGCTCAAAATTGTAAAGTTTTCAAAAGTGGTTCTTTTTTAAAGTGGCAATGGAACCTTTTTGCCATAAATGGAATTACAAGTTGGATAAAGGTTCAAAAGCATGGATTAAAGCTTTGTCAACTGAGTAAGCATTTAATTAAGGAGTGTGGAACAAGTTTAGGACCTGTACAGGATGAACTAGCTAGCATAGCATTGATTTGCAACTTGGTTCTTCATGAAATGGCTTGAACAAAAAGTGAGAAAATTCCAACTTCCTCTCTTCGATTCTCCCTACTCAAAAATGATCTTGAGGAGTTCTTGGACATTTTGGAAATCTTGAAATGTGCTCTATAATCCATATTTGAAATTAATTTTGAGATACCTCTTGGAACTAGGTGAAAATTTCCATGAAGTTGGGTCCAAACCCTGCCTAAATTAGGGAAAACTTTCACTAAGTTATTAAGTTCATGACCATGTATTCACAAATTTATATCTTGAGATCCAAGCATCTTTAGGGAAAAGTTTGTGAATAAAAGTTGTAGATTTCATGTAGATCTACAACTTTCATGTTGGGAACTTTCCTTGAATCATTGTGCATCATGGTGTAAAAGTGGTGTAAAGTTGAGAAAAAATAAGAAAATTTCCATACTTAGAAAATTTCTAAGTTACGAAAATTTTCAAATTCAAACCCTAATTTTCAAATTTGGATCTCTTGATGAACAAGTTTCATATTTTGACATGTCTTGATGAATTATGACCCTTGGTACTTGATTTTGACCAAAAAGTCAAAGTTTGACTTTTCAGTATACAGTTGACTTTTGATCAGTTGACTGCAAATTTCATCTGTCAATCCAATGAATTTGAGATGTTTTGAGCCGTGTAATTAAGTCAAGATTATGCCATTGAACCCTTGAAATCATGCTTGAACTCAATTGGTCATTTTCTAGGTTAAAAATCAGAAATTGCCCTTCCTCAGTCAAAACCCTAATTTTGACCATTTTGCCCTTTTGATGATTTGATCAAATTTCTTGAGGAGTTGTAATCCAAACTTGATCAAATGGTACATATGTGTCTAAAATATTTATGTGGATAAAAAATTATGAAGTTTGGCTGTAAATTGGCCATGGTTGACTTTTTCCCCAATACAGCTGATTTTTAGGTCAACTGTCCAATTGACTGATCAAAAATGTGGTTCAAGGCTTGAAACTTGTCATGGGTGATCTTAGGGATCCATAATAATGTTTGAAAGTCACATGAAGCATTGATAGTACAAAAATCATTGTGCAAACCCAAACCCTAATTTGGGGTTATCAGTGCAAGATGAGATGTCTTGAGCTGACCAAACCCTAATCTTGTATTGAGTCAAAGAGATCTTGTGAGAGAAGTCTAGATAAATGAGAGGGAAAATTTTAGGGTACAACGGTACTCCACCTCAAGATGAGCGGGTTCACCAAAACAAGGTACAATGACGTTTACCCCTTCCTCAACACAGTCAGCCATCAAAAAGTCATTTCCGGCAAACAAATCTTTGTCTGAAGAGAAATACTCATTCGTGGAGGCATACTCTTCCTCTGACTCTTCTTCCATTAAAAAACTTCAACCATATCAATCTCATGATAATCACCTCTCTGACTTGTGATCTTGATAGTTCCATTGTCTAACAGCAACTGAACACCCTCCCTCACAATAGAACATCCTCGGGGGTCTCGACAGCAAACTATGCAAGATCCATATTGGTGTTCCACCTGACCAGCAGTACGGCAGAAGGTAGCATGCAATTGCACGAGATCCTCATTCAAATACTCCACATCAAAAATTCCGAATTCACCTGGACATCCAGAAACCATATTCACTTCCTCTTCATATTCTGCCCTAGGCCTGATTATATGGATTAAACCCTCATCCATCATCTCCTATAAATCAGCCTTTATCTTCTCACAACCCTGTATGTCTGTACTGCAAATAACACAACCGGCGTGGTCATGCGTATAGTAGCTGAATTCAGAGGTCTGCGTGTATCTTCACAAAATCTCCTCTAACCAGATTAATGTCAAAAATCCAGAAGTCGCCTGGACAACCGGCCACCATATTCACAACATTCACCCCCCCCCCCCCCCCTCGTTCTTGGGTAGAGGATTATCTTTCACATTAGGTCCCATGTCTTTGAAAGATAGAATTCCAGACTTCACCAACCTTTTCACTTCATTCCTCAAAGGTAACAATTCTCAACACTATTCCTTGGTGCTCCCTGATGAAAGGCACATGTCTGGTCTGCTTTGTAATACCAAGGAAATGGTGATGGTACGGCGGGAGGTGGTCGTGTCTGGACCAACTTCTTCTGAATCAATGCCGGTAGTAGCTCTGCGTAGCTCATGGGAATAGGTTCATAGTTCTCCCTTCTCTGATTATTCCCTTGGTTCCCCTGCTGGGACGGTCTTTGATAAGCAACGGTAGTCGGAGTGGCACTCATTACAGGAGTAATTGAGGCGACTTGCTGGTGACGCTGATAATTCCTTCTATGAGCGTTTACTCTCCTCTCTTGTATGACAGCATTTGTATCCCCCTCTTTCTTCTTGGTAAACCCATAAGATGGCGTTTTCACACCTTCAGATCCTTCACCCTTCGTCAAACGGCCTTCTCTTACTGCCTCTTCTAGGCGGACACCCATCCCTACCATCTCTGTAAAATCACTTGGGGCACTTGCTACCATTCTTTCGTAGTAGAAAGCGCCCAGCGTCTTCAGAAAAATTTTAGTCATTTCCTTCTCCTCCATGGGAGGAATCACTTGGGCAGCCACTTTGTGCCATCTCTGTGCATACTCTTTGAACGAATCCCTGTCTTTCTAAACCATGGCCCTAAGCTGGTCACGGTTGGGTGCCATGTCCACATTGTATTTGTATTGTTTGATGAATGCTTCTTCCAAATTATTAAAAGTATGGATGTTGGCGCTGTCTAAACTCATGTACCACTTCAACACTGCGCCGGTCAAACTATCCTGGAAAAAGTGAATCAGTTGACGCTGATCATTGGTGTGGGTAGACATTCTCCTCACGTACATCACCAAGTGAGCACGAGGGCAAGTGTCTCCCTTGTACTTCTCAAACTCCAAGACCTTGAACTTAGCAGGTACTTTAGCATTCGGGACCAAACACGACTCATTCACATTCTGTCCAAATAGCTCTTTTCCCCTAAGAGCCTTCATCTCTCTTTGCATTCTATCAAACTGCTCTTGAAAATCATCCATTGTCATAAAGACCCAAGTCTTCACTCGGTGGAGGAAAAGGACGACACACATCTTCATTAACAAACGGAACCAAATTCACCGAAGGAGGTGCAGTAGGGACAACATTCACCACAGGAGGCGCCAGAGTAATAACAGTCTGAACCAATGGAGCATCTTGAGGGCCAAGATTGAAACCTTCAGGTGCGAAATTCTCTGGCATTCCCCACAGATAACCTTGAGGCATACGGTTTTGAATAACAGCCGGAGTAGCGGATACAGGAACAGTCAGAAATTCAGTATTTACCCTTGTTGGTTGAGGTTGAACACTCGGTGGCTGATTCTGAGCAACCACCAGATCTTCCATCAGAGTAATTAAATTGGCCAAGCCAGCCTTCAATGCAGAAACTTCTTCGCGCGGCTCGCGATTCTCCTGTTCTAAGTTGTCCATCTTCTTTTTGAAATTAGCCCGAGTGCTGTAGTGATGAGTCAGCTTGCTGAGTGAAGTAAAAAGTTGGGTAAGGCACCTGGAGATGCATAATAAATGCAAGAAATATGTGCAATATGATGCATGATATGCAATGCATATGATTATTTTTACTTTATCCTTTAATATTTCAAGGGATTTAACGTTTATATACATATTGCAAACATCAAAATAATAACGCATTTGAAATACTGAAAATTTTTATTATAATAACTTCAAAATGGATTACAAGTTTCAATGATCCCAAGTACAAGATGAAAATACAATCTAAAAATCTTGAGAAAAAGAACTGATAGAGATCAATCTGTACGCTGGCGCTTCCTTGTGAGCCTGGAAATCTGAGCCCTCAACCTCTAGTTTTCTTCCACATGTCTGATGGCAACCTCCTTCCAATCATCTGCATCAGGAAGTGAGTAATCAGCACCTGTTTGAGTCTTAGGAGAAAATAAATCCCCTTTCCTCTCCATAGACTCTACCGCTCGACAATCAAGGATCTCGATCAAATCGTCTTTCTCCTTCAGGTCTGCTCTGTAGGAACTCTCTAAAGTCTGGAACTTGTTCTTCCAAGCATCCCTTTCCTGTTGCATCCTAACCAAAGCGAGTTGCAGCTCTTCTAGATCATCTAATAAGGGAGGGGTGGTCTTCACAAATAGATAAGGCATGGGTTTCTCCCGAGTATACGGCATCTTCAACTGAATGGCTCTCGATCGGACTCACTGAAGATATGGCTCCAAAGAAACAACACCCCTAGGTCCCAAATCCTTCCTACTCTTCTTATGAATGTGACGCCAGGCCTTCAAAATCTTATCCCTAGCTTCCATATGGTCTTCTCCTTCCTTCAGAAAGAAACTACTCAAATGAATATTATTCGGTTTATTCCTCATCGGATAACCAAGTTGTCGTCGTGCAAGAACAGGGTTATAGTTAATTCCTCTCTTTGTACCAAGAAGAGTCACATTGGGGAAACTACCACAATTGTCAATAATCTTTATATCCTGATAAGCTTGACGATACCAATCAATATCTGAGTGAGTAAGTGCCATGATCTTAGGAGCCCAATGGGATTCCTTCTTGACATCCCAAAAAGCATCAGACTGAGGCATATGAGAGATGAACCACTGGTACAACAGAAGTATGCAACAGATAATCATTCCCCTATGATAGGAACTCTGAAGATGAACAGAGTAATAAGCATCACCCAACAGTGTAGGAACCGAGTTTCCAATCATGAAAATCCTGATAGCGTTAATGTCGACAAACTTGTCCACATTAGGGCATAAGAATAATCCATAAGAAAGTAAAGCAAAGATTGCCTCAAAAGCAATTGTACTCTTCATTCTGGCAAAGTAACAAGCTTTCTCCAATAAGAAATGAGCTGGTAATCCTCTAATCCCTCCTTTAGTAGTCATATGGGCTTCCACCTCAGACTTCCCCAGATGAATCAAAGCAGCAATCTCATGTGGTTTTGGCTCACCCTCCAAACCAGTAAAAGGAACACGATTGGTAACGGGTAAATCCAATAGATAGGAATACTCCTCCAGTATAGGCATCAACTGATAATCGGGAAAAGCAAAACAGTGATACACCAGATCATAGAACTGGACCAAGGTCGAGAGAATACCCTCCTTCATCTTCTGCTTCATGAAAGGAATAATGGATCCATACTTCTTCCGAAAGTCTGCAGAACACTCGATCTCTGGAATTAGACTAATCAACTCATCTATCTTGGGATCCTTGAAACTGTATTTCCCGGTCTTTCTCTTTCCAGAATCCATGGTTAACAGTACCTGAGATATTCACAAATAGTCCACCTTTAAATCCCTTGAAATATTGTTTTCTTCAAAAGATGCTTATGAGTACATGGATGCATGATGCAGCAATCACACATATAGGGTTCATAGGTTCAACGTCACAAGCATGAGATCGAAGGTACTACCCATAAGGTGTTGGTCTAAGAGTTATCACCTGCCGAACAAGGTTCTAGAGGTTCCAAGAGTCTACATCCTTCCTTTGGATATTACCAACTTCCCAATTAACTCGGTAATTAGTAATATTCTCAAGAAAGACTCGTCCGAGCGTAGTATCGCGTGAAAACTATTTTTGGATTACTCTGTCATAGCTTCCGCACTACACCTAAAAGGCTAAGATGGGTTTGGTATTCTACGGTCCTCAGTTTCAGCAGGCTCCCAGGTCGAAAGCAGTACGTCTTCTCGGTTACTCGGTAAATGAAACTACAGTCAAAGGGGCCTCCACTGAGTGGAGGATCTCATGCCTCCTTTTTTGGGATTACTCCCTCAAAGTTAACATGACTATACCGCCCGTCCTATCTTAAAGATTCCCCAAGTCCGGGTATAGGACTTATGAGTAATCACCAAGCACCCTGAAAACCAGGAAAATCCAAACAAACATATATACAAAATATAAAACATAAACAACAATAGCACATATACAAATAATAAACAAAGATAGGCTCAACCCACTTAGGGATGGACCAGCAAGAGGTCAATCTTTCCCAAGTGAAGTCGCCATTTTTCTATAGCGGTAAAAATGTTCAAGAATAAGCCGTTGGATTGACTAGACTTTATACAAATTAAAATAAAAATCTCCACCGCGCTTTATTGTTTCCAAAGGAATGGGAAAAGAGCGAATAATCCAAAAGAGGGGGAAAGATTCAGGGTAAGGGGGTTGGTTATGCAAAGGTAAGGTATTAGCACCCTAAACATCTACGGTACTTCGCAGGAACCTCTTTGAAAAATCTGTATATTTTGGCTATAAAAAATGTGTTGTATATAAGATGGATGGTGGAGGTGAGAAAAGAAGTATATTTTTATGATTTTTGCACCCGCCGCGGTTGCGAACCTTTAGTGCCCACGTACCACCTTTCGTGCAATAGGGGATCAGGGTACACGTAGTTCCTCTTTTAAAAAATTTTAAACACAAGTGTGTTGGTTGATTTTAAGAGATAAGACATCATCGTCATTGTCCGTGTGGAAAACATACTTACTACCTACAATCATGAGAAAGGAGAATTTGCATCATCTCAAAGTAGAGGATATGGCTTGGATTTTAAAATCAACATTGCCTCACTCAACACCCAAGTGGAAAATATCTCACTTCACTACATATTGTAGAAGTATAGTTGTTTGCATCACTACAACGATTGACAAGAGTCTAACCTTTTGAGAAAAGTTTAAAGATAAAAACCAAAGTGGCAAAATGGTTTGGAATGAGATTGATTGAATTTTAGCTTCTCACAAAAATGTCAAAGTATTATTAAATTGATTGGGGTTTATTTATGAAAAGATTTTGAAAATGCATGGACCTAAGTCCAAGTTTATTATGAAAGTAGTTTAAGTTTCAAAACAAGAAGAGTTTAAAAAGGAGGCAGAAGATTTTGAAATTAAAGCAGATGGGAGGAGAAGAAGAGACTATCCTAAAGCATAAGGTAAAAGCTAAGGATAAGATCCATCTAACCAATAAGAAGCCAAAGCTTGACATTATGAGCCAATATAGAATTCCCATTCTTTGGATTGGAACCAAGCAAGCAAAGATACTAGACCTCTTCAAGTGTATTAAGTCTTCACTAAAATTGGGTAGAGTAACGGTTGTATACAGGTGAATTCCATATTACAAACAAAGAATGTAATCACAAAAACCTGCACACAAAAACAAACAAGCAACCCAATATCTTGAGGTAAACCTCAAGAACTCCAGACAAAATAATCAGATAAGATCACAAGGTCTCCAAGATAGGCTAAGGTTTCTAATCCTAAGTCCAAGAAATAGTCCCATGCTCCATAATGCCAAGGATAGTAACCAAATAGTCCAAGTACCATTAAGAGTTTTTTAGGGTTTATGTTGATTATTAAGTATCTTAAGAAAATAAAAGAAAATCTCAAGTGAGCAAAGTAAAAATGACAAGAAAATAAATGCTCAAATGAGCAAAGATGAAATGGCATGAAATGAAAATGCTAAAAAATAAATAGTACATAAAGCATAAAAAAGAATAAAAGCATAAGATAAACAAGTCAATAATTAGTGGTTAGTTGGATGACCATCTTGAAACTTGCATTTGGAACTCATTAGAGGATTGGTAGAACCAAAGCCTCCACACAACAAGTTGCATTTGCTTTTTGTCAAGTATATCATCCATTTGGAAATCTCATAAGTACCATTTAATGATCAACGATGTTTAAGTGATCCGCGTTGACCAAAGGTGTTGTAGATCCATTAGAGGATTGGTAGAACCAAAGCCTCCACATAATGAATCTCAAGGTTGTTGGATCAAAGAGATCAAATTAACATACTTGGGCTTGCAATCATAAGTTTAGGCCACGAATGATCATTTATTCGAATCGGGACAAAATTTAGCGCTATGTTAAGCAATCGTAAGTGGACTTAAATAGAAGTCGCACCTATTTTGAGGTCGGTCAATAGCAATTTATGCACCATTTGTTTTGAGACATGATATAGAGATCATGCTCCAACAACATTTAGTGCAATGAGAAGGGGATGAGATGAAGAGGATTAGGGCAAAAAGATGAATAAACCACTTTTGAATTAAAAATTTAATCAAATTATTATTAAAAGCATTCATCCATTTTGGGGGAGTTGAACTCAACACCTAAGATCCAATGATGTTAATAAAGCCATGATCAAAAAATCAACTCAAGACAGCCAGAAAATAATCACAAAATAATATCATATTTAATATATACATTAAAAGGTTTAAAAATGTTTAAAAAATGGAAAATAATGAGGAAAATATCAATTATGTTCAAATTAATCAAGAAATGAAAAATAAGGTCATTTAAAAATCAGAAATTGATCCAAATATTTTTATAAAAATTTTGGTAATTTTTAAAAGTCAGAAACTATTTTTAAAATTAAAATAAATGGGTAAAATAAACAAAAATATTAGAAAATAGTAAAGTCAGATACAAAAATAAAATAAGGTCACCAATATTTGTCACAATATCATTGGATAATTCCATAATTTTTTCAGAATTTAAAAATGTATAAAAGTATTTTTAAACATTTTAAAAAAATCAAATAAGTGTAAAATTTATAAAAAATACCAAAACACAAAATTAAATTGTTGAAAAATAGAAATCAGAAAGAGAATAATCAAAAATATTTTTCATAATTTTTTCAGATTTTTGGACTAAAAATGAATTTTCTATGATTTTTTGAAATTTAAAACAATTAAAATATAAAAATCAGAAAAAGAAAATAAAAGTAAAATATGTGGACCATTGGATGAAAGTCAAAACACGTTAGTAATCAAATCCAAGGGATTTGGCGCGTTGTGCATACCATGGTCATTAGTGAATAATGTACATAATCAAATATAAATCAGATTTTTTAAAATAACAAGTGGCGTGCCATCATTGGTTGGAAGATGACACATAGGTCATCTTCAACCTCTAGCCAACGTGATTTACAGGTCTCTCAAACTATAAAATCAGAAGCTCAGACCTATGCCAATTGCTTCGTCTCTTCAAGACGAAAACAACCACACCCTCGCGCCAAATTTATATAAATTGTAGCTCAAGCAATTTGGAAGGAAAGTTTTGAAAAGGGATTTGAAAATTCATGGTCAAAACGTATTTCCAGTGAAATGTAAGTGTTGTGACTAGAACCATGGCAATGAGAGCAACACAATGATATCAGAGTTTTGAAGAATTGATGAAGGAATCTACCTATTGAAGTTGAGTTGTAGAGCTCTGAAACTGGAATTCTCTGGAACAGTATAGGACACGATTCTTGAATGTAATTATATGGTTAGCTTCAGGGAAGATCAAGGAAGGTGAATTGAGGGGAAAATGGATTGAAAAAGGTTTGAGAATGGATTTCAAAGTTGCTGAATTCTGGGTTGTGAAACAAGTTTGGCAGGGTGATTCTGGCTATCTAAGCTTGAGAAAATGGATGGGGGATGACCCTCTATTTATAGGGAAGCAAAAGGGATCAAAAGGAAGAGTGAATGATGTGTTTTGTAGGGAATTCGTGTGGGTCTGCATCATGAAGAAAGTGTGACTCAAACGTGATCAAAACTCAGCCAAAACATGTGTTTCATGATGCTAATCACTTCTGGCAAGTTTCTAATCATGATTAGAAACAAAAACGCGTGGAAAACTTGTGATTAGAAGCCAAAACAAAGATTTCAAAATCCTGACTTTGTGAAAAATTCAGTTTCAAACTACCAAATTCAAATCCATGGCATATCCAACTCAATGGGTCTTAGGGCATAATTCTTGATGCTTTGGAAAGATGAGGTTACAAGCTTTGCAATGGAAAAAGAATGGAATCAAATGGATGCTTGAGCTGAAAGTTACATGGAGTCAAAGTTGAAGAAAATATTTGACTTTGCATACTTAGAAATATTTCAAATTCTTCTTTAAAAATGACCTATAATCTTTTGTATCCAAACATGGCCTTCCACTTAGAATTTGCTCTTGACCAAAAAAGATGGAATAAGTAGATCTCTTGAATGACATTTTGTAAGTTGAACCACTCAAAATCTCCAAAAATTGAGCAAGTTATGACTTGTTGAAGTTGGCCAAAAATCATGAAATGACCTAAAATCTTTTGCATTCTTAAAGCAACTTCCATACATTTTATTACTTTGCACATAAAAGAAGGCATGAATTACACATCCTTAAGATCATCATGGAAAAATAATGGGCTCAAGGTGATAAAAATTGACCAAGTTATGACCATTTGAAGTCACATATGGAAAATTGGGGATTCATCTGGATGACTTGTAATCTTTCTTCTTCACCAAGTTCCTTCCACATGAAAACTCCTTAGAACTTTTGAATTTATTTGTTGGTAAATATTTGAAGATAAGGATGTCCTATGAATCACTCAAAAATACCAAAAGATGAGCAAGATATGCTCCTTTGAAGTTCAAAACCCTAGCCTCTAGATCAAGAGAATGCTTTGAGGAACTTTGACAAGTTTGAACAAACTTCTTGTGCCAATATTATTCCTTTGTGAATAGAAGTTGTTGAGGATGATGATGAGGACTCATAGCCACAAAAACCACTTCCATATCTTGAAGTTAGAGAGAAATATGCTCTTGTGACCAATAGGAACAAGACCTTGTCCAATCATGACAACTTCTTCCCTTAACCCTTTGTATTTTTGAATCAATTTTGATAACTTTGAGATATGTTGAACCAAAATAAGCCTTGTCATGCCATTTCTTCCAAAATCACTCCAATAGTGAAGTTTGAATTTCTCAAGCTATTGACTAGGGCATGGAAATAAACTCATGAACCCATGAAGCAACTTGCTAAACCTCATTGCCTTTACCTACATTATTAACAAGTAAGACAAAACAACATTGCATTTCATTAATTAGAGATAAAATCAAAGCAAAATATTCATGATCACAAAAGAAAACAAGTCAAGGTACTTGGTAACTCCTCAAAAGAGCAAGGCTAAAGATAGGGAGAAAACCAAAAGCCCTAATGTGATCTTGTTGTCATTGAATCAACATGGTATGATGAAGGAATCTTAGGGGCAAAAATTGGGGTAAAAAAGTACGTAGATGTTATGATCGCCTAATCCCATACGAAGAAGGAACACATCATACATTTACAAAAGTTATTCGAATGGCTACGCAAGTTCAGACTGGGGTTAAATCCGAACAAGTGTACATTTGGCGTCAGATCGGGAAAATTGTTGGGTTTCATTGTAAGCCAACGAGGTATCAAAGTGGACCCCAACAAAGTAAAAGCTATACAAGGGATGCCAGCACCAAGGACAGAAAAAGAAGTGTGTGGTTTCGTAGGGCAATTGAACTATATCTCGAGGTTCATATCGCATCTAACAGCCATATGCGAGTCAATATTCAAGTTATTACGAAAGGATCAGACGGTAGTATGGAATGATGATTGTCAAACAGCCTTCGAGACGATAAAACAGTAACTATAAGAGCCACAATCTTAATGCCGCCAGTCCCCGGAAGACCACTCATCATGTATCTGACAGTGCTCGAAGGATCAATGGGTTGTGTTTTGGGACATCAGGACGAAACAGGCAGAAAGGAGCATGCAATTTATTACCTCAGTAAGAAATTCACTGACTATGAAACCAGGTACTCACTCCTCGAGAAAACTTGTTGCGAATTGGCTTGGGCTACCAAGAGGTTAAGGCAATATATGTGAACCCACACTACATGGTTAATAGCAAGAATGGATCCTCTAAAGTACGTGTTTGAAAATCCAGCTCTTACCGGGAGAATCGCAAGATGACAGATGCTATTATCAGAATACGATACCCAATATGTCACTCAGAAGGCCATCAAGGGTAGTATAGTAGCTGATCATCTAGCTCACCAACCGCTGCCATAATATCAGCCTATGAAGTTCGACTTTCTAGACAAAGACGTCATGATTATAGCCAACTATGAAATACCAGAACCCAGTGAAGGACCAGAGTTGGGGGCACGTTGGACACTCACGTTCGACGGGGCTTAAAATGCATTAGGGAACGGCATAGGGGCCATTTTGACTTCTCCAAATAATTATCATAAGCCATATACCACAAGATTGTGTTTCGACTGCACCAACAACATTGTCGAGTATGAAGCTTGCATACTAGGACTGGAAGCTGCCATTGATCTGAGAATAAAGTACCTCAAAGTATTTGGAGACTCTGCATTAGTCATATATCATTTTAATGGCAAATGGGATACAAAACACCCAAAACTGATTCCATATCGGGATCATGTTTTGAAGTTGGCTGCGGAGTTCACCGGAATCACTTTCAGCTACATCCTGCGAGAAGAAAATCAAATGGCAGACGCCCTGGCAACTTTATCAGCTATTTTCAAGGTAACCTGGCTGAATCACGAACCACACATCACAATTAGACATTTCGAAGGTCCCGCACACTGTCTTGCTATTGAAGAAGGACCAAAAAACAAGCCTTGGTTCTACGACATCAAGAAATACCTGGAAAAATAGGAATATCCAGAAAATGCCTCTATCATTGACAACCGAACCCTGCGAAGGTTAGCTTTGAAATTCTTTATGAGTAATGGGGTGCTATACAAAAGAAACTACGACATGGTACTACTCAGGTGTATGGAGAAGCAAGAAGCGGATACGCTTATGAGAGAAATCCACGAGGGTACTTTCGAGACTCATACAAATGGGCTTGCCATGGCTAGAACGATTCTCCAAGCGGGGTATTATTGGTTAATAATGGAAGCTAGATGTTATCACTACACGAAGACGTGTCGTAAATGTCATATCTACGTCGATAAGATAAACGTGCCCCCAACTCCTCTGAACGTCATGAGCTCCCCTTGACCATTCTGAATGTTCGGAATTGATATGATTGGCATGATCGAGCTGAAAGCATCCAACGAATACCATTTTATACTGGTAGCCATCGACTACTTTACCAAATGGGTAGAAGCGGCATCCTACGCCAATGTGACAAGCCAAGTGGTTACGCGCTTCATCAAGTAGAATATCATATGTAGATACAGTGTCCCAAGCCGGATAATTACCAATAATGGGTCCAATTTAAACAATAAAATGATGAAGGAACTGTGCGGTGACTTCAAAATCGAGCATCATAATTCCTCACCATACAGACTAAATATGAATGGGGTCGTCGAAGCAGCCAACAAAAATATCAAGAAAGTCATCCGGAAGATGGTGAAGATGTACAAAGATTGGCACGAAATGCTTCCCTTCGCTCTACATGGATATCGCACTTCGGTATGCAAATCAACAGGTGCGACTCCTTTCCCGCTGGTATACAGCATGGAGGCATTACTTCCAGTTGAAATCAAGATACCATCGCTTCGGGTTCTAATGGAAACAAAGCTGGAAGAAGCAGAATGGGTGCAGAAATGGCTCGATCAGCTTAACCTTATTGAAGAAAAATGATTGATGGCTTTGTGCCATAGTCAGCTACATCAGAAGCGGATGAAGAGAGCCTTCGACAAGAAAGTCCTCCCTCGAATATTCAAAGAAGGGGATCTAGTGCTCAAGAAGATTCTGCTACCTCGCCTCGATTCACGTGGTAAATGGACACCCAACTACGAAGGTTTATACGTAGTCAAAACAACATTCTCTGGAGGTGGTCTTATCCTCACAACAATGGATGGGGAAAAACTACTGCATCCGGCAAATTCAGACGTAGTCAAAAAATACTATATATAAAAAAGCTCTCTAAGCTCGAACCCTAAACGGGAGACTTAGGCAAAAAGGAGCGTCCTGGTGGATCGAAAACTCTAAAGGACGATCCAGGAAAAAATTAGGGGCATATAAACAAAAAGATTTATCCCGGTGGATTGAAAACCCAAAAGGGAAATCCAGGAAAAAGTTAGGGATTTCATACAAATAAATAAAGAACAAAAAGACTGCGATCTAAGAACTACGACTATGAATCACGAAGGGAGAGATAGATCAAAATCATATAACTCAGAAGCAAAGGAGATAAGGGCTATCAAAAGGATATTGGGGAAACAGCAGCAGCAATTATCATTTTTCATTGCCATTTACAGTTTTGAAATTTTTTGTAATTACCTCTTTTTAGGAATTGCATCCTGTACATCCGCCTATTCAGAGGCATATCAATAAAACATTTTCTTTCTTTGCATCTTTCAAATTGTGTTTTTTTCAAACTTGTTTACAAAATACTACGATTATTGCATGTGAATATCATCTTGAAATCATTTCGGGGGAATTAACAAATAAAAGCATTTGACAAAACATTGGAAAAGCATTTTGGCCAGAAAAAACATCAAAAAGAAAATCCAAGTCTACGCCCATTGCACACTTCTACGCCTATGCCTGCACCTACAACACAAAGTCGGTGCATACGTTTACACTTACGCTCGCACTTACAATACAAAAAAACAATGTTGCGAATCTTCCTAACACTTTTTCGCCACGTTCAAATCAAATTCAACAATGCCCCGACAATACAACATACAACGCTAGGGGTTGGTAATTCAAAACCAATGGTTTAAAGGAGAATGCCAGAACTAGTCCTCATAACATTTCAAGGCATACACGCATTTTACACACATTTCACACATACATTTTGCATATCCAAAGCATACATACATTATACATTTTTGCATACAATACGCATATATTCAGGATTCCGTATCAATATCAAACATCATACATTTCGCATATACATACAATCCAATACACATACGCTTAGGGTTCCATATCAATACCAAACATCATACGCATATATCACCCAACAAAAAAACCATCTTAACCTCGACTCAATCATCTAAGGGTCAGTCAACCAAACACTCCTCCTATGACTCAACCTGTCACCTAAGTCTCCATGTCGTGATGCGTTCAACTCGTCACCTAAATCTCCATGCCGCGACGCGTTTAGCCCATCACATAAGTCTCCATGTAGTGATGAGTTCCTATCAAAGTAGTCCATTACCTAAGTCTCCATGCAGTAATGAACGAAATTACATACATTACCTCTAAGACTCAATGTATTCTCTCGGCTCATTACGTTGCCTCTAAGTCTCAACGTATTCGCAAATCCCCGTACATTGCCTCTAAGCCTCAATGTACTCTCTCCAAACTCGGTACATTGCCTCTAAGCCTCATTGTATTCTCCAAACATAGTACATTGCCTCTAAGCCTCAATGTATTCTCAAAACTCGATACATTTCCTCTAAGCCTCAATGTATTCTCCAAACTCGGTACATTGCTTCTAAGCGTCAATGTATTCTCCTAGCTCGATACATTTCCTCTAAGCCTTAATGTACTCTCTCAACTCACTATGTTGCCTCTAAGTCTCAACGTATTTGAAAACTCCGTACATTGCCTCTAAGCCTCAATGTACTCTCTCAGCACACTACATTGCCTCTAAGCCTCAACGTATTCGCAAACTCATTACATTGCCTCTAAGCCTCAATTTACTCTCTCAGCTAACTATGTTGCCTCTAAGCCCCAACGTATTCACAAAACTCTGTACATTGCCTTTAAGCCTCAATGTACTCTCATCGCTAACTACGTTGCCTATAAGCCTCAACGTATTCACAAACTCCGTATGTTGCCTCTAAGCCTCAACGTATTCGCAAACTCCGTACATTTGCTCTAAGCCTCAATGTACTCTCTCAACTCACTATGTTGCCTATAAGCCTCAATGTATTCGCAAACTCCGTACATTGCCTCTAAGCCTTAATGTACTCTCTCAGCTCACTACATTTCCTCTAAGCCTCAACGTATTCACAAACTCCGTACATTGCCTCTAAGCCTCAATATACTCTCTCAGCTCACTACGTTGCCTCTAAGCCTCAACGTATTCGCAAACTCCGTACATTGCCTCTAAGCCTCAATGTACTCTCTCAGCTCACTACGTTACCTCTAAGCCTCAATGTATTCGCAAACTCCGTACATTGCCTCTAAGCCTCAATGTACTCTATCAGCTAACTATGTTGCCTCTAAGCCTCAACGTATTCGCAAACTTCATACGTTGACTCTAAGCCTCAATGTACTCTCTTAGCTCACTATGTTGCCTCTAAGCCTCAACATATTCGCAAACTCCGTAAATTGCCTCTAAGCCTCAATGTACTCTCTCAGCTCACTACGTTACCTCTAAGCCTCAATGTATTCGCAAACTCCGTACATTGCCTCTAAGCCTCAATGTACTCTCTCAGCTAACTATGTTGCCTCTAAGCCTCAACGTATTCGCAAACTTCATACGTTGACTCTAAGCCTCAATGTACTCTCTTAGCTCACTACA
The DNA here is from genome assembly GCA_948472305.1 of Vicia faba. Classification (NCBI taxonomy): domain Eukaryota; kingdom Viridiplantae; phylum Streptophyta; class Magnoliopsida; order Fabales; family Fabaceae; genus Vicia; species Vicia faba. The sequence goes on from CATIWC010000391.1 coordinate 212,419, forward strand.
TTGCCTATAAGCCTCAACGTATTCGCAAACTCCGTACATTGCCTCTAAGCCTCAATGTACTCTCTCAGCTCACTATGTTGTCTCTAAGCCTCAACGTATTCGCAAACTCCGTACACTGCCTCTAAGACTCAATGTACTCTCTCAGATCACTATGTTTACTCTAAGCCTCAACGTATTCGCAAACTCTGTACATTGCCTCTAAACCTCAATGTACTCTCTCAGCTCACTATGTTGCCTCTAAGCCTCAATGTATTCAAAAACTCTGTACATTGCCTCTAAGCCTCAATATACTCTCTCAGATCACTATGTTACCTCTAAGCCTCAACGTATTCACAAACTCCGTACATTTCCTCTAAGCCTCAATGTACTCTCTCAGCTCACTACGTTGCCTCCAAGCCTTAACATATTCGCAAACTTCGTACATTGCCTCTAAGCCTAGATGTAGTCTCTCAGCTCACTACATTGCCTCTAAGCCTCAATGTATTCGCAAACTCCATACATTGCCTCTAAGCCTCAATGTACTCTCTCAGCTCACTACGTTGCCTCTAAGCCTTAACATATTCGCAAACTCCGTACATTGCCTCTAAGCCTCAATGTACTCTCTCCGCTAACTACGTTGCCTATAAGCCTCAATGTACTCTCTCAGAATCACTACGTTGCCTCTAAGCCTCAACGTATTTGCAGAAACTCGGTACGTTGCTTCTGAATCACAATGTACTTCCCTCATCCAACCCACTACTTCAAACCCTGGTGAGCGATATATCATCGGCTTCGCTTATTTTCTCAAGACTCATGAGGGTGTGTTATATCAGCATAACCTTATGAGTGGGTCGGACAAATTTTGAATATTCCAAGTATTCAATAAGCTCCCAATCAAAATGCGCTAGACCTGCGTTTTCTCGCGCTATTCGATTGGAAGATAATTGAATAGGGGCAGCTGTCATACCCCAAAGTTGTCCTACCTCAATGATCCTTTTCTTAGATTTATTTAATTAAAAGATGGTACTGCAATTTCTGATGGACTATATTTATTCAAGATCAAGGGGGGGGGGTGAATTTTAAAACAAGAAGATTTAGTTGTTATTAAAAAATGAGGGGTGAAAATTAAATCCAGGAGTATGCAAAAGAAAGGGGAAGAATTAACGCTAGGCCCAATTGAATTAAGGGAGAAGTTCTGACGGCAAACGAAGAAATGCTAGGCTGTATGGATCAAGGGCTGGCCCATCAGAACTTCTGAGGCAGAAATTCTTCTTTACATGAGTAAACGCAAAAGTTGTGCAGATCAGAGCCAGAATCACGCATAAGCTAGTACTGGTATAGAACTGGAATATCAGATCTTCTAGCAGAGTCAAGCAAGGGCAGAATCATATTATCTTCCACATCCCAAGCTCAGAGATTCAGATACTAAGCAACCCAAGCCCAAATCTGTTAGACGTGCGTTGTATCAATTTCAATCAAATCTTCCACAGAGAATCAATTCCAATCAAATCTTTTTAATTTTATCCTCAATATTTGTTCTATCCATAGTCCAAGCCCAAAAATTTAACATTATAAATAGAGGATCAAATTAGAAAACGGAGGGATAAAAAAAAGGAGAAAAAGTTTCTGGAGAGAGAGAGAGAGACGAATTTGCAAAAAAGTTTGCAAAACAAGAAAAACGCAGTAGGAGCAAGAATAGGAAGAACACAAGAGTTTCTGGAAAAACCAGAAGAAGAACACGCAGAAGAATAACTGAGGTTCCAATATCTGGAACCCTAGTTTCAATCGTCGTTGCTCCACCTTCTGTCGCTGATATCACCAGAATCTGCAGAAGAAGAAGGAAAGGACAACAAAACACGCACCAGAATCATAAGTAAAAGCGCCAAAGGGGTAACAAATTTTAACCTGTTTTTTTACTATTTTCATGTTGGGTAGGATCAGAAGAACATAGGCAGGGCTGAAACTATAGAAAAGGTCTGTAGATAGTTTTATATTCTGATTGCATAGATTCACGCTAACTTCTTACGTTCAGATTTAGTTCCCTTTTTAGAAGTTCTGACTAGGCTTGACCCAGGTTTCAGTTTTTTTTCTTGTCCAGAATCAGCATTAGACTTATATACTTTCTGTCATCCCTTTTTCCAGAAACTCTGTGTAGCAGGCTTAGCCCAAAATTTGACATTCCTATTTTATGACTTTGCTAACTAGCTTACAGTGCCCCTTTCAAAATTTCTGCGACTGGGTCAAAACCCAGTCAATTTCCCTGCATCCCCTGCAGAACTTCTGCCATTTTCAGAACATCCCTTTTCCAAAAATTTTGCTAGGGCTTAACAACCAGAAGATGCAACTCCCCGGTTCATAATTTGTTTTTTTTTTTTAATTTTCTATTTTGTAATTTTTTTTTCTTTCTATTATTATAATTATTGATTTTTATTGTAAATATTAATATTATTTATTATATCACTTAAATTATTTTTACATCAGAAATTGCATTTTATTTTCTTATATTATTTGCATTAAATATTTTTTATATGTCATGCATTAATAAGATCTTTTGCAATTAGCATCTATAAAAAACACTCAACAAATCTCAAACTTTTTTGTCGCAATCAATTAATCTAAACAACTATTTTTGCAAAAGGGTTTCAATAATATTTTTACTTACTGCGCATTTAGTCAAAATCTCCACAATCACTACTCTCAGCCAAAATGTGAGGTGATTCAAAGTACGTTTGCAACCCCTAAAAAACACAAACCCATACGAACTACGAATTGGGACTCTGATTCTTCATAAGAGGATACGTGGGCTGTTTCACCCTAAAATTTTCCCTCTCATTTATCAAGACTTTTCTCACAAGACTTCTTGGACTCAAGACAAGATTAGGGTTTGGTCAGCTCAAGACATCACCTTGCACTGATAGCCTGAAATTAGGGTTTGAGTTTGCACAAGGTTTATTGGACCACCAATGCTTCATGTGACTTTCATACACCATCTTGGACCCCTAAGATTGCTCATGTTAAGTTTCAAGCCTTGAATCCCATTTTTGCTCAGTCAATTGGACAGTTGACCTAAAAATCAGTTGTATTGGGGAAAAAGTCAACCATGGCCAATTTACAGTCAAACTTCATAATTTTTTATCAACAACAACATTTTAGACTCATATGTACCATTTGATCAAGTTTGGATTACAACTCCTCAAGAAATTTGATCAAATCATCAAAAGGGCAAAATTGTCAAAATTAGGGTTTTGATTGAGAAAGGGCAATTTCTGATTTTTAACCTAGCCAATGACCAATTGCGTTCAAAAATGATTTCAAGGATCTAATGACATCATCTTGACCTAATTACATAGTTCAAAAGATCTCAAGTTCATAAGATTGACAGATGAATTTTCCAGTCAACTGATCAAAAGTCAATTGTACACTAAAAAGTCAAACTTTGACTTTTTGGTCAAAATCAAGTGCCAAGGGTCATAATTCATCAAGATATGTCAAAACATGAAAATTGTTGACCAAGAAAACCAATTTTGAAAATTAGGGTTTTGAATTTGAAATTTTTCATAACTTAGAATTTTTCTAAGTATGGAAATTTTCTTATTTTTCCCCAACTTTTCACCACTTTTTCACCATGATGCAATTTGATTCAAAGAAAACTTCCAACATGAAGTTTGTAGTCCTCCATGAAATATACAACTTTTCTTCACAAAGTTTTCCCAAAATATGCTTAGATCTCAAGTTATAAATTTGTGAATAGGGGTCCATGAACTAAATAACTTAGTGAAAATTTGCCCTAATTTAGGCAGGTTTTTGACCCAACTTCATGGACATTTTTAACCTAGTTACAAGAGGTATCTCAAAATGCATTTCAAATATGTATTGTATAGCATGTTGCAAGCTTTCCAAAATGTCCAAGAACTCTCCAAGATCATTTGTGGTTAGGGAGAATCAAAGAAGAGAAATTGGCATTTTGTCACTTTTGATCAAGCCATTTTTACAAAGTGTCAAGTTGCAAATATGATCAAGGATGTTTGTACCTTGCATTACAGGTCCTAAACTCATTCTACACTCCATAATTAAATGCAAACTCAGAGGATAAGGGCTTTATCTTTGTCTTTGGAGCATTGTACAAGAGATTATTCCATAAATGGCCAAAAGTTCACAATGCCATTTTCATAAAGCAAGCTTTTTGCAACTTTATCAACCTTGAGCCTTGGACCTGTTTCTTTAAGGTAAGCAATCTCCACAGATATCAAGCATTGTGTACCAACTCTCTGCAGCTAGCAAGCAAGCAGTACAAGCATGTTTGCACAAGTCACCTCACTTTTCTTCAAAAGCAAGAAAGGTTGCAAAAGTCAAGGAACTTGTACAAGCTGATAAAGGGTGGAATTTGTATCATTCTAGACAAATTCACAAACTTGTTACAAACTAGAACACAAAGGCTTAACATATGAAACACTCAAAAACTCCAAAACTCCATTTTTCTGCCAAAACTGTCAGCTTCTGCAAAATCCTTGCCAACTTCATTTTGGCTCGTGCGTTTTGCCTTTTAACCTTTGAAACACTTCATCCACATAATATCAAAGTTGTCCAAGCCTTTACATTGTTGTTGTAACCCCTGTCTCAGCCATTTCCATTTTCACTTTGGAAGCTTGCAACTTGACTTCTACAAAGACTTCTGGCCATCCACAAAGCAAGTTGAGCATTGGAGTAGCTTGAAGGAACTTCAAGGAAGCTCACACGACCCTCAAGCCTCACTCAAAGTCCCTACATTGCCATATCCAAATCCAGCCGAAGGAGGTATTTTTCAAATCTCTATCTCTCTATTTAGGCATCCTCAAGCCACGATTTGTGAAGCAAAAATGTAGTCCTTAACTTGGTGAAGTTGTACATATGCATATTTGTCATTTATATTAACTGTGCCATGAGAATTTGAAACTTGAAGTTTCTGAAATAATTAGGTCACGATTTAGGGCTGATTAAATTCTCTCTGGTCTTTGAGAGTTAGGTTACAAATTTTATAGCATTAGAATCGTGAGATTACAAGCTACATTTTTTATGTTATGGGTTTTTGTTTTTATGCAAGTATGAGCAAGTTGCAGGTTTGTACATGAAACGCGCGCAAGCTGAAGGACAGGGACGAAGTGGCTGTCTTGGGCTTTTTGTTGTTTCTGGCCTTTTTGTTTTTACTTTTGGCACCCCCTGTATTACTTTTGCACCCCCTTGCATATTTGTTTTATTTTTCATATTTCTTTTTATATTTTTATATTTATTTTTTTTTATTTTTCTGAATCATAAAAATCATGAAAAATATTCTCTTTATTTTTTGCACTTTATTTTATTTTTTTATTATTTTTTGGCATAAAAAATAGTCTTATTAATAAATAGAACTTTATTTTCTTTAAAAAAATTGTGAATATATTTAATAAATACTATATATATTTATTTTATCATTTTACACATAAAATATTATTTTCATACATATTTTAATTTTTAATATTGTACGTAATATTATTTATTATTTTCTTGTACAAAATGGACAAACAAATAAATAATATAGAACATATATTTTATTTTAATTGAAAATTAGGGTTTCACCCTTTCAAAAATAATAATATTATTTTTCCTTATTTTCTAGGGTTTACATAAATCATTTTCTCATACAAAAATCAAATACAAAACTTTTTTTGCATGAATACATTTTTATTGCATATTTAAATACTTGTTTATTTATTTAATTTGCACATAATTCAATTGGGTTGTAATAGTATTTTTAGGGTTTATTTTGTGCAATATCCCCATTCAAAAACTTGTATCCCCCTTCCCATAATAATTGTTGTAATAGCTTAGTTTATATTTACGCAATTTATCGCATTTATACCATGTATAGTAAATTAGGATTTTGCATGATAAGACCAAAAACAAACAAATAGACAAGACCTAATCCAAGACAAATCAAATGCATGTAAAATGACACACATTACACACAAGCACATTTAGGGTTTCACCCACTTGGTTGCCTAAAAAGAAAATGGCCATGGTATGCATGCAAAGTATCTTGGCAAAACAAAACAAAACAAAACAAAAGATCATAGTCCCTCGATGACACTGTCAAAAGGTTGCCTAAAACAAATGATCTTGGTCCCTCAAAAACATGATAAGATACTTGGCAACATTGCTATCATGGTCATACGATGACCCACGCCCGTCCCGTTTAACATCCAAAGATATGGTTGTTTACCAAATCAATGGTAAATCAACAATGTCAAAAGAACAAAAATACATAGGAAAGACATTTGAGTAGGGTAGATAGCTCCTAGTTACTTGCTCTCTTCCAAACAATCCTTGCTATTTTCAAAAACAAACACACACATACTTCAAAACATTTCCAAACATCTTTCAAAACATTGAAACATTTTTCAAAAGACAAACATCTTTGTATACATTGTCACGAACGAGAATCATTACAAAGATTGCCTAAACAATGGCCTCTTTTCAAAATACTTTCAAAACCACACAAAGCACCATTTCAAACAATTTCAAAGCAAAGCAAGTGATCTTAAACAAGTAACTAAGAGCCCATGGAAAACCATGGATGAAAAGGGTGTTAGCACCTTCCCTTTTCATAATCTACCCCCCGAACTCAAGAAAATATCTCAAAGGTCTTTCCTGTGCTTTTTTACCTTTCCTTTTGGATAAAAGAAAGTCGGTGGCGACTCTTGCTAACCGCAACATTTGCAAACATAAACGCAAAACCTCAAGTCAGTTCTCCCACTGCATCACATTGGCATACAATAAAAAATCGTAGCGAGTTCCCTTATAAAAATATTTAAACCTTTCCCCCTAATTAAAATTTAAAACCCTATTTTACCCGAACCTAAACCTAAAATCTAGTATCCTTTTGAACAAGGTAGATGAAAGGTTCCTAACACCTTCCTTTCGTCTAATGAAGTCCGAAACCTAGAATCTCTGTCTGCGAATTAGGGTTTCCTATTAGATGCTCTTCCCTAGGATAAAAATTGATAGTGGCGACTCTGATTAAAAAAACAGTCGCAACACATATAGATCCAACTCCCCCCCCCTTTTTAATGATGAACACATATCTTAGAGATGTGGTAAAATAGAAAACAAACAGGTAAAGTTTGGAGTGGCTAAACTCCCTCCCATATGAGTAGAGAGCATACTTTACTCCCCCTGAGAGTTTACTTCTCCACCTTTGGCATAATAATAAATCCATAAAAAGATGTTATGAAAGAATGATAAACAAGAAAGCACATAGCTCATATAGATCAAACATGATTTTCTAAAAAGGAAAACATTACTTTATTAAATGAAACAGAATTCAAAGTACATAAAGCAAGAAAAAGCATAAAATTAAACACACTAAATTTTTGAAAGTAAACATGTAAGTGAGACAAGCTTGCGCTTGGGGAAATAGCTATTAGTTTAATCATAGAAGCACCCTAGAACATGTGACAAGCTATCCCAGTCACCAGTTCCATATTTCCAGTGTTAGAAAGGTCTTGAGTATTAGTAGCATCTTTCTCAAGTAAAAAGTTCATGCCTCTTAGGGAGGTCCGGGGCACCCTAGAAGGAAGAACTTCACAGAACATGGGAAGCCTCACATCAAACTCCACAAGAGAAATTTGGGTAGCACCAAAATTGGAAGATTTTGACCTTTTAATCGGCCCCTCGTCTCTATAAGATCCTTATCCAAACCTCACTTATTCTTGTCATTGGCTGCAAAAGAGGGAAGATCATGTGATTTTTTTCTTTGTCTCTCGCCTTGATTGGAAGTGGATGACTTCATGTGAGAGTTACGTAGAGATGGATGGTCGATAGTAGTGGTCGCAGAATGTTGATATTTTGTCGCCTCAATTGATGTGGGGATTGAAGAGGCGAAAAGTAATGAGAAGCAACGTAAGCCACCTTGGCCTTATTTCTCTCGTAGAGACTCCTGGTGGATACCATGGATCTTGTAAAAAGAACAAGACAGTTAGACATTAGCAACTACCCTAAAAAAAATCAAAGGCAAACATTAAGTATATTTCCCTTCCTAACCAAAATTTTCTCTAATCTCTTCAACATTGGAAGTATCCAATATAGCCTGGAAATCGGTGAGTCGCCTTTACTGCTTGATAACCCCTACTTCTCCAGAACCCTTACCCTTCTCAAAACCTAGATGTTCATAGAAGGTTACCAGGTCCTACTTCATCGACTCCTATTTCGGTATTAGTTTATCATTGGTGACAACACAACTAACAAAGTCTCGTTCAAAATAGATCCAATTCAAATACTTTTTAGTCCTCTCTTTTAACTATGAGGAAAAAGAAGAGGAATGACTAGTAGAAGCTGAGCCCCCCGTAACAAACTTTACAGAAAGAAATTGAGCTCCTGGAGTCAAACGGGTCACCAGGACATAACAATCTTTCAGATCTTTCTAGTTGTCTGTATAGATGATAAACATCTAGGTTGATTGGTGAAGATAAATAATTCATTTCCCGTAAAAAAATCCATTTAATTAGGGGAGATGAAAAATAAGTTAAGTTAATTCTGATGCAGAGTAGTGTATTCTGGTTATTGCTCCAATATTGGACACCTTGGCAAAACTCCGGGCAAAAGGGTGAAGCTGAGAAGGAGCGATATCCAGATGATTCATCAACTCCCCCTAGAAATCAGTGAGGAGAAATCTGAATCTAATCCAAGTGAAGAGATAGTCGTAGAAAAGGACATAACACCTATCATAAGGATTGAAAATCCTTTTACCATCATCGATGTGAGAAAGAAACTAATTCGAAGAAGAGCCCACTTCTATCTAGGCTTCCTCCAGCTTTCTTGCACAAATGAAAATAGAACAGGTTCCCACTATCCCAGGATCCACCCAATGGTTTACTCTAACATTTGACAATGACACCAAATCTACATGTCCTCACCTCACCATGTTATTCAACTTTCACGTAAAAGATAATGCCGATTAGAAACTGGATTGTTATTCCTAAAGATGAGGTGGTTCCTAATTTATTCAATAGTGAGGACTCATCCATACGCCACCATAAAATACTAAGTGAAGTATTAGGATCTTCGCTCATCCTAGAATGCAATGGCCATTTACAGTTCTTTGTAGGCTTGGACAGAGGAAGAAAGGTGAGTGATCTCTTCCACATAAGTGGGTGTATAAAAACCCCTTTCCTCATTCGCCCCAAAAGGGCTAAGAGGTTCGTCTCCATTCTAAATAGAACCTCCTAGTGATCCATAAAGATTACTTAAAACAATGAGATCGGGGATGAGACCATTGATTTCTAAAGGTTCATTGTAAGTAATATTAGGATTCTCATAAATGGATGATACGGGAGAGGCACCGCCATCAACTTCATTCATGTTCTAAGGTGCACCCCTAGGTTATCCATGTAAAACAATAAAGAGGATAAAAGTAAAACAAATGGAAAGGGTGGAAGACGACACCTGAGTAAGAAAATGAACCAGAAGAAACTAATTGAAGTAGGGAAAAGTTGACAATGAGAGAACTCTAACAAGGGAGAAAGATAGATGAAAACAAAGATCGCCAAAGTGTGGGAGATGAAAGAGAAAGAGATCACGAGAATAGTAAGGCCAAATGTAAGAGGGGACGAAAGTTTCATGAAATTCCAAGGCTACCCTTATATAAGAAGATATGTAAACAAATCAACGCCACGTAACGAAGGAAAAAGGAAGGTGAATAATTTTCATAAGACTAGCGGTGGTATTTTCCTTTGCAATGTTAAAAGCAACATTTCAGGGTAATGCTAGTTGAATAACGACAAGTTCTTGCCGATCGAGAAGGTTTTAGTCATCTTCCTTCGTGGAATCTTATTTCTTTTCTGAGAGATTGATGTAGCTCTTTCTGATACAAATAATCTTCCATATGCATCTTCCAAAAGCTAAAGTCTTCACCATCGAACTTTTCAATTTTCACCTTTCCTTCAATTGTGGGTGTCACTCTCACTTGATTTTTACTTTCTCCGGATTGTCGCTAATAATTTTTGGCTTAATATCTTTTTTGATCCCGTATGTTAGCCTCAGGATTCATTTCGGTCTCTTAATTTTATATAGGTTCATATTGGTCACTTAACTCTTCAAAATGTATCATGTTGGTCCTTTTCATCTAATTAACGACACAAAAACTCAAAAATTAGTCGCTAAATCAGTCGCTAATATGATAAAAAAGAATAAAATTATACGTTTTAACGATTTAAGAGACCAATATAAAAAATTTTAAAGTTAAAGAACCAAAAGAAACCCCAAAATTAACATACAGGACAAAAATGGTATTTAACCTATTTTTTTAGAATCATTGTGCTTTAAAATACCTTTGTGAAAAATCAGTAACATTGACCAATTTCTGCCCTATTAAGAAAAAAATTAGATATGATGCAATCACAGGATATACTTTAAAACATCTATTTTCGCTAAAACATATGCACCTGAAACACAGATACTCCATTTTATGCAAAGTACCAGTATCGAATACCTACGCGTACAGTACACATATGTTATGTACCAAATCCGTACCTATTTTTTTCCATGTTTGACACACGTACCCACAAAAAATATAGTTTTTTTCTCCGGTCCATACATTTTCAGGCTATTTTAATGAGTTAAATTTAAAATTTTAATTTATTTATAAAAGTAAAAGTAAAAAACCAATTCTATATAGTTTAACATTTTCTTATGCTTGCACAATTCTGTACAATTTTTAGTTTTCAACCTTTGACTTCATAAATTATTGATACGTTTCAAATGTGAATTTTTAACGTTATTAATATTGATTTATTTTAAATAAATTAATGTTTTGTTATCATTTAATTAACTAATATCCATAGCTACAAAGAATCAATGTGAAATGAAACAATTCTTTTTCTTAAGCACCACAAATATATGATGATGATATACACAATATAGAAACAAAAGAAATCAAAGTCACATAGACAAATCAGAGTTCAAACTCTCAACTCCAACCTCAACACTATCCATTTCCTTCAACTCCTCAATCTTTGCCACTGCCTCTCTCCAACCAAACCTATTCTCCAAACTCCATTCACAACAACTCATCCCAATCCTCATCAACTTCAACATCTCACCTTCCTTATCCCTACTCCCACCAATGCTTTTATCCAACACATCTCCACTCCAACCTTCCCTCACTATAGATTCCACCCACATTGCTAAATCCTCAGTTGCTCCCTTCCCATGCCTCAAATAATTTGCAGGAAACTTCCCTGTCAATAGCTCTAGTATCAGTATCCCTAAACACCATACATCACTCTTCTCGCTCGGTCCTTCGTTTTGACTCACCTCCGGGGACTTGAAACCTGCCATGAATTGTTGAGCATGTTTCAAATCAGTTACTGCTACTAGTCCATACTCGGTTAAACGAGGCTCGAATGAATGGTCTAACACAACGTTTGAGGATTTTAGATGTCCATGCGGTAACTTTTCTTCTGGAAATTCTCTGTAAAGATATGCTAAACCTCTTGCCACTCCTTTTATTATCTTCAACCGTGTTGGCCAATCCAAATCACACACATGTTTACCTGCATTCATTTTATAAATCACACATGAGGCAAAAGTGATCATGGTTTTAAATTGCGATAGCATTGATTACAGTCATTGCAGATGTTGCGATGCGTAATGCAGCTGTTACGCCTTAACATTATTTTAAATTTTCACAAACTATTGCATAATAGTAGAACCAAAGCATATCATACCGTGAAGATGACTAGCCAAGCTACCATTTTCTGCAAAATCATGTATCAAAAGCTTCTCCTCTTTACCATAGTAGAATGCGACAAGAGGAAGTAGATTAGGATGTGTCAACCCTCCAAGCCTTTTCATATGATCGAAGAACTCTTTCTTACCAACTTTGTTCATGTGCTTAAATCTTTTCACAACCACAACTGGTCCAGTCAATACCATAGCCTTGTATGTTGATCCAAAACTCCCACTTCCCAAAACCTCAGCTGAAGCCCTCAACAAATCTTGCAAATCAAACTCAACCCTTTCGTTCGTTACGAAGTTCAAGTCTTCATCTTTGCTTTTCTTGGATTCAGCTACAATGGATTTGTCTTCACTCGTAGAAGCTGTACTAGTTTTGGTGTTCTGGGACTGAGATTGTCCATTCTCCATATTCGAACTGGATTTTGCAGCAGTTTTTTTTCGGCGGTAACGGATGAATAAAAGTGCTAGTATTGAAGCCAATACAAGCACTGCCACGAATACAATAACACTAATAAGGACATGGTGGTTTTTATTTTCTTCTTTTCCTTCTTCATGTGGAACACTTACGGTGCTTTTGCTGCAGGTGCCGTTTAAAGGAATTCCACATAGACCTTTGTTGCCTGTTGCACAAGAAATCTTTTAAGAACACGAAAAAAGTAATAATAACACTAATAAGCAAGAACAAATAAAACACTAATTGTATACCTGAAAAAGCACTTGGATTCTCATTTCTTAAACCTTCTGGTATTGCACCCGTCAATTGATTGTTAGATAAATCAAACACTCTAAAACCATTCTGTACAAATTCAGGTATAGAACCATCAAATTTATTTCCATGTAAATCAACATCATAAATTCTAGGCAATTTAGCAAGTGATATAGGTATATGACCCTTAAAACCATTTTCTGCTAAGAACAATCTCTTAAGCCATCTTAACCCATCAAAAGCATCATTTGGTATTTCACCAGAGAATTTGTTATTAGTCAGAAACAATGCCCTTAATCCCACAAGTTTATTGAATGCAGGAATTAGACCCTCAAAACTATTGTTGATGACACTAAAACTCTTCAAAGTGGTCAAATTCATAAGAATATCTATATTAATTGTTCCACTTAGACCCATATTCTCTAGTCTCAAACCATGAAGTGTAGTTTGATTGATGCATATTAAACCAGTCCATGTGCATACATTAGTAGAATCATTGCTCCAATTGTTTAAAGCTTCTGCATTGGATAAGAAGCTTTTGAAGTTCATTAGAATTTGAGCATCTGTGTCGGCTATTAAGGTTGGTAGGAAACAAGTGGCTACCATGAAAAGAATGAGAATAGAGGTGTATTTTCTTTCATGAAGCATGATTGGAATTAAGATGAAAAATGATAAAATGAGAAACAATTATAGAATGTAAAGAATTAGTTAATGTTGAGAAACATAAGAATTTGTGGGGTGACATTGACAAGGTCATGTCTTGCTAGGTCCTGTAAAGCATGAGCTGTTTAGGCCGGCTTATGAGTATTTGGACTTCATTTCCAAAGATATGATTTCTTTAATATAGTTATAATTATTATAATAACTTGGAGGTGGCCTAGTTACACAATGTTTTTTCTTGTTATTGGTGAGGATGATACTTCAGTGTTACATTTGTCTTCTCTAAAATAAGTTCTTTTTAAGGGATTGTATATCTTGTATAATTTAATGGCGATTTTAGTAGAAAATGTTTGTCTGATTTGCATATTAAATTATTTTGAAAGAAAATTGAAAAAGAGAGAATTATGTATTTAAAAATATTGATTTTAATTAGAAGTAAGTTAGAGTGAAATGTGACATTTTTGGTCAAGTGGAGATGGAGGTTATTTTTGGTATTTGTGACCTCTAGTGATATCTTATTTTTTAGGTAGAGCGTCCATGTTTTTTAATCAGTTTTAAAAGATGTGTCTGTCAGGTTCTATTGCGCCTCATTCTAGTGGAAAGGAGTGTCAAAATTAGAAGATGCTTTTAATTGGTTTGTGACTCATCTTAGTAAGAAATTGGGATCAGGCCTTTAAACCTCATTTTGGAAGGATATATAGGTGTGGTCATGTCTCTTGTTTGTTAGGTTTTTTAAGCTCTTTAGCATATATGATCATCAAGATTGGACGATTGGTCGGTTTAAGGTGTTTATGGACGAGAATCTGAGTTGGGACTTGAAGTGGAAGAGATCTTATTTTGTCTATCGATAAAAAAAAGTTTAATACATTATTCGTCATTCATGATGTGACTCTTTCCCCGAATTATGATAGGTGGTGGTTGTGCCACTTAGAGGATGATATTTTTTGAGCCGCCTTAGCTTACTCTTCTCTCCTTTAGCACAACATATTTCGTGTTCCTCCAGTTAATATATGGAATCTAGTTCTTCCTTTTATTTGGGGTAACATTGTCCTTATAAAGTGGTTGTTTTCTCTTGCCAACTACTTCAAGAGAGGGTTCCTACTAGAGATAATTTGTTTAGGTGTAGGGTGTTAGTGGATTTTGAAGATGTTTTTTTGTCTAATATGTAGGGGGTGGCGGAGTCGATTACTCATTTGTTTCTGACTTGGGACCTAGCAGTATCTCTTTAATATGAGTTCTTTAGGTGGTTAGGATGGTGCTTCGTTTTTTCTAATGATAGTGCTTAGATCGTTGGAAGGTAAGTGTAACGCTCGATATTTAATTAATTATTTAGTTAAATATTTTCGAATTTATTTATGAAATTGGTTGATGTTGTAAATGTCGATTTAAGTTGTTATGTGGTTATTTGATAAATTGGTTGATTTAAGTTGTAGAAATAATATTATTAATAATATTAGAATTGTAGAATATTAATAATATTAAGATGATATAAGGTTAATTGTGTTGGCCTATTTTTATGGTTAGAAGTAGTAATAAGGGGTATCTTGTTAAGCCCAATTGAATAATAATATTATTAGATTAAGTTAAACAGAAATTAGGTTAATTAAAAGGTGAAGAAGAGTCTTAGAGCAGTACGTGAGAAGTTACAAAGAAGATGAATAGGAAAAGAGGCAAAACTAGGTCAATCGTAGAGTTACAGAGTAACCTTCAATACAAGGTAAGAGTGGGGTTCTAACTCTATAAGGGATTTTATGATGGTGGGTTATGGTAGAGTTAGGTTATGTAATTCTATAATCTCTTTGTGTTAATTTGATGTGTATGGGGTTTGTATGTGTGATGATTGATGATGATGAATTAGTGTAGATTGTTGATTTAATCTGTCGAAATTGACTATAATCAATGAATTGATGTTTTGAATTGTGTGGTAATTGATATATGTTGATAGCAATGATAATTGGATGTTTGATTACGTATTATTTCATGAAGTTTGTGTTTTTGGAATTGAGAAAAAAGGATTTCCGTACTGCACTTTACAGAATTCGTAAGACTGTTTGACAACATTTTTGAAAATTTGAAAACTCCATAACTTTTGACTCGGGTGTCCGTTTGACACGTCGTTCGAACCTACGGAAAGATAAAAATATTTTCTACAATGTGGTAATAATTTCGATGGCAGTAGACTAATATTTTATTAGAAGAATTCTGATATGTGCGTATGTTGTATGTGTTATAATGCAAAATATTGCGATTGAATGTATCGGTGTTGTATAAACAATGTACTAAGGATTTTGCATGATGTATTAATAATAATGATGATGTAGTATTATAGTATAATAATTTGTAGAAGTTTTGTAATTAGAAATAAGCATTTAAATAATTAATTAACCGGAAATAGTCGAAATAGTCTGGATAATTACACGGCTTATTTGTAGTAAATCTTGGTTGACTCGTTGTATTGTGTTCTTTGTTGAAAAATATGAATTAACAGGTGATATTATTGTCTCTAGTTATGGGCAAAATATTATGTTGTAGGCTTATGGCCAATATTTACTTGTTGTTGCATTGCTATAGAATTTTGTTGTTACAATTCTGACATTCATATTGTGTCGCATATATGGCATATCAAGTTGGAGCTGATGCTCAGTGAGTTGACTTAGATTGACAAATTAAGTTGAAAACTTATGCCTTGTTGATGTCTCTATTAATTGGCAGATTTCTAAGTTGGAAGTTCTGCTCCATTGGTACCACATGCATGTGCATTGTAACGAGTCGCATTCCGTGTTGCATATTTAATATGTTGGATTGTTGACTTGTGATGATTGATGTTGGTTGAAAGTTGTGAAGTGATGATTTTATATAATTTGATTTAATAAATTATTTATCATATATTCAATTATATGGTTTGATATCTCACTCCTTCTGTTTTAATATTGTCCTTTGTTGGTAAGGTGCAGGTAATCAACAAGGATAGTTGTTACCATCATTAGTTCGAGTCGGTGTTATCGCTCTGATACGTAGCACTCGGGGGGATGAACGATTGCTGTTTTATTGTTATTAATTCAATTGATTGAACTTTAAGTTTTTGTTTGTTAAATACTTATTATTTGAAATTGTTTAAGTTGGACAAAGATGATATATTCCTTTAAGTTGAATATTTGACTCTGCGCGTAATTAGGAAGTTGTTGGTTTTTAAAAGATTAAAATTATGTTGTTGTTGGTTCATTCCAGTTTAATGTGTTATGTATCTATAATGAATACCTTTGTTTTAAGTTGAAATTGTAGCATCCTGATTCGGTTGACGAATTCTTATAACTCTGATTTTTATAATAATCGTCGGGTAGAATTTGGGTGCTACATTAGTGGTATCAGAGCAAGTCGGTCCGTCTGACCAAGTTGTCGAGTTGTAGTTTTATCTAATAACCGAGTATTGTTAACTTGAGTTCTAACCGTCGTTTATGTTATAGTGATAAGTGAGATGTTCGAATAAGGTAAATTTTTGAGGACGGAAATATTTTAAGTGGGGGAGAGTTGTAACGCCTGATATTTAATTAATTATTTAATTAAATATTTTCGAATTTACTTATGAAATTGGTTGATGTTGTGAAATTTCAATTTAAGTTGTTATGTGGTTATTTGATAAATTAGTTGATTTAAATTGTAAAAATAATATAATTAATAATATTAGAATCATAGAATATTAATAATATTAAGATGATATAAGGTTAATTGTGTTGTGCCTGTTTTTATGGTTAGAAGTAGTAATATGGGGGTATGTTGTTAAGCCCAATAAAATAATAATATTAGTAGATTAAGTTAAACAGAAATTAGGTTAATTAAAAGGTGAAGAAGAGTCTTAGAGCAGTACGTGAGAAGTTACATAAAAGAGGAATAGGAAAAGAGACAAAGTTAGGTCAATCATAGAGTTAGAAAGCAACCTTCAATCCAAGGTAAGGGTGGGGTTCTAACTTTATAAGGGATTGTATGATGGTGGGTTATGGGAGAGTTAGGTTATGTGATTCTATAATCTCTTTGTGTGAATTTGATGTGTATGGGGTTTGTATGTGGGATGATTGATGATGATGAATTGGTGTTGATTATTGATTTAATCCATTGAAATTGACTATAATCAATGAGTTGATATTTTAAATTGTGTGGTAATTGATGTATGTTGATAGCAATCATAATTGGATGTTTTATTGCATATTATTTCATGAAGTTTTTGTTTTTGAAATTGAGAAAAAAGGGTTTTCGTACTGCACTTTACAGAATTCGTAAGATTGACAATATTTTTGAAAACTTGAAAACTCCATAACTTTTGACTCAGGTGTTCGTTTGACACACCATTCAAATCTACGGAAAGCTAAAAATATTTTCGATAATGTAGTAATAATTTTGATGGAAGTAGACTAATATTTTATTAGAAGAATTCTGATGTGTGCGTATGTTGTATGTGTTGTAATACAAAATGTTGCGATTGAATGTATCAGTGTTGTATAAACGATGTACGAAGGATTTTGCATGATGTATTAATAATAATGATGATTTAGTATTATAGTATAATAATTTGTAGAAGTTTTGTAATTAGAAATAAGTATTTAAATAATTAATTAACCGGAAATAATCGAAATAGTTTGGATAATTACACGACTAATTTGTAGTAAATTTTGGTTGACTCGTTGTATTGTGTTCTTTGTTGAAAAATGTGAATTAGCAGGTGATATTATTGCCTCTAGTTATAGGAAAAATATTAAGTTCTAGGATTATGGCCAATGTTGGTTTGTTGTTGCGTTGCTATAGAATTTTGTTTTTGTCATTCTGACATTCATATTGTATCTCATACATAGCATATCAAGTTGGAGTTGATGCTCAGTGACTTGGCCTGGATTGTCAAATTAAGTTGAAGGCTTATGCCTTGTTGATGCCTTTATTAATTGGCAGATTTCTAAGTTGAGAGTTCTGCTCCATTGGTACCACATGCATGTGCATTATGATGAGTCGCATTCCGTGTTGCATATTTAACATGTTGGGTTGTTGACTTGTGATGATTGATGTTGGTTGAAAGTTATGAAGTGGTGATTTTATATAATCTGATCTAATAAATTGATTATCATACATTCAATTATATAGTTTGATATCTCACCCCTTCTGTTTGAATGTTTTCCTCTGTTGGTAAGGTGCAGGTAATCAAGAAGGATAGTCGTTATCTTCGTTAGTTCAAGTCGGTGTTGTCGCTCTGATACGTAGCACTCGGGGGGATGAACGCTTGTTGTTTTATTGTTATTAATCCAGTTGATTGAATTTTAAGGTGTTGTTTGTTAAATACTTATTATTTGAAGTTATTTAAGTTAGACAAAGATGATATATTTCTTTAACTTGAATATTTGACTCCGCTGTGTAGTTATGAAGTTGTTGGTTTTTAAAAGATTTAAAATATATTGTTGTTGGTTCATTCCAGTCTAATGTGTTATGTATCTGTAATAAATGTCGTCGTTTTAAGTTGAAATTGTAGCATCCTAATTCGGTTGTCGAATTTTTATAACTCTGATTTTTATAATAATCGTCGGGTAGAATTGGGGTGTTACAGTAGGTCTGGGGTGATGGGTGATTTGGTTAAGATGTGATACAATGTACTTTGGTCGAGTTGAAAATTCTAGAATGATATAATTGTTTCAAAATCATTTACCAGTGTGAAGGATCTAGAAGATAAAAGCATATTTCTAATTTGGAAATGGAATCTTAGTATGCACACATAAATATTTGTGCTTTCTTGATATGATTTGAGAATATTACTTGAAGGTGTGAGAAACACAAGAAAGGGGAGTTTGAATTGGGTTGCCCCAAATATAATATTTTTGCAACTCAAACACAAAGATAACAAGTGACATAAAAATAGATGAACACAATTATTTTTGTCCTTATACACAAGGACTTAATCCACTATAATCAATCAGATTACAGACAACCACAATAAGTCTAATCAACTCTATTAGTACCTCTAATAAATTCGTCGATCCTTATTGCAAATCCATTATGACCGTAAGAAAAGTCTTCTTGAGAATCTAGACTACACGGAGTCTCTCAAGGAACCTATTAACATCAGTCGATTAGAAAAATATGTGTACATATATGCTTCTTGTAACGCCCGTAATTTAATTAATTATTTAATTAAATTATTTTTGGAATATTTGTGAAGATGTGTTATAATTAATTGGATTTAATTATTTTATTAAGTGGAGAAATAATATTAGAAGTATAATATTATTTGATGTGGGCTTGTTTTTAAAGGAATGAAAGTAATAAGGGGGTGTATCGGTTTTAAGCCCAATAAGGAATAAAGAATAATAGGGTTATTTTATTGTTGTTGGAATAGAATAGAAAGAAGAAGCAGTAGAAGAATAAGGGTTGAGAGGAGAACGTGCAAACCCTTGGAAAAGTGGAAAACGGCAAGAACGAGAATTCAACCGGGAATTGTAGAGCGACCTTCAATCCAAGGTAAGGGTGGGGTTCTGACACTATAATTTGGTTTATGATGATTGGTATGTGGGGTTAGAGGTGATTGTTGTCTTGTTCTTGAATTGAAAATATATGATTGTTGTATGATGAGAATTGATGAATTTTAGATGAATAATGATGCCATGATGTTGTTCGATCGATGTAGTATTATAGGATGATTATAGGTAATGAATTGTCATAATTAGATTAAATTTCTAGGGCTTAAAATTATGGAACCGTAGTGAGATCCAGGGAAGAAAATGCAGAATGTAGTGAGAAGGATATCAGGTGTTGCTGCATTAGAAAAATGAATTAAATTGGAGATAGAGTTAGTCGTACTATTCCTAGTTAGGTTGATACTAGGCTAAGAATTAAAATAGTGGGATTAATAAAAAGTAGCAGTTCTGATGGTAGAAGTGTTAGAAGTTGCGTTGGATTATTAGAAAGTAAAAGTTCTGATGGTAGAAGCTGTTAGAAGTTGCGTTGGATTATTAGAAAGTAGAAGTTCTGATGGTAGAAGCTGTTAGAAGTTGCGTTGGTTTATTAGAAAGTAGAAGTTCTGATGGTAGAAGCTGTTAGAAGTTATTTTGGATTATTAGAAAGTAGAAGTTCTGATAGTAGAAGCAGTGTTGGTCAGAAGTTGGGTTAGTCAGAAGCTGTGTCGTCAGAAGTTGTATTAGTCAGAGGTTGTATTAGTCAGAAGTTGTATTAGTCAGAAGTTGAGTGGGTCAGAAGTTGTGTTGTCAGAAGTTATGTTGTCAGAAGTTGAGTTGGTCAGAAGTTGTGGTGTCAGAAGTTGTGTTGTCAGAAGTTGTGTTGCTAGAAGCTGGGTCAGAAGTTGTGTTGGTTAGAGGTGGTGTTGTCAGAGGTTGTGCTGGCCAGAAGTTGTGTTGGCCTTTACGTTGTTTTCGTACATAATGTGAAGGAATAGATGCTTAGAAGCTGCTATTTGAACTATAACAGTAGGAATAGTAACAGTCATGACGTTAGAGTTACAGAATAGTAGTATTGATCTACTGTGGTATTAATGTACAACTGAGTTGTTAGTGAGAAGTTATTAATAATATTGTGTTGATGATTTATAATAAATAAATGATGTTTGATGAATTATTATGATGATATGAGATGTGGATGACGAGACGTTGAGATGCCTTTGAGATGTTGTTAATTGAGATGAATTTTGAGATGTTGTTAATTGAGATGAATTTTGAGATGTTGTTAATTGAGATGAATCTTGAGATGTTGTTAATTTGAGATGTTGTTAACTTGGGTGTTGTTATTACATTCATGGTTGTGTTGTTATTACATTCATGGTTGTGTTGCATACATTGCATTTTTGAGATGGAGCTTATGCTCGTTGAGATGGCCTGTATTGGCGAATTTTGAGATGAAGGCTATGTCTTGTTGATGCCTCTATTAATTGGAAAATTTTTGAGATGTGAGTTCTGCTCCAATGGTACCACATGCATTTGCATAGTATTGAGTCGCATTATATGATTGAATAAAGAAGTGTATTTTGATGTTGATGAATGTGTATATACATTGTAATTATTGTTGATTATGAGATGAGAAGTGGTGATGTTATTGATCTAATTTAATATATTAATTATCATGCGATTTATTATATTGTTAGATATCTTACCCCCTTCTGTTTGAATGTTGCCCTTATGTTGGTAACGTGCAGGTAATCGAGAGTGAAGGTTGTATACCTTCAGTAGTTCGAGTCGGTGTCATTGCTCTGATATGTAACACTCGGGGGCATGAACGCTTGCTGTTTTGATTGATGATTTTCAGTTGTTGAATGTTAAATTGATTATTATTAAATATGTGATGTTTCGAAGTTGTTGTTTTGTTGTTAGAGATGTTATTAAGAATTCTGATGCATAGTTGTTGAATTGTTTAATTAAAGATCTTATGATGATGGTTCATCCGATGTTTTGAAAGTGTTATATATCCACGATGAATGCAATGAATTTGATAGAAGAATTTGTGACGTCCTGTATCGTCTGCATGATCGAATTTTATAACTCTGATTTATTTATATAATTGTCGGGGTAGAATTGGGGTGTTACAAAGTTGGTATCAGAGCAAAAGGTTGGTTTGACCTTGTCGTTGAGTCGTAGTTGTCTAACAATCGAGTATTGTTATTTTAAGTTCTAACAATTGTTTATGTTGTAGTGAGAAGTTGAGATGGTTGGAAGAAATGATGTTGCACTTGCTGCTGCCTTAGAAGCAATGGCTCATGCAATGGAAAATCAGTCGAATGCTGACGAGAATGCTGGATCTCGTAGCTTGGCGAATTTCCAGAGAGAGGATCCACCTACGTTCAATGGAAAGTATGATCCTGACGGAGCCTTGGAGTGGTTAAAGGAGATTGAGAGAATCTTTCGTGTGATGGACTACACTCCAGCGCAGAAGGTTCGTTATGGTACTCATATGCTGGCAATCGAGGGTGATGACTGGTGGCTAGAGACTTGTCAGAAGTTGGAAGCTGCAGGTGAGAATGTCACTTGGGCCGTGTTCTGTAGAGAATTCCTGAGAAAGTAGTTTCCTGAAGATGTTTGTGGTAAGAAGGAAATTAAGTTCCTTGAGCTGAAGCAAGGAAGTATGTCAGTTGTTGAGTATGCTGTCAAGTTTGCTGAGTTGGCTAAGTTTTATCCGCATTACGCTGAGGAAAATGATGAATTTTCGAAGTGTATTAAGTTTGAAAACGGGTTGCGCCCGGAGATTAAGAAGGCAGTTGGATACCAGAAGATCCGTGTCTTTGCTGATTTGGTTGATAGCTGTAGGATTTATGAAGAGGATAATAATGCTCATTACAAGATTATCAGTGAGAAGAGGGGTAAGCACCGACAGAATCGTGGTAAGCCTTATGATTTCCTAGCTGGTAAAGGTAAACAGAAAGTTTCTCAGAGACAGAGGACTAGTGGGGGAGATGCTCCTGCTGGTGTGGTTTGTTTTAAGTGTGGAAAACCTAGGCATAAGAGTAATGTATGCACGACTGAAGTGAAGAGGTGTTTCCGTTGTGGCAAGAACGGATATGTCATATCTGAGTGTGAACATAAGGATGTGATTTGTTTCAACTGTAGAGAAGAAGGGCACATTGGTAGTCAGTGTCTGAAACCGAAGAGGGCTCAGTCCAATGGTAAAGTGTTTGCTTTGGTTGAGGATCAGACAATTTCTAAGGACAGACTTATCAGAGGTACATGTTTCATTAATAGTACTCCTTTAATTACTATTATTGATATCGGTGCTACGCATTATTTTATTGTTGCTGATTGTGTTGAAAGATTGGGTCTTATGTTGTCTTATTTGAATGGAGAAATGGTCGTCGATACTCCAGCCAAGGGGTCGGTGACTACTTCTTTTGTGTGTTTGAAGTGTCCCTTATTGATCTTCGACAAAGACTTTGTTGTTGATTTGGTTTATTTACCGTTAAGAGGTTTGGATGTGATTTTGGGTATGAACTGGTTAGAGCATAATTGTGTTCATATTAACTGTTATGACAAGTCTGTGAAGTTTTCTACTCCTGAAGAAGAGGAAGATGGTCTGTTGTCTTCTAGACAGTTGAGGAAGTTGATGCAAGAAGAAGTACATATGTTCTCGTTGATGGCGTTGCTATCTGTAGAGACTCAAGCTATAATTGAGGAGTTGCAGGTGGTGTGTGAATTTCCTGAAGTTTTCCCTGATGAAATTCTTGATATACCGCCAGAGAAGGAAGTTGAATTTGCTATTGATCTTGTAACTAGTACCAGACATGTGTCTTTGGAACCATACAGGATGTCTGTGTCTGAATTGTCAGAGTTAAAGAAGCAATTGGAAGAGTTACTTGAGAAGAAGTTTGTAAAACTAAGTGTGTCGTCGTGGGGTGCTCCAGTGTTGTTAGTAAAGAAGAAAGATGGGAGTATGAGGCTTTGTGCTGATTATAGACAGCTGAATAAGGTGACTATTAAGAACAAGTATCCACTTCCAATAATAGATGACTTGATGGACCAATTGGTGGATGCTCGTGTGTTTAGTAAGATTGATTTGAGGTCAGGTTACCATCAGATTAAAGTGAAGGATGAAGATATTTAGAAGACGGATTTCAGGACGCGTTATGGACATTGCAAGTATTTAGTGATGCCTTTCGGTGTTACTAATGGGCCGGGAGTATTTATGGAATATATGAATCATATCTTTCATACTTATTTGGATCAGTTCGTAGTGGTGTTCATTGATGATATTTTGATTTACTCTAAGTCAGAAGAAGAGCATGCAGAACATTTAAGAGTAGTATTGCAAGTTTTGAAAGAGAAGAGGTTGTATGCAAAGCTGTCCAAGTGTGAATTTTGGTTGAAAGAGGTTAGTTTTCTTGGTCATGTGATTTCAGGTAGTGGCATTGTTGTAGATCCATCGAAGGTTGATGTTGTGTTGCAATGGGAAACCCCAAAGTCAGCTATTGAGATTAGAAGTTTCTTGGGATTAGCTGGTTACTATAGAAGGTTTATCGAAGGGTTTTCTAAGTTGTCACTTCCGTTGACTAAGTTGACTTGTAAAGGTAAAGCTTTTGTATGGGATGTTCAATGCGAAGAAAGTTTTACAGAATTGAAGAAGAGGTTGACGTCGGCTCTGATTTTGACGTTGCCTAATCCAGGAGAGTCTTTTGTGGTATATTGTGATGCTTCTAAGATGGGTTTAGGAGGTGTGCTTATGCAGAATGGTAAGGTAGTTGCTTATGCGTCAAGGCAGTTGAGGACTCATGAGAAGAACTATCCTACGCATGATTTAGAACTTGCTGCAGTTGTTTTTGTATTGAAGATTTAGAGGCATTATCTTTATGGTTCTAGATTTGAAGTGTTTAGTGACCATAAGAGCTTAAAGTATTTGTTTGATCAGAAAGAGTTGAATATGAGGCAACGAAGATGGTTGGAATTGTTAAAGGATTATGATTTCAGTTTGAATTATCATCCAGGAAAAGCGAATATGGTGGCTGATGCATTGAGTCGAAAGACTTTACATATGTCAGCAATGATGATTAAAGAGTTGGAATTAATTGAACAGTTCAGAGATATGAGCTTAGTTTGTGAGGTTACTCCGCAGAGTGTTACGTTGGGTATGTTGAAGATTAATAATGAATTTTTAGACAGTATCAGAGAAGCTCAGAAGTTGGATGTGAAACTGGTAGATTTGATGGTTGGGATTGATTAATTTGAGAACAATGATTTTAAGCTAGATAAGCAAGGTGTGTTGAGGTTTCGTAACCGGATTTGTATTCCTGATGATGCTGAGATAAAGAAAGGGATACTTGAAGAGAGTCATAGAAGTAAGATGAGTATTCATCCAGGAGCTACGAAGATGTATCAAGATTTGAAAGGTTTGTTTTGGTGGCCTGGGATGAAGAGTGATGTGGCTTGGTTTGTGTATGCATGTTTGACTTGTCAGAAGTCGAAAGTTGAACATCAGAAGCATGCATGATTGATGCAACCGTTAGAAGTTCCAGAATGGAAATGGGATAGCATTTCAATGGACTTTGTGACGGGGTTGCCTAATACTATAATAGGACATGATTCTATTTGGGTGATTGTTGATAGGCTTACGAAGTCATCTTATTTTATTCCTATTAACATCAATTTTATGTTGCCGAAGTTGGCTGAGATTTATATTAGTGTGATTGTGAAGCTGTATGGTGTTCCTTTGTGCATTGTGTCAAATAGGGATCCAAGATTTACTTCAAATTTTTGGAAGAGTTTGCAAGAAGCGTTGGGTTCTAAGTTGAGGTTGAGTTCAGCGTATCATCCTCAGACAAATGGTCAGACTGAATGGACTATTCAATCGTTGGAAGACTTGTTAAGGGCATGTGTTCTTGAGCATGGAGGTTTGTGGGATACTTATCTTCCGTTGATTGAGTTCACTTATAATAACAGTTACCATTCTAGTATTGGGATGGCACCTTTTGAAGCGTTGTATGGTCGGAGATGTAGAACTTTGTTATGTTGGCATGAATCTTGTGAGAGTGTAGTACTTGGACCTGAACTTGTTCATGAGACTACTGGGAAAGTGAAGTTGATTCGAGAAAAGATGAAAGCTGCCCAAAGTAGACAGAAGAGTTATCATGACAAGCGAAGGAAGGATTTAGAATTTCAAGCTGGTGATCATGTGTTTTTTAGAGTTACACCTATGACTGGTGTTGGGCGAGCATTGAAGTCTAAGAAGCTCACTTCTCGTTTTATTGGACTGTATCAGATTTCGGAAAGAGTGGGGATGTTTCTTATAGAGTGTCTTTACCGCCTAATCTTTCGAATTTGCATGATGTGTTTCATGTGTCGCAACTTCGGAAGTATATTTCAGATCCATCTCGTGTGATTCATATGGACGATGTGCAAGTACGGGATAATCTTACGTGGAGACGAATCCTATACGGATCGCGGATCGTGAAATGAAGACTCTGAGGGGCAAGGAGATTGCCTTGGTTAAAGTGGTTTGGCTAGGAGCTTCTGGTGAAAGCATGACTTGGGAGTTAGATAGCAAGATGTGAGACTCCTATCTTGAATTGTTTGATTGAGGTAAATTTTCGAGGACGAAAATATTCTAAGTGGGGGGGAGTTGTAACGCCCGTAATTTAATTAATTATTTAATTAAATTATTTTTGGAATATTTGTGAAGATGTGTTATAATTAATTGGATTTAATTATTTTATTAAGTGGAGAAATAATATTAGAAGTATAATATTATTTGATGTGGAATTGTTTTTAAAGGAATGGAAGTACTAAGAGGGTGTATCGGTTTTAAGCCCAATAAGGAATAAAGAATAATAGGGTTATTTTATTGTTGTTGGAATAAAATAGAAAGAAGAAGTAGTAGAAGAATAAGGATTGAGAGGAGAACGTGCAAACCCTTGGAAAAGTGGAAAACGGCAAGAACGAGAATTCAACCGGGAATTGTAGAGCGACCTTCAATCCAAGGTAAGGGTGGGGTTCTGACTCTATAATTGGGTTTATGAAGATTGGTATGTGGGGTTAGAGGTGATTGTTGTCTTGTTCTTGAATTGAAAATATATGATTGTTGTATGATGAGAATTGATGAATTTTAGATGAATAATGATGTCATGATGTTGTTCGATCGATGTAGTATTATAGGATGATTATAGGTAATGAATTGTCATGATTAGATTAAATTTCTAGGGCTTAAAATTATGGAACCGTAGAGAGATGCAGGGAAGAAAACGCAGAATGTAGCGAGAAGGATATCAGGTGCTGATGCATTAGAACAATGAATTCAATTGGAGATAGAGTTAGTCGTATTGTTCCTAGTTAGGTTGATACCAGGCTAAGAATTAAAATAGTGGGATTAATAAAAAGTAGCAGTTCTGATGGTAGAAGCTGTTAGAAGTTGCGTTGGATTATTAGAAAGTAGAAGTTCTGATGGTAGAAGTTGTTAGAAGTTGCGTTGGATTATTAGAAAGTAGAAGTTCTGATGGTAGAAGTTGTTAGAAGTTGCGTTGGATTATTAGAAAGTAGAAGTTCTAATGGTAGAAGCTGTTAGAAGTTGAGTTGGATTATTAGAAAGTAGAAGTTCTGATAGTAGAAGCAATGTTGGCCAGAAGTTGGGTTAGTCAGAAGCTGTGTCGTCAGAAGTTGTATTAGTTAGAGGTTGTATTAGTCAGAAGTTGTATTAGTCAGAAGTTGAGTGGGTCAAAAGTTGTGTTGTCAGAAGTTATGTTGTCAGAAGTTGAGTTAGTCAGAAGTTGTGTTGTCAGAAGTTGTGTTGTCAGAAGTTGTGTTGTCAGAAGTTGTGTTGCTAGAAGCTGGGTCAGAAGTTGTGTTGGTTAGAGGTGGTGTTGTTAGAGGTTGTGTTGGCCAGAAGTTGTGTTGGCCTTTACGTTGTTTTCGTACAGAATGTGAAGGAATAGATGCTTAGAAGCTGCTATTTGAACTATAACAGTAGGAATAATAACGGTCATGACGTTAGAGTTACAGAATAGCAGTATTGATCTACTGTGGTATTAATGTACAACTGAGTTGTTAGTGAGAAGTTATTAATAATATTGTGTTGATGATTTATAATAAATAAATGATGTTTGATGAATTATTATGATGATATGAGATGTGGATGACGAGACGTTGAGATTCCTTTGAGATGTTGTTAATTGAGATGAATTTTGAGATGTTGTTAATTGAGATGAATTTTGAGATGTTGTTAATTGAGATGAATTTTGAGATGTTGTTAATTGAGATGAATTTTGAGATGTTGTTAATTGAGATGAATCTTGAGATGTTGTTAATTTGAGATGTTGTTAACTTGGGTGTTGTTATTACATTCATGGTTGTGTCGCATACATTGCATTTTTGAGATGGAGCTTATGCTCGTTGAGATGGCCTGTATTGGTGAATTTAGAGATGAAGGCTATGCCTTGTTGATGCCTCTATTAATTGGCAAATTTTTGAGATGAGAGTTCTGCTCCAATGGTACCACATGCATTTGCATAGTATTGAGTCGCATTATATGATTGAATAAAGAAGTGTATTTTGATGTTGATGAATGTGTATATACGTTGTAATTATTGTTGATTATGAGATGAAAAGTGGTGATGTTATTGATCTAATTTAATATATTAATTATCATGCTCTTTATTATATTGTTAGATATCTCACCCCTTCTGTTTGAATGTTGCCCTTATGTTGGTAACGTGCAGGTAATCAAGAGTGAAGACTATATACCTTCAGTAGTTCGAGTCGGTGTCATTGCTCTGATATGTAACACTCGGGGGGATGAACGCTTGCTGTTTTGATTGATGATTTTCAGTTGTTGAATGTCAAATTGATTATTATTAAATATGTGATGTTTCGAAGTTGCTGTTTTGTTATTAGAGGTGTTATTAAGAATTCTATTGCGTAGTTGTTGAATTGTTTAATTAAAGATGTTATGATGATGGTTCATTCGATGTTTTGAAAGTGTTATATATCCACGATGAATGCAATGAATTTGATAGAAGAATTTGTGACGTCCCGATTCGTCTGCATGTTTGAATTTTATAACTCTGATTTATTTATATAATTGCCAGGGTAGAATTGGGGTGCTACACTTCTACACAAGCAAATTACACAATATTTAAGTACAACAACTAGGTGTAGAAATAGGCTAGGCTAGGCTAGGCTTTATAAGGCCTGAGCCTGGCCTTAATAAACTTACAAAGCCTGAGCCTGACCTATGACCTACTATATGATCATTTTTTTGGCCTGACCTGACCTTTTTAAAAGTCTGGACTGACCTGAAAGCCTATTTAAAAGCCTGTTTCTCATTAAGATTTTCAATAAATTCATATTACTTAAGAAACCTTATAGGTCGACCTATATATGAATACATAGGCCGACTTATTTAAATTTTTTCTAATATATCTGTATATATGTCTGGATATTTAGCCTTTTTTATAATAAATATATATATATATATATATATATATATATATATATATATATATATATATATATATATATATATATATATATATATATATATATATATATATATATATATATATATATATATATATATATATATATATATATATATATATATATATATATATATATATATATATATATATATATATATATATATATACCAACCTATTTAGACTATTTTTAATATATATAAAAATATAGGCCGACCTATAAGGCTTCATAGGCTTTTTAATAGCCTAAGCGTGACATATTTAAATAAATGGGCTTTTAAAAAAGCCTAAGCCTGGCCTTTTACTAAATAAGTCTGACCTAGCCTCAAATAGGCTAGGCCATAGGTTCATGTAGGCTGACCTGGCCTATTCTCACCCCTAACAGCAACACAAAAGTGTTGATAGCAAGATACGAACAAAAGCTCCTTGCTTATTTACAAAATTATTCAAAGAATTACTCTAGAGAATTTATGCAGCGGTTTGGTGTAGTTTTTTGGAACTGATTTGTTGATTTCAAATTCTTCTGAGTACCTCTTTTATAGCTAAAAGAAGAGATCTGTTAGGGGGCATAATAGGAAACAAAAATACATTTGTTTTGTTCCCAGTGGTCATGGTGAAACTGGTAGACAATAGTACAAAAAGGTTTGTCCATAATGTACTTTTGTACTTTTGTACTTTTGTACTTTTATACTAACCATCATACGCAATTCCTTAGTCTTGATCTTCGTCTTCTATGTATTCAAAGGCTTCTGATTTGTTTCGTTGATGAAGCATGTTATTGAAGGATAAGAACTATGTATCTTCAAAACCTAAGTCTTTAGAGCCTTTCAGGGCTTGTTCAGAGAACCCCTGCCTCAAGAGTCTTCAACACTTGGTCTTCAGAATGTCTTCAAATATTTAGAACTCGTTCAACATAAATTTTTCTTCAACATCTTCAAAACTTGTAACATTGGAATTAAATCTTTAGAAGGCCTCCAAAGCTTCCTTGCATTAGTCATTATCAGAAGCTCTTTTACTAACGTTCCTTAGAACCGTTGCTTAAGACACATTCTAGAACTTTGACTTAACTTGTAACACATTGTTGTACTCCAAAATTTGTCCTCTCATGTCTCAAGGACTCTTAGAATTACTTCAGTCAAGTTTCAAGCCCCAGACCACATTTTCTAAGAAGAATCATTCAAGTTACCAAGAGGGGGCAAAATGAGCAAAATTGGAGTTTCAGTTGGAAAAAGTCAACCGGATGCTAAAAAGTCAAACTTTGACTTTTTGACCAAATTTGGGTCCCAAAAATCACATTATGTCAAGACATCCAAAAAATGAAGTTTGATCATCAAAAATCAAGAGAATCAAAAATCCAACTTTACAAGACTTTGAAAATTTTCTAAGTATTTTCTATACTTGGTTAAACTCATTTACTTCATGACATCTTTTATTAAAATTCCAAATAATTCAAAATGGTGCAAGTAATTCAAGTTATTACAAAGTGGCATTTTTGCAAAATTATAAATTCTAAAATGATGTCTTGATTGAGTTCTCTCAAAAAACCTTGCCACAATATTTTTTGCCCTTGACATAATGTGCCTGAAATATTCCACAAGACCAAATTTGTGTCTTGCTACAAATCATATTGTCCAAAGTTGAACAAAGTGTGATATGCTACATTGCTACAACACCCCATGCTGCCCTGCAAGAAACCTTGTGCCATGCTGCACCCCAAGTATACATGCTACCCAATACAGTCCAAAACTGCTCTATGAAGTCTGCCCAAGCCTGCATCATAACAGCCCCAGAATTGCACCAAAATTGCAAAGGAAAATTGTGTGAAGAAAGTATCAAAATAGTAAGCAAAAACAATTCAAAAATAACTTATTTGGTTTCCCCCCTAAACCTCAATCAAAGGTCTACAAAAGGGACTGTCTCATAAGACATATGGGTTGGATTTTGAGAGTTGGGTTTTGGAGAGGAAGATTAAGAGAGAGAATAGAGAGTTTTGTTGAACAGAAAAACAAAATCCTTTGTAACCTTGAATGATTTTCAAACTAGTTATGTTCTTACTCAAAACAGAACCCCAACCCATCACTCCACCATACAAACTCTCCCCTAAGCCAAACATCTCCTCACCTACAAAGACTGTCCAAACATAAAAACAGTCCCTGTAGTGCTATTCATCTTAACCTTCAAAAAACACCAAAAACATCACAATACAGCCTAACTTAGTTTCAACAGTCCAAAGTAGCTTTCTGGAGATTCATTGAAGTCATCATAACATTTGGAAAAAGCATTCAGATTTAAAACAGCAAGTGCAGCTCAAAGGTAAGTCTTCTTGACTTGACATCTTTTCATACATCATTAATGATTTGTTGTTTTTGAAGATAAGATGTAGTATTTTATTATCCCTTTGAACTAATCATTTGCTTATGGTTTAAGCTTATTCAATCATGTGTTATTTACACTTATCTATCATATGCCATAAACTAACCTGTACAGTCAGTAAAACAATGTTTAAGGCAGGAAAGCACAGCCTGTATCGACACATATCTTTATGTATCGACTCATCCTAGTGAAAAAACAGGGTATGAGTCGACACATAACCCTCATGCATCGACCCATACTGAGTTCAGGTCATAAAACAGAAGCTGGAAGAGCCTACGAGTCTATACATACGCATTTTGCATCGATACAAGAAGGTGCATGAGTCGACACATCCCATTATGTGTCGACTCATACTGAGCTATTTTTGTTTTACAGGAGCAAGGAAAAGCTATGTGTCGATGCATAGCAGCATGGGTCGACACATAGCAGTTCAAAATGAATTTTTTCCTTTGTTTTGCACCGTTTTTACATTATTTTCATTATTATTCGATATGGTTGTAATATTTCAGTTTCCACTTTATCCCCATTGTGAATTTGTACCCCTATCCCCCTAAAAGTGATGTAATAGCTTAGGATTTGTTTTCCGCATTTTACTCGCTTTCGTATATTGCAAGTAATTAGGATGTATGGAAAGACAAAATCAATAATTAGATAACCTTTCAATTACAAGACAAAATGCATGCAAACTAATGCACTTTCACACTAGCAACTCTAGGGTAATCTCACTTTGTTGCCTTTCGGAAAATAGTCACGTCCCTCGAATATGGGACGTTTTAGCAAAGACCCTTTGATAAAAAAGATCGTAGTCCCTCGATTACCCTCGATGTTGCCTCCGGTAAAACGATCTAGTCCCTAAACGACATTGCTAAAACGTCTCATAAGTTGCCTTCTATGACTATATAAACGTCCCATACATGTCCCTTCACATCCAATGATGGGACTCCTTACCAAATCAATGGTAAGATAGTCACATCTAAAGGAGAAGAAAAAGAACGCTTAAGACCTTTCAAGTAGGTAGATTCGCTCCTAGTTACTCGCTTGCTCACGACAAAAACATTTTTACACACCAACACTTCCATTTCTAAAGTATTTTCAAAACATTTTGTATACATTCTTATAGAGACGAGAACCATTGCAAAATATCTTTCCGAAAACCACTTTCCACAACACAATCCATAAACACGTCTTTGAACTATCTTTCGAAACAAAACTTTGTACGCATTCTTATAGAAACGAGAACCATTACAAAGATATTTTCAAAACACTTTCAAAGCCCACACCACAAAGCACATTCAAACAAAAGCAAGTGATCTAGCGAGTAACTAAGAGCCCATGGAAAACCATGGATGGAAAGGGTGCTAACACCTTCCCTTTTCATAATCTACCCCCCCGAACTCAAGAAAACATCTCTAAAGGTCTTTCCTGTGCTTTTTCACCTTTCCTTTTGGATAAAAGAAAAGTAGGTGGCAACTCTTGCTAAACCGCAACATTTGCAAACGCAAACCTCAAGTCAGTTCTCCCACTGTATCATAGAACTGGCGACTCTGCTAGGGATTATTCTTAAAGTGGGGTTACCTTAGGGATAAATCACATTTACTTTCTTTCTTTGTTTGATTTGTATGCTTTACATTATGGTTCTCTGTTTGGGCTTGCTTTGATCCTCCACCCGAATCTGGGACACCTTTTTAGGTAAATAGCAATAGATTACGGAAACTGTACGGTGTAGACCGATATGGTTGAAACAATGGCTCTGTTAGTGTGACGCATTTGTGGGTACCGGTATCCCTCGTGGTGAATCGAGGAGAATACGGGGCCGCTGAGTGGCGTCATGAAGCACTAATTGACTTTAGAACCCTAATTGAACAAACTTGGCCATTAGGACGTAGTGAGATAACCGGTTTCGGTTTAGAGCTGAAAATTGGTTGATACTTGATACTACACTCATTGAGGCTGGACTTTTGGGATATCTCGGCCGCAAGAAAAGATTGATTGTGCTGAGACAATTCCTAAGAGAAAGTTTGGTGATATTGAGATCCTTTAGAACCCGATCACTATTACTAGGACAGGTTGAACCAACTGAACTTCAGGAGGGTACTTACCTATTAAACCTCACGCAAGCCTAAAACATAGGGATTTGTTTTCCTTGTGTGTATATACTTGTACATAACATCATAAACATCATAAGAATCATGTGCATGCTCACTAACCATTTCAAAGATTTAGAATTTTATCTTTGTTTTGTTTTGTAGGTCATGAATTCCGCTCGGAGGAACACCATCTGAATCAGCTTTGTAAAAGCACACCCTCAACTTCAAGAGTTAGCCTCAAGAGTACCCGGGGATTCTCCTTTTACCAAGAAATATGATCGACTCCTCAGTTTGGCTACATCCAGTTTCCAAGAAGAGATGATGTGTGTGCTATTCCAATTCTTCGATCCTGTACACCATTGCTTCACTTTCCCAGACTATCAGTTGGTACCTACACTGGAAGAGTTCTCTCTACTCTTAGGGGTGCCCATGCTTGATCAGATACCATTCACCGGTCTAGAGGGGATTCCAAAACCTGAAGTCATCGCCGAAGCTTTGCATCTGAAGATAGCTGACATCATAGCCAATTGGGAGACAAGAAGCGGGGTTAAAGGTTTCTTAGCCAAGTTTATATTGGAGAAGGCTCATTCCTTCTGGGAAGACATGGATTTCCAAGCTTTTGAAGACGTCTTGGCTCTTCTCATTTATGGTTTGGTTCTGTTCCCCAACTTAGACCAATTCATAGATGTTAATGCCATCAAAGTATTTCTCTCTCGCAATCCCGTACCTACCTTACTGGGAGACATCGTGCATTGCCTTCATATTCGCACCGTGAAGAAAAGAGGTACTCTCTTGTGTTGTATGCCCTTACTCGCTAAGTGGTTCACTTCACACCTACCTCAATCAGCATTGAAGAACGAACAAAGACTGACATGGTCTCAAAGGATGATGTCCCTCACTCATTCTGACATTGGTTGGTGTTCAAGATCCTTGGAAGATGTCTCTATCATTGACCGCTGTGGGGAATTCTCTAACGTACCTTTACTTGGTATAAGGGGAGGAATCACCTACAACCCCTGTTTAGCTCTTCGACAGTTTTGGTATGCCCGAAGAGACGGTCTGTAACACCCCAGTTTCAATTATTTGATTTATTTAAATTTGGGAAATTATTTTATTAGAATTAATAAAATAAAAAGGAATTATTTATTTTGAAATATGGAGGAAAATAAAAGAAATAAGAAATATGGATTTCTTTTAAGTTATTGGGCTTGGATGTTGTTAGTAAAGAGTGGGGGTGCAGGAGAAATAAAGATGTGTTTTGGAACTCAAGTTATTTTTTTCTCATTATTCACGATAACACAGAAGTTGGGATTTTGGGAAGCAGAGCTCTGAAGGTACGAAGAACGAAGAACGAAGAACATCGCTCAAAAAGTTCAAAGCTGCTAATTGATAAGGTAAGGGGGGCTATTACTCGATTTACCTTTATTTATGGGTTTATGTACGGTTGATTTGGGTAATCGTAGGGAAAAACCCAATTGTTAGATGTTATTAGGGATCGATACCCTTAGGATTGAACTTTGTTAAAGAGGGTTTAGGTTCTCAATTTTATGAAATCAATTAACGATTTTAGGTTCCAAATGGTGGATTGGAAGTATATCTGCATGATCGTGAATTTACCTTAGAAGTTATAGGGATAACCCCAATGTTAACAGATTTCCCCAAAATGAACGACTAATCACTTCTAAGGTTACTATAATGATTGTTGGTAATTAGGAAATTGAGGTGTTGTTTTGAATTATACAAAATCGATGTCGTTAGGTACCGAAATGCGCGTTTTGGCTGGCATTTTCCCGCGTTTGGCTGCTGTTCTGAGCTGCTACAGGTACAGGAAAATTCTGTACGCGCTCAGCAACACGGACCGTGTTGCACAACACGGGCACCCATGTTGCTATTCTGTGTTGGTAAAGTAATGTGTTTTCTGGACACATTACAACACGGGCCGTGTTGCACAACACGGGCACCCGTGTTGGTCCCCTGTAATGAGAAAAAAATGTGTTTTTCTGGATCTATTACAACACGGGCCGTGTTGCACAACACAGGCACCCGTGTTGATGCTACTGTGTTGATTTTTCTGAACTTTGTTTTCAGTACTTGATTGTGGATTTTTACTGTCATGCTTTTGGATAATGTTATCAAGCATGAATTATGATATGACTTGATATGATTGATGTTTAAATAGTATGCTGAGTGATTACATGCTATCCATATCTTGTTATGATTTGATGTTGTTGATGTTGCATGATATGTTGATTGATGTTCATAGTATGTTGAGTGTTACATACTTTACATATCATGTTGCATTTGTTAATTCCCATTGTGTGGAATTAACATGGTGGCCAATATACGTGTCCGCGATTTAATGGAACGTTGAGGTGGTAGCCGTGTCCGCGATATAATGGAACGGTGAGTTATCCGTGACCCGAGATTTAATGGGGCGGTGAAGTGGTACCACATGCATGGGTGTGTTGCATTACCTTGAATATAACATGAATGGATGATTTTTCCAATGTTGTATTTGATTGTTTGTAGGCACGTATGGTTGCTAAATTGTTGACGATGTTGATGTTAATTGCAAATATGAAAAATAATATATTATGGGTATACGAATTGTAAGGTTTTTCTGTAAACTATGAAACATGCTAATTGTTGGGTGATGCTTATGGTTTCCTGAATTGATTGTTACGAACGTATAATCAAATGTATAATTGAGATGCTCACCCTTACTGTTGAATATTTCAGATTGAGGAGCTTCATTCAGGTGCTTGGCGAAGGCTTGTCGTTTCTAGTTTACTTTCGCTTTAGTATTGTCCGGGTCATGCTCTGATAGTTGTAACTCCGGGAACGTTTGTTTGTCGAGCTGTTTTAGTCAGACTCGTTTAATTCCTTATGTTTTGTTATAATATGATGTTGGCATTTTCCAGGTGTTAATCCCTGATGATTTTGAAAATATTATAACATTGATTTTATTAATTAAATTATTCCGCTGTGTAAACATGTATGAGTTACTACTACGTTATGCATGACATGAATTTGTTTTATTAAAAGAGAATTGTAGCATCCTCGATTATACATGTACTCTGAAATTATGATTTTAATAATTGCGAAAATTTATTCGGGGTTTTTAGAGGGTGTTACAATAGTGGTATCAGAGCATAGTCGGTCGTTGCGACCAAAGTCTTGAGTCAGTCATCCCTTTTGTATGCGATTAGTGTAAGGTAACACTGTCGATACTGTATTATAAATGTGGAATATGTTTTAATTCTCAGGAATATGGCTGGAAGAGGTAACGGACGCAATGATGCTGCACTAGCTGAGGCTTTGGGGATGTTAGCTGGTGTACTTGCTGGAAACCCAACTGGAGGCGTGATTGGTGCTGATAGGCAATTGGGAAATTTCCAAAGGAACAATCCTCCGTTGTTCAAAGGTACACATGACCCTGAAGGTGCTCAGAAGTGGCTGAAGGAAATCGAAAGGATTTTCCGTGTGATTGATTGTGCTGAAGATCTGAAGGTCAGATATGGTACGCATATGTTGGCAGAAGAGGCCGACGACTGGTGGGTTGCCACAAAGACCGAGATGGTTCAGGATGGAGAGGCACTGACTTGGGCTAACTTCAGAAGAGCTTTTCTGAGGAGATACTTTCCTGAAGATGTTCGGGGAAGAAAGGAAATTGAGTTTTTGGAGCTTAAGCAGGGCAATCTGACTGTTAGTGAGTATGCTACTAAGTTCACTGAGCTGGCAAAGTATTATGCTCACTACAACAATGATGAGGCTGGAGAATTCTCTAAATGTATCAAATTTGAGAATGGTCTCCGAGATGAGATTAAGCAGGGAATCAGGTACCAGCGTATTCGTAGATTTTCTGATCTGGTGGATTGTAGCAGAATCTTGGAAGAAGATATTACCAAGAATAGGTCGTCTCACTCTCGTGGGGCTGTGGATAAAAGGGGAAAGCAACATATGGACCGTGGCAAGCCATATGGTAGAGATAACCAGAGATCAGGCGGTTGGAAAAGGCCTAGTGGGGGAGATTCTAAGGCTCCTATCAGATGCTACAGGTGTGGTGAGTCTGGTCATCACATTCGAGATTGCAAGAGTGATGAGAAGAAGTGCTATAAATGTGGAAAGGCTGGTCATTTGTCTATTGATTGCAAAGGGAAGTCTGTTACTTGTTACAATTGTGGCGAAGAAGGTCACATTCGTCCGCAGTGTCCTAAGCCTAAGAAGGATCAGTCAGGTGGAAAAGTGTTCGCTTTGTCTGGATCTGAGACTACTCCAGAGGATCGATTGATTAAAGGTACGTGTTTTATTCATGGCACACCTTTAGTTGCAATTATTGATACTGGTGCAACTCATTCTTTCATTTCTTTGGATTGTGCTGAGAGGTTGAAACTGGACATATCTGGTATGCGAGGTAGCATGGTTGTTGATACTCCTGCATCGGGTTCAGTGACAACTTCACTTGTATGTAGGAATTGTTCTATTGAGATTTTTGGTAGAGGTTTCGGTATGGATTTAGTGTGCCTACCGCTTGAACAAATTGATATTATCCTTGGGATGAACTGGTTGGAATTCAACCGGGTTCATCTGAACTGCTTTGCTAAGACGGTGATTTTTCCAGAAGCAGTTGGTGTCGAGAATTTGACTATGACTGCTAGGCAGGTACAAGAAGCAATGGAAGACGGTGCTAATGTGTTTATGTTACTTGCTTCATTAGATGCAACAGGAAAGGTCAGGAGTGGGGAATTGCCAGTGGTGTGTGAATTTCCAGAAGTCTTTCCTGATGATGTTGGTGAGTTACCTCCAGAGAGAGAAGTGGAATTTTCTATAGATTTGATTCCTGGTACGAGACCGGTGTCGATGGCGCCATATCGTATGTCTGCGTCTGAGTTGGCTGAATTGAAGAGTCAGTTGGAAGATTTACTGGAGAAGAAGTTTATTCGTCCAAGTGTTTCACCTTGGGGTGCTCCGGTATTGTTGGTCAAGAAGAAAGAAGGTTCTATGAGACTGTGTGTTGATTACATGCAATTGAACAAGGTAACCATTAAGAATCGGTATCCATTACCAAGGATTGATGATTTAATGGATCAGCTAATTGGAGCCAGTGTATTCAGTAAGATTGACTTGAGATCTGGATATCATCAGATTCGTGTGAAAGCGGAAGATGTTCAAAAGACTGCTTTTCGAACGAGGTATGGGCATTATGAATATTCTGTTATGCCGTTCGGGGTTACTAATGCACCTGGTGTTTTCATGGAATATATGAATAGGATTTTTCATCCGTATCTGGATAAGTTTGTTGTGGTTTTTATTGATGACATTCTGATTTATTCCAAGAATGACGAAGAGCATGCGGAACATCTCAGAATTGTGTTAGAGTTGTTGAAAGATAAGAAGTTGTATGCTAAGTTGTCCAAATGTGAGTTCTGGCTGAATGAAGTTAGTTTTCTTGGACATGTGATTTCTAAGAATGGTATTGCAGTGGATCCTACAAAAGTAGAAGCGGTATCTCAGTGGGAAGCGCCGAAGACTGTTTCTGAAATCAGAAGTTTTCTTGGTCTTGCAGGGTATTACAGAAAGTTTATCGAAGGATTCTCAAAGTTAGCATTGCCTTTGACGAAATTGACTCGTAAAGGACAAGCGTTTATTTGGGATTCTGATTGTGAGAAAGGTTTCCAAGAATTGAAGCGGAGATTGACTAGTGCTCCTATTCTGATTTTGCCGAATCCGGTGGAATCTTTTGTGGTCTATTGTGATGCATCTCTGTTGGGTTTAGGTGGTGTTTTAATGCAGAATCAACAGGTAGTTGCGTATGCTTCGAGACAGTTGAAGGTTCATGAAAGGAACTATCCTACTCATGACTTAGAGTTGGCAGCAGTTGTGTTTGTCTTGAAATTGTGGAGACATTATCTGTATGGTTCGAGATTTGAAGTGTATAGTGATCATAAGAGTTTGAAGTATCTTTTCGATCAGAAAGAGCTCAATATGAGGCAAAGAAGGTGGTTGGAATTTCTCAAAGATTATGATTTTGGTTTGAATTACCATCCTGGTAAGGCAAATGTGGTTGCAGACGCTTTGAGCAGGAAATCCTTGCATATGTCTATGATGATGGTTCGTGAATTGGATTTAATTGAACAATTCCGAGATTTGAGTTTAATTTGTGAAAGTACTCCGAAGTGTGTTCGTTTGGGTATGTTGAAACTTACTAGTGGTATTCTAGAAGAGATCAGGATCGGGCAAAAATCTGATGTTAATTTAGTTGATAAATTGACATTGATCAACCAAGGTCAAGGTGGTGAGTTTAGAATTGATGAAAATGATGTTATGAGATTTGGCGATAGAGTTTGTGTCCCTGATGTCGCAGAAATCAAGAAGAGTATATTAGAGGAAGGACATCGCAGTGGGATGAGTATTCATCCGGGTGCCACGTAAATGTATCATGATTTGAAGAAATTGTTTTGGTGGCCGGGAATGAAAAAGGAAATAGCTGAATTTGTGTATGCATGTTTAATCTGTCAGAAATCGAAGATTGAACATCAGAAGCCGTCTGGAATTATGCAGCCGATGTTTATTCCATAATGGAAGTGGGATAGTATTTCTATGGATTTCGTATCTGGGTTGCCGAGGACTCCTATGAATTGTGAAGCAATATGAGTCGTTGTGGATAGGTTGACTAAGTCTGCTCATTTTATACCGGTGCGAATGGATTACTCAATGGAGAGATTGGCACAGTTATATATTGAGAAAATAGTGAGTTTGCATGGAGTTCCTTCTAGTATTGTGTCAGATAGAGATCCGAGATTCACTTCGAAATTTTGGGAAGGATTGCAGAAGGCTTTGGGTACTAAAGTGAGGTTGAGTTCAGCTTACCATCCTCAGACTGATGGACAGACGGAGAGGACGATTCAATCGTTAGAAGATTTATTGCGTGCTTGTGTTTTAGAGAAGGGTGGAGCTTGGGATAGCTATTTGCCATTGATTGAATTTACTTATAACAATAGTTACCATTCGAGTATTGGCATGGCTCCGTTTGAGGCATTGTATGGTAGACGGTGTAGAACACCTCTGTGTTGGTATGAATCTGGAGAGAGTTCGGTGATTGGGCCAGAGATTGTTCAGCAGACTACCGAAAAGATCAAATTGATTCAAGAGAAGATGAGAGCTTCTCAGAGTCGTCAGAAAAGTTATCATGATAAGAGGAGAAAGAATTTAGAATTCAGTGCTGGAGATCAGGTGTTTATGAGAGTTACTCCGATGACGGGTATTGGTCGAGCGTTGAAATCGAAGAAGTTGACTCCGCGTTTTATTGGTCCGTTTCAGATTACGGAAAGAGTTGGAGAAGTTGCTTATCGTATTGCTTTACCTCCGAGACTTGCGAATTTGCACGATGTTTTTCATGTTTCTCAGTTGAGGAGATACATTCCAGACCCATCTTATGTAATCCAAATAGATGATGTACAGGTGAGAGATAACCTGACAGTAGAAACATCGCCTATGAGGATAGAAGATCGGGAAGTGAAACAGTTAAGAGGTAAAGAGATAGCATTAGTGAAGGTTGCTTGGGGAGGTCCAGCAGATGGAAATATCACTTGGGAGCTGGAGAGCCAGATGAAAGAGGCTTATCCGGAACTGTTCGTCTAAGGTATGTTTTCGAGGACGAAAACTCTTTTAGTGGGGGAGAGTTGTAACACCCCAGTTTCAATTATTTGATTTATTTAAATTTGGGAAATTATTTTATTAGAATTAATAAAATAAAAAGGAATTATTTATTTTGAAATATGGAGGAAAATAAAAGAAATAAGAAATATGGATTTCTTTTAAGTTATTGGGCTTGGATGTTGTTAGTAAAGAGTGGGGGTGCAGGAGAAATAAAGATGTGTTTTGGAACTCAAGTTATTTTTTTCTCATTATTCACGATAACACAGAAGTTGGGATTTTGGGAAGCAGAGCTCTGAAGGTACGAAGAACGAAGAACGAAGAACATCGCTCAAAAAGTTCAAAGCTGCTAATTGATAAGGTAAGGGGGGCTATTACTCGATTTACCTTTGTTTATGGGTTTATGTACGGTTGATTTGGGTAATCGTAGGGAAAAACCCAATTGTTAGATGTTATTAGGGATCGATACCCTTAGGATTGAACTTTGTTAAAGAGGGTTTAGGTTCTCAATTTTATGAAATCAATTAACGATTTTAGGTTCTAAATGGTGGATTGGAAGTATATCTGCATGATCGTGAATTTACCTTAGAAGTTATAGGGATAACCCCAATGTTAACAGATTTCCCCAAAATGAACGACTAATCACTTCTAAGGTTACTATAATGATTGTTGGTAATTAGGAAATTGAGGTGTTGTTTTGAATTATACAAAATCGATGTCGTTAGGTACCGAAATGCGCGTTTTGGCTGGCATTTTCCCGCGTTTGGCTGTTGTTCTGAGCTGCTACAGGTACAGGAAAATTCTGTACGCGCTCAGCAACACGGGCCGTGTTGCACAACACGGGCACCCGTGTTGCTCTTCTGTGTTGGTAAAGTAATGTGTTTTCTGGACACATTACAACACGGGCCGTGTTGCACAACACGGGCACCCGTGTTGGTCCCCTGTAATGAGAAAAAAATGTGTTTTTCTGGATCTGTTACAACACGGGCCGTGTTGCACAACACGGGCACCCGTGTTGATGCTACTGTGTTGATTTTTCTGAACTTTGTTTTCAGTACTTGATTGTGGATTTTTACTGTCATGCTTTTGGATAATGTTATCAAGCATGAATTATGATATGACTTGATATGATTGATGTTTAAATAGTATGCTGAGTGATTACATGCTATCCATATCTTGTTATGATTTGATGTTGTTGATGTTGCATGATATGTTGATTGATGTTCATAGTATGCTGAGTGTTACATACTTTATATATCATGTTGCATTTGTTAATTCCCATTGTGTGGAATTAACATGGTGGCCAATATACGTGTCCGCGATTTAATGGAACGTTGAGGTGGTAGCCGTGTCCGCGATATAATGGAACGGTGAGTTATCCGTGACCCGAGATTTAATGGGGCGGTGAAGTGGTACCACATGCATGGGTGTGTTGCATTACCTTGAATATAACATGAATGGATGATTTTTCCAATGTTGTATTTGATTGTTTGTAGGCACGTATGGTTGCTAAATTGTTGACGATGTTGATGTTAATTGAAAATATGAAAAATAATATATTATGGGTATACGAATTGTAAGGTTTTTCTGTAAACTATGAAACATGCTAATTGTTGGGTGATGCTTATGGTTTCCTGAATTGATTGTTATGAACGTATAATCAAATGTATAATTGAGATGCTCACCCTTACTGTTGAATATTTCAGATTGAGGAGCTTCGTTCAGGTGCTTGGCGAAGGCTTGTCGTTTCTAGTTTACTTTCGCTTTAGTGTTGTCCGGGTCATGCTCTGATAGTTGTAACTCCGGGAACGTTTGTTTGTCGAGCTGTTTTAGTCAGACTCGTTTAATTCCTTATGTTTTGTTATAATATAATGTTGGCATTTTCCAGGTGTTAATCCCTGATGATTTTGAAAATATTATAACATTGATTTTATTAATTAAATTATTCCGCTGTGTAAACATGTATGAGTTACTACTACGTTATGCATGACAGGAATTTGTTTTATTAAAAGAGAATTGTAGCATCCTCGATTATACATGTACTCTGAAATTATGATTTTAATAATTGCGAAAATTTATTCGGGGTTTTTAGAGGGTGTTACACGGTCCTCACGAGATGCTCATCCAAGGTCTGGCGTTCGACTATGATAAAGAAGACCAAGGTTACCGCTAGATAATTACACGAGCTTGGAGAATGGTGAACAAGGTGGACCGTAGGAATTTAGGATACAAAAACTCTATCCCTCTCGAGCCTTAGCTTATGTGGGTGCGAGCTCGTGCTCAGAGTCTCGTAATGCCTTATCCTTCCATCCTCCCTGTTATCATAGAGCCTGTTGTTGAAGGAGACGTCCCATGCATTGTCCTTCATCCTGATATGCCTACCTCTTTCGAAGACCTGCATAAAGCTTGGGTTCAGTTGAAGGAAGAGCGAGACACATTTGAAGCCCAGTTTTACGCCAGCGAGAAGAAGGTTTTGGAGCTCACTAAGCTGCTTCATGAAGAGAAAAACCTGAATGCCTACATCGCTCCAAAGAGGATGCGTTCAACCTTCTTGTCTTAGGAGTTTTTGTTGTATTTTTTTGTATGCCCGGAGAGGCATGATATATTCAAACTTGGATTTAATATAACATGTGTTCCTTTTTGGTTTGAACAAATTTAAATCTCTAATTTCCTTGAAATCATTTGCATACTGCATCTTCATTCATCATAACATCATACAGGTT
The DNA here is from genome assembly GCA_948472305.1 of Vicia faba. Taxonomy (NCBI): domain Eukaryota; kingdom Viridiplantae; phylum Streptophyta; class Magnoliopsida; order Fabales; family Fabaceae; genus Vicia; species Vicia faba. Next base: position 256,276 of record CATIWC010000391.1, read on the forward strand.
TCTTACAACAGGTCTCCTTATCCTTCTACTGTTTATTTCAGTGAGATGGATATTGAACAAATAGTGAAAGATCTTCAAGTGCAGAACATCCAGTTTCAATAAATGCTCTTGACTCTGACAAAAGGACAAGAGGAGTTGAAGACTCTACTGGCCAAAGAGAAGAAGAAGAAAGCAAAGAAACCAACCGGTATTGTGATCATGGGAAGAAGGTTCAAAGGACAAGCCAGACGAACTTTGGACTTTGAAACATCATCGGGTGAAGGAGATAATCAAGGAGGCAGGATCCAGGAAGTGAACAACAACCCAGCATCTGAAGAATAAGAAGAGGAAGAACCTGACTACTCTGAGGAACAATACCCTCTTGCTGATAGTAAGTACAAAGAGCTAGAAGATCGTTTAAATGCTATGGAGGTCCAGAGGGTACCCGATTTGGATTTTGAAGAATTAGGACTTGTCTCAGGGGTCGTCATCCCTAAAAAATTCAAGGTCCCCACTTTCTCTAAATATGACGGTGTTTCTTGCCCAAAGCTACATTTAAGGTCATACGTCAGAAAGATTCAACTCCATACGATCGATAAGAATCTGTGGGTGCATTTCTTCCAAGAGAGCTTGTCAGGAACGCAGTTGGATTGGTTCTATTAGTTGGAAGGGACCAATATTCGCAATTGGGTAGATTTGGCTGCCGCTTTCTACAAACAATATCAGTATAATGATGACTTATCTCCAACTCAGACGCAATTGCAGGGCATGTCTATGGGTACAGGTGAAGGTTTCAAAACCTATGCTCAGAAATGGAGGGATCTCGTAGGCAGAGTCCAGCCCCCTCTATCTGACAGAGAATTAGTGTATATGTTCCTAGGCACCTTGTCAGGTCCATTCTTCAACCACCTGATCAGGAGTTCGTCATCTAGATTTACTGAACTAATCATGACTGGTGAGCGGGTCGAAGCCGGTATAAAAAGTGGAAAAATTCAAAGAGATGCATCTTCGAGCACAATGAAGAAACCCTTCACTGGTAAGAAGGAGGCCAGTGCCATTTATGACCCGAGAGATCGGAGCAGAGCGGGATACCGTCCAACGGTAAGTGTTGTAATAATACCTAGGCCTGTGGTTTCTCCACAATGCAACAATCAGCAAAGGGTGGAGAGACCGCAAAGACAGTTCACATGGATCAACATGACATTGATAGAGGTTCTACCCCATCTGTTGAGATCTAACTTGGCAACTTTAAAAGAGGCTCCCAATAATCCTAATACCTCTTCTCCTCGTTACAATCCGAACGCTCGGTGCGCCTATCATTCTGGGAGTCCTGGTCATGACACAAATGATTGTTGGACTCTAAGAAATAAGGTACAAGACCTGATTGAAGCTAAGGAGATTGAGTTCGACGCTCCAGAGAAGACCAATGTCATAACTACTCCCATGCCTAAGCACAACCATGGAGTTAACACCATTGATACTGATCTAGTTGTAACTTCAGTAGACGAAGTTTCTACTCCTCTTATGACTGTTAAGAAGAATTTGTTGTTGGCTGGTTTATTTCTGGGTTGTGGTGAAGGTTGCCACATGTGTTCATTCCTACCTTCTGGTTTCCATTTACTGAGGTCAGGTGTTCAATGCCTGATGGACAGTAAACAAATTTTGTTCGAGAAAACTCCGGTTCCCGTTGTTCAATCTGAAGACATTGATATCATAACCATTTCCACTAGTCCTTCCAAGGCCTCCTCGAGAAGACCTATTAGGATTACACCCGCTACGAGAATCGCTCCGCTAATAATCACATGTCCTGGTCCTATCCCGTATGTCTCGGACAAAGCTGTCCCTTTGCATTATAACGTCGATGTTTACTATCATGGAGTTAAACAAAACTTGAAGACAAAAGAAGTTGATCCTGATGTCGGTAACATTGTCGGGACCAGTAAGATTACTAGAAGTGGAAGGTTTTCTCTCCTGAGATTTACCCTAAGACTGTCAACAAGCCTATTGTCATTCCGTCTACTGTTCCTGCTAGCACATCAACTACTACTCCTGTTCTTACTCCAGCTAGTACCCCTGCCGATAAGTCATCTGGTACTCAAGGCAAAGAAGCTGTAGGTGAGCCTGCCCGGACGGAGGTACCTAGGAAAATTGCTAAGGAAGCCTCTAAGCAAGAGATAGAGGAAACTTTGAAAATAATTAAAAAGAGTGACTACAATGTGGTCGAACAGATGGGGCATACTCCCTCAAAGATATCCATGTTATCCACGTTATTATGCTCCGAGGCCCATGCGAAGGATTTAATTGCATTCCTCAAAACTACGCATGTGCCGCAAGAGACTTCGACTGATCAATTTAAAGATTGTGTGGCTATCCTGACTACTGACAATGGGCTGGGTTTCTCAGATGCCAACTTGACACCGAAGGGAAGAAAACATAATGATGCTCTTCATGTCTCGATTGAATGCAGGGGCACCACTATGGCTCATGTGCTGATAGATACTGGGTCTTCACTGAATGTTCTGCCGAAGAAAGCATTGGACCGGTTGGATTGCAAGGGTTTGACTCTAAAGCCTAGTAAGATTATGGTAAGGGCTTTTGACGGATAGAAGAGAATGGTGCATGGGGAGGTGAACATCCCTGTCAAAGTAGGCTCTCAGACCTTTGAATCCACCTTCTATATGATGGACATCAGGCCATCGTACTCATGTTTGTTGGGTCGTCCTTGGATCCACGAAGTTAGGGCTATTACTTCCACACTCCAGCAAATGCTGAAGTATCCGGTGAAAGGAAAGATTGTCATGGTTTGGGGTGAAGAAGAGTACATGGTGAGGCACCTCAATTCTTTCCGCTACATAGAGATGGATGGGGAATTCATAGAGACTCCTTGTCAAAACTTTGAAGAGGTTCCCCAGATTTTGGCATCAACTGAGACCACTACCAGTACCAAATCTCCTCTAAAGATGGCTTCTCTCAAGGACGCAAGATAAATAGTTGAAGAAGGCAGGAATACCAATTGGGGACAACTTCCTGAGTTTATTCACAAAACTGACAAGTTCGGCTTGGGCTTTACTTCAGGAGCTCAGAGGGTTGTTCGACGCGCTCGAGATGGAGGACCTCCCCTACGCATCAGCAATCGAGAGGTCAATGCTATTGAAGAGAGTTAGGAAGACTCTAATTTCGATAGCTGGATTTACCCGACTACCAACGATGGACCAAGTAATTGGACGACTAGAGATTTCATACCATTTTCTTTCATTCCGCAGTAATTGTCTTAATTGTTTTCTGAATTTGTAATGAACAATTTAAACTTTATGGCCTTGTGTCTTACCCGAGGAACAATGGTTCTATCTATGAGGGTTATTATATGTCATCTCATATATCATCAATGAAGCATTAGACGTTCTTTGCATACAAATTTTGCACTCTCTGTTTTTCTTGTCTGCCTTTACTTTATCAATACAGCTATGCTCTTACACACACTCACGTATCAAACTGCAGATCCATATCCGCTCTGGATCCCATTGATAACAATCCTGCTATTGCCAATTATGACTTCAAAAATACGATCAACCAAGCCGAGAACGATGGTGAGGACGATTGTGAGGTACCTGAAGAACTTGCTAGACTGCTACAACAGGAAGAGAGGGCTATATAGCCTCATGAAGAGCTAGTTGAGACAATAAACTTGGGCACAGAGATAAATAGAAAAGAGGTTAAAATAGGTGCAAATTTGGAGCTTAGCATTAAACAGCGACTGAAACAGATGTTGCACGACTATGTTGAGATATTCACCTGGTCCTATGAAGACATGCCTGGTTTGGACACTGATATTGTGGTACATCGCCTGCCGACTAAGGAAGACTGCCCGCCAATTAAATAGAAGGTTCGCCGTATGCACCCTGAAAATGTCAGAGAAGATCAAGGAAGAGGTCATGAAGCAGTTCGACGCAGGATTCTTAGTTGTCACCTCCTATCCGCAGTGGGTTACTAACGTCGTTCTGGTACCTAAGAAGGACGGCAAGGTACGGATGTGTGTGGATTACAGAGATATGAATAGGGCAAGCCCCAAGGATGACTTCCCGCTTCCTCACATTGACGCTCTGGTCGACAACACCACGCAACACAAAATCTTCTCCTTCATGGATGGTTTCTCTGGCTGCAACCAGATTAAGATGGCTCCTGAAGACATGGAATAGACAACTTTCGTTACACAGTGGGGCACCTTCTGTTACAAGGTGATGCCTTTTGGGTTGAAGAATGCTGGGACAACTTACCAACGAGCCATGGTCGCTTTGTTCCACGACATGATTCACCATGAGATTGAACTTTTTGTCGATGACATGATAGCCAAGTCTCAGACTGAGGAAGAGCACCTTGATCATCTTCAAAAGCTATTTGACAGGTTTAAGATATACAAACTGAGGTTGAATCCGAACAAGTGAATCTTCGGGGTAAGGTCTGGTAAGCTTCTGGGTTTTATCGTCAGTGATAAAGGTATTCAAGTAGATCATGCAAAGGTAAAGGCTATACAAGAAATGTCTGCTCCCCATACAGAGAAGGAAGTTAGAGGTTTCTTGGGACGCCCGAATTATATCGCCAGATTCATTTCACATTTGACTTCTACTTGTGAGCCAATCTTCAAGCTTCTGAAGAAAGATCAAGTGGTAAAGTGGAATGATGAATGCAAGACCGCTTTCGAAAGAATCAAGGAATACCTACAAGACCACCAATTCTGATGCCTCCAGTTGAAGGGAGACCTTTGATATTGTACCTGACAGTGCTAGACAATTTGATGGGGTGTGTGCTGGGGCAGCATGACGAGTCTGGTCGAAAAGAGCACACAATATACTACCTTAGCAAAAAGCTTACCGACTGTGAGACACAGTACTCACTGCTCGAGAAAACTTGTTGCGCTTTGGCATGGGCTGCTCGCCGACTAAGGCAGTATATGCTGACTCACACCACTTTGTTGATATCAAAGATGGATCCGATCAAGTACATTTTCGAGAAGCCCGCTCTCTCCGGAAGGATAGCAAGGTGGAAAATGATCTTAACTGAATACGATATACAATATACAACCCAAAAGGAAATAAAGGGGAGTGTATTGGCGAATCATTTGGCTCATCAGGCCGTGGATGACTACCAGTCCATGAATTTTGAGTTCCCAGATGAGAATATTATGCTAGTGACTGACTACGAAGAACCTGGACCGGATGAAGGACCTGAGGAAGGATCCCGATGGTCTATGTATTTTGATGGAGCCTCAAACGCACTGGGTAACAACATCAGCGTTGTAATCATATCCCCTGAGTGTTTTCATAATCCGTTCACTACCCGATTATGTTTCAACTGCACCGACAACATGGCGGAGTATGAAGCCTGCATCATGGGTCTCAAAGCTGCTATTGACCTCAAGATCAAGTCCCTATATGTCTTATGGGATTCAGCCTTGGTGATAAGTCAGATCAAAGGCGAGTGGGATACGAAGCATCCGAATCTTATCCCATACAAAGAGCGCGTGCTAACATTGCTCCCACACTTTGAAGAGGTAACCTTTGAACATTTCCCACGAGAGGAGAACCAGTTGGAGGACGCGCTAGCTACCATGTCTTCCATGTTCAAAATCAATTAGGACAACGAAGCTCCCCGAATCACCATTGAAAGGTTGAATGAACCAGCACACTGCTGCGAGATTGATACTGAGGAGGTAACAGACAAACCCTGGTTTCACGAAGTCAAAAGGTATCTCAAGGCTCGAGAGTATCCCGAAGAGGCATCTGTCAATGATAAGAAGTTTCTGAGAATATTCGCTGCGAAATTCCTCCTCGGTAATGGAATCCTTTATAAACGCAACCATGGCTCCACATTACTATGGTGTGTAGACAAAGGCGAAGCAGAGAGGGTCATGACAGATCTACATGAAGGCACCTTCGGAACCCATTCCAGTGGACACACCATGGCCAAGAAGATCCTACGGGCAGGATATTACTGGTCCACTATGGAAGCCAATTGTTATCAGCACTCTCGAACTTGCCATAAGTGCCAAATCTATGCTGATAAGGTGCACGTGCCTCCGGTCCCCTTAAACGTCTTGACAGCTCCATGGCCCTTCGTAATGTGGGGAATCGACATGATCGGAGAAATCAGGCCCACCGCTTCTAATGGACATTGCTTCATCCTAGTAGCAATTGATTAATTTATAAAGTGGGTTGAGGCAGCCTCTTTTGCCACAATAACCAAGAACGTGGTGGCGTAGTTTATACGACATAATCTGATATGTCGATATGGTGTGCCAGAGAGGATTATTACTAACAATGGTATAAATCTCAACAACACAATAATCATCGAGCTCTGTAAACAGTTCAAGATACATCATCACAAATCTTCTCCCTACCGACCGAAGATGAATGGTGCTGTTGAAGCGGCTAACAAGAACATCAAGAAGATTGTACAGAAGATGACGGTGACATACAAAGACTGGCATGAGATGTTACCATTTTCTTTTCATGGGTACCGTACCTCAGCACGGACGTCGACAGAGGAAACACCCTACTCTCTGGTTTATAGCATGGAGGCAGTCCTACCCATTGAAGTCCGGATACCTTCTCTCAAGATTATGAAGGATGCAGACTTAAGCGACGATGACTAGATCCAGACTCGACTTGATCAACTAAATTTAATCAATGAGAAGAGACTTACTACTGTTTTCCATGGTCAGACGTATCAAAAGCGAATGATCAAAGCTTTCAACAAGAAGGTTAGACGTCAAGAGTATCAAGTCGGGGACTTAGTGATCAAGCGCATCATACTGCCGCAAGGTGATCCCAGGGGAAAATGGAATCCCACATATGAAGGGCCATTTGTGCTAAAAAAACATTTTCTCAGGTGGAGCCATGATTCTGACCACCATGGACGGTGACGACCTTCCTCACCCTGTCAATGCAGACATAGTGAAAAGATACTACACATGATAAAAGACCCGCTAGGTCGACTAGCCTAGGCAAAAATAAGGGCTTCCCGGCGAACCAATAGGGTTCGGGCAAAAATAAGGGATGAAAATGAAAAAAATCTGTACACCCGGCAAGTTGAAAACCTAAAAAGGCGACTTGGGCAAAAAAGGGTATCCCGGTGGACTGAAAACCCGAAAGGGCGGTCCATGAAAAAGTTAGGGATGAAAAACCGTATCACTATGTTCCATTGGATCACCCTGCGATCTGGCTTCAGTATCAACTGTTAAACTCAAATGGCATCAATCAATCTAATCAGCTTCAGACAAGCAGCAAAGTGAGGAGACGCTCGAAGGCATAATGGCAATAGCGGATTTGAAACCCAATAGGATTGTTGCACATAACTGTTTTCTTTTTTTTGTACACAATACAATATATCTTTCATTTTTTACGGCGGCATTGTCTTACTAGAGCATAAACTTCCTTGTACGAAAACGCCTGTTATAGGCCAACCTCAAAATTAACACAAATCATTTTTACAAAACTATTTGTTTTTCTTTTTCTGTTTTGTTTTTGCAAGAACGCCCAATGATTTATTCTTGACATATGCACTTGAATGTGATTGATGTTCACAAATATTTGTATAGGGAACAAAAGACAATTGCTCATAACTTAAGAAACGAGGACAAAAGATCAGAAATGTCAAAACCGACAGTTACCCTGTCCAGCAGGTACCAGGGTAGAGACAACTTTGGAGCACAATCATCGATACATGTGACCTTGTAACATATGTATTCCCCACAGAGCAGAAGTAATCAAGGCATTGATATCGGTTCTCCCAGAATGGAAAGTAATCTCCTTGGCCAAGGGTCATCCAGAAACCTGACGTCTATATCCCCCAGCCAAATTTCATAATCACGAGTGGATCATCGTAAATTTCTGACTCCCCAAGCAGAGTTCATCTCTCTGGATACAAGAGCTCAATCCCCGACAGAGTCCATTACTTCAGCTATGGAAATTCACCTTCCAAGTTGTTCACCGCAGAGTTATTCTCAAGCAGAGTCTCTCCCCGACAGGACATTCGTAAGTAAGGAGTGAATCCCCAACATAGTCACTTCCATTCATCACCCCCAGCGGAAATAGAAGAGCCATGTTTCCCTACAACAGTCAAGAAAGGCCTTTCTCCCTAGAAGCGGTCAGTGATTTATTTTCCCAGACTCAGATATGTCACAACCAACATTTCATACATCATGACATGCGCATACATACTGCATACAACTTAATCTCATTTATTTTGAGAACAAAATCACACAATGCATTTCATGCACCGCATATAATTAACCATGTTATCTTTTCAGGAAAGACAGTTATCACCAACAATTCCAGCAGTTATACATGTCATATCTGCAGGCAACCAAGGGAAAATCAGTTCCCGAAACCAAACGGGTGAACTAATCTACGTGATCAAGCGAAGTAACCTTACTATCCAGGTTCCTTCTCACAACCCTACTACCCAGGCTTTCATTTCGAAGTAACCCTACTATCTAGGTTCCTTCTCATAACCCTACTACCCAGGCTTTCATTTCGAAGTAACCTTACTATCCAGGTTCCTTCTCATAGCCCTACTACCCAGGCTTTCATTAAGAAGTAACCCAACTATCCAGGTTCCTTCTCACAACCCTACTAACCAGGCTTTTATTTCGAAGTAACCCTACTATCCAAGTTCCTTCTCACAGCCCTACTACCCAGGCTTTCATTTCGAAGTAACCCTACTATCCAGGTTCCTTCTCACATCCCTACTACCCAGGCTTTCATTCCGAAGTAACCCTACTATCCAGGTTCCTTCTCACAACCCTACTAACCAGGCTTTCGTTTCAAAGTAACCCTATTATCCAGGTTCCTTCTTACAGCCCTACTACCCTGGCTTTCATTTTGAAGTAACTCTGCTATCTAGGTTCCTTCTCATATCCATACTACCCAGGATTTGATATTTCGAAGTAACCTTACTATCCAGGTTCCTTCTCACAACTCTACTACCCAGGCTTTCATTTCGAAGTAACCTTACTATCCAGGTTCCTTCTCACAGCCCTACTACCCAGGCTTTCATTTTGAAGTAACCCTACTATTCAGGTTCCTTCTCACAGCTCTACTACCCAAGCTTTCATTTTAAAGTAACCTTACTACCCAGGTTTCTTCCCAAAGCCTTACTACCCAGGCTTTCATTTCGAAGTAACCCTACTATCCAGGTTCCTTCCCCCTTATCTCCACTCAACAGGTCACAACACTGTAAGGCCTGGACTCGATCAGATACGGTCGATTTCACATTTCCCCAGCAAGTTGCTGCACATCCTGGACCCTGACCAGGTATACGTTCTACTTTCACCTCCTCAGTCAGGAGATAATCCCCCAGTAGAGTAATGGACAACCGAAGCTCCTAAACTTTACTCCCCTGGACATAAACCAACATTCCCCGGCAAAGTCCTCCTCGACAGCAGGAACAAGTTTTCTCGCCAATGAATCCCTTATGCAACCAATCTTTTCTAGATGGCATCTACAAGCCCATCTCCGACAATTCTCCATCATTTCTCCAAATGGCATCTTTTAAGCCCATTCCCTGCACATTCAACCATCACATCATCGAGTGCAAATTTCTAGGAACTCTAGTGTTCAATCATCTTCCACCTTCAAGTCACGAATGGTAGGTTTGCCAATCTAACTTTTCAGGTTTAAGAAGATTGAACAGGGGCAGCTGTTGTACCCCAAATTTTGCCCTCTCATGTCTCAAGGATTCTTAGAATTACTTTAGTCAAGTTTCAAGCCTCAAACCACATTTTCTAAGAAGAATCATTCAAGTTACCAAGAGGGGGCAAAATGAGCAAAATTGGAGTTTCAGCTGGAAAAAGTCAACCGGGCGCTAAAAAGTCAAACTTTGACTTTTTGACCAAATTTGGGTCCCAAAAATCACATTATGTCAAGACATCCAAAAAGTGAAGTTTGATCATCAAAAATCAAGAGAATAAAAAATCCAACTTTGCAAGACTTTGAAATTTTTATAAGTATTTTCTATACTTGGTTAAACTCATTTACTTCATGACATTTTTTATTACAATTCCAAATAATTCAAAATGGTGCAAGTAATTCAAGTTATTACAAAGTGGCATTTTTGCAAAATTACAAATTCTAAAACTATGTCTTGATTGAGTTCTCTCAAAAAACCTTGCCATAATATTTTTTGCCCTTGACATAATGTGGCTGAAATATTCACAAGACCAAATTTGTGTCTTGCTACAAATCATATTGTCCAAAGTTGAACAAAGTGTGATATGCTACATTGCCACAACACCCCATGTTGCCCTGCAAGAAACCTTGTGCCATGCTGCACCCAAGTATACATGTTGCCCAATACAGTCCAAAACTGCTCTATGCATTCTGCCCAAGCCTGCATCATAACATCTCCAGAATTGCACTAAAATCCAAAGGAAAATTGTGTGAAGAAAGTGTCAAAACAGTAAGCAAAAACAGTTCAAAAATAACTTATTTGGTTCCCACTTAAACCTCAGTCAAAGGTCTACAAAAGGGACTGTATCATAAGACATAGGGGTTGGATTTTGAGATTTGGGTTTCGGAGAGGAAGATTGAGAGAGAGAATAGAGAGTTTTGTTGAATAGAAAAACAAAATCCTTTGTAACCTTGACTGATTTTCAAACTAGTTCTGTTCTTACTTAAAACAGAACCCCAACCCATCACTCCACCATTAATGATTTGTTGTTTTTGAAGATAAGATGTTGTTGTACCCCAAAATTTTCCCTCTCATTCATCAAGACTTTTCTCACAAGGTTTCTTTGACTCAAGACTGGATTAGGGTCTGGTCAGCTCAAGGCATATCATCTTGCACTGATGACCCCAAATTAGGGTTTGATATTGCACAAGGATTTTTGGACTATCAATTCTTCATTTGACTTTCAAACATCATTATGGATCCCTAAGATTGCTCATGACAAGTTTCAAACCTTGAACCACATTTTTGATCAGTCAATTGGACAGTTGACCCAAAAATCAACTGTATTGGGGGAAAAGTCAACCATGGCCAATTTACAGTCAAACTTCATAATTTTTGATCCACATCAACATTCTAGACTCATATGTATCATTTGATCAAGTTTGGATTACAATTCCTCAATAAATTTGATCAAATCATCAAAAGGGCAAAATGGTCAAAATTAGGGTTTTTGACTGAGGAAGGGCAATTTCTGATTTTTAACCTAGAAAATGACCAATTGAGTTAAATCATGATTTCAAGGATTCAGTTGCATCATCTTGACCTTATTACATGGCTCAAAACATTGCAATTTCATTGGATTGACAGATGAAATTTGTAGTCAACTGATCAAAAGTCAACTGTATACTGAAAAGTCAAACTTTGACTTTTTGGTCAAAATCAAGTGCCAAGGGTCATATTTCATCAAAACATGTCAAGATGTGAACCTTGTTCATCAAGAAATCCAAGTTTGAAGATTAGGGTTTAAATTTGAAAATTTTCTTAACTTAGAAAATTTTCTAAGTATAGAAAATTTCTTATTTTTTCTCAACTTTAGGCCATGTTTTCACCATGATGCATAATGATTCAAAGAAAGTTCCCAACACGAAAGTTGTAGACATCCATGAAATCTACAACTTTGCTTCACAAAATTTTCCCTAAAGATGCTTGGATCTCAAGATATAAATTTATGAATACATGGTGTGATACGATGGGAGAACTGACTTGGGATTTCGCGTTTGTGTTCGAAAATGTTTCGGTTTAGCAAGAGTCGCCACCGAATTTTTATTTTATCCTAAGTAAAGGTCAAAAAGCACAGGAAAGACCTTTGAGATGTTTTCTTGGGTTCGGGGAGTAGATTATAGAAAGGGAAGGTATTAGCACCCTTTCTATCCATGGTTATCCATGGGCTCTTAGTTACTTGTTTAGATCACTTGCTTTGCTTTTCAATTGTTTGAAATGGTGATCTTCAATTGTTTGAAATGGTGCTTTGTGTGTGATTTTGAAATATGTTTTGAAAAGAGGCCATCGTTGTGGCAACCTTTGTAATGATTCTTGTTTGAATATATACAAAGGTGTTTTTGTCTTTTGAAAAGTTTTCAATGTTTGAAAGTAGGGTTTTGGAATTGTGTAGTGAAGTGTGTTTTGAAGATAGCAAGGATGTTTTTGCAAGCTTTGATCAAGTAACTAAGATTTATCTACCCTATTTTACTCAAAGATCTTTCTTATGTTTTTTAACCCTTTTAACATTGTTGCTTCACCATTGTATTTGGTGAACAAACTTGTATTAGGATGTTAAACGGGACAGGCGCGGGTCATCATATAGACCATGATAGCAATAGTGTCAAGTATTTTTGGCAATTTTCTTGAGGGACTTGATCATTTTGTTTAGGCAACTCAGATAGCGTCATCGAGGGACTATGATCTTTTGTTTTGTTTTTGTTTTGCCAAAGTACTTGACATGCATACCATGGCCCATTTTTGAAGGCAACAAGTGGATTGTAACCCTAGGGGTGCAAGTATGCATTGTGTTTGTTTGTTTTTCATGCATTTTTGTCTTTGATTAGGTCAAACTATTTGTTGGTTTTGATTTTGCATACAAACCCTAAGTCTAATCATGGCATAATTAAAAGCAATTAAAGGTGCAAGAATTTAAATTATACACTATTACAACATGATATAGGGAAGGGGGTACAAATTTGAATTGGGGATTATTTGACAAGAAATTAAACCCTAAATTAAATACAACCAAATTGAATTTGCAAGGCATAATATTTAAATGTACAATATACAATAAATAAATATGAGATAAAATGTATTATGCAAAAAAGTTTTTATTTATGTAAAATATTTTCAAAGGAAAGAAATGTAAAGAAATAAAAAGTCAATTTTTAATTATTTTTGTTTTTAGGGAAAAAACCCTAATTTCTCAAGAAAATAAATATAATGTATTTATTTATGTACAAAAATGTATTAATATGTAAAAAAATGAAATATATCCAAAAAAAGGTATTTTTTAGTATAAATAATAATAAAAATGAAATGTAATATTTTTTGTGTTTTATTTCTAAGTATATATATATATGATGACACACAAATATGTGATATTTCTGGCTTGATATACACCAAATATTTCTCATACTTTAGTTTGAATTAAATTATTTTATAAGTATTATGCAGGTATTTTTCTATTTTTGCAGATATGCACTGAGCCGAACACTTTTGAAGAAATGAAGAAAAAGGGTGCAAAAAGTAGTAAAAGAGCCTAAGGAGAAGAAACCAGCCCAAAAGCCCATTACAAGTGTGAGCACGTGGCCCACAAGAAATCAAGCCCTGACGACCGTCAAGGGGACGTGACGAACGTCATGCTCCATGAAGACCAAGTGACGATAGTCACTTGCGTGTGACGAACGTCACAGCCTATCACCCCACTTTCTCCTCATCCAACGGACAGAAACACGTTTAAAACACGTTCAAAGATTAATCCAACAAGTTCCTACATTCTCTCACCCACTCAGTCAAAAGAGCAACGAACGTGACAATTAAATGGCCTATTATTTCTCAAGGAAGAAAAGTGAATCGTTCCTACATTTTCGAGAGAAACGAATCAAGCAAGCACTATAAATAGAGCCTGAAACCACAGTAGAAAGGGTTCTTCTTTTTGGCGAGAAAGTTTAGAGATTTTATTAAGCAGATATCATTTTCAGCAGAATATTATTTTCAGCATTATTTTCTTTTCAGCATTGTTTTCTTTTCCCAGTTATTTCTTTCCAGCATTATTCTTTCAGCATTATTATCTTCCGTACCGTTAAATATATTCTACGATCGAAGCAAAGCCTACAATTTGTGCAGGAGTGCTTCTGTCTTCAGAGTTATTACCAGGTTTATGTTTACAAATTCTTATTGCTTATTAATTAATATAATTATGTTTATTTGTGTTTTTCCTTTATATTATTCTGCGATTTGGTTTAATATTATGTCAGGCTAGAAATCTTATACCGGTATGTAAAGTCAATCAACCGAGGGAACGAGTAACTTAGTCCAGACTATTTTTACTACAAAACTTTCTTTTCTGGCCTAAGTTACTATTTTTCAAATCATTAAATTGTTTTGTTACGGAAGTAAAAAACAGACAGAGGTTAGGGTCAACAAAGCGGAAGTTTGAGATCTTTTAACTGGACAGTAGTAATTAGGCATTGGCTTAAAAAACAGTGGAAGCACTTTAAAGTTAATTAAGATTTTGTTTAGTTTCCAAAAAGTGTTTTTAACTTCTGCGGGATGGCAGAAGCGTACGTTAGGACTTAACTGCATAGCCTAGATCAACAAAACGACAGTGTGAGACGAGGGTTTTTAAACTAGATAGGTTTTACTGAAAACTGTTTTGAAAATATAAAGACGTCCGATAGGTTGCTAGTTCCCGAGGTAAGACTGTTGCATACTGGTAATTAAGCTCATCGATTATTAAAATACAACTTAATTTAGCGATTAGTTTCCCTACAACCCAAATCAAATATTCATTAGCTTTAGATTTACATAGTAACAATAGAAAACGGTAGATTGATTCATCAGTCTCTGTGGTTCGATAACTTTTAAAACTACTCGACAAGACTGTGCACTTGCAGTCCGAATCATTGGATACATAAGTATAATTCCCATACGATCAAGTTTTTGGCGTCGTTGCCGGGGACTGATTTAAGTCGATATCGCTACTCTTTTGTTACGCAGTAGAGACTAAAGCAAAAACTTCTCTCTTTCTTTTCTATCTCTATTTCTTTTCTTATCTTCTCTAATTTTGTATGCCAAACACTCGTTCGCAAGACGAGCCGTTATACATACAAATCAACGATATCGAGTGTTATCTCAGACTTAGACGCCGCATTCAAGAGTACCATCTCTTGTATAACACTCAACCTCGTCAATCACTCGAACCTCCCATTTCTCCACCAACCGAAGAAATGGCTGCAAATCCTGCTCCGCGCCCACTCAAATCCTATGCCATACCCTCAAAAGATGAACCACATAATAGCATGCTGCCCCTCCGATCGAGGCTAACAACTTTGAACTGAAACCCTCTTTGTTATCTGTTGTGCAACAAAACCAGTTCTCTGGTGGGTCGATGGAAGACCCTAATCTTCATCTATCAATATTCCTACAGTACGCAGATACAATCAAGAACAATGGGGTCAGTCAAGAAGCAATAAGACTTCGTCTCTTCCCTTTCTCTCTAAGAGACAGAGCAAGAGCTTGGCTCCAATCTCTACCCGCAAACTCAGTCACTACATGGGACGAGCTGAAGAAAGTTTTTCTTGCGAGATATTTTCCACCAAGCAAAACAGCTATGCTAAGATATCAGATAAGCGATTTTAGACAAAAGGAGAACGAATCCCTTTTCGATGCTTGGGAAAGATACAAAGATCTGATGAGACTATGCCCATATCATGGCCTGGAAGAATGGTTGATTATCCACACCTTCTATAATGGTCTCCTCTACAATACAAGATTAACAATAGACGCTGCCGCAGGTGGTGCACTTATGGACAAATCGTACGCCGCTGCCTATGCTCTAATTGAAAGTATAGCCCAAAACCACTATCAGTGGGGAAGTGAAAGAGGACACGCAAACAAAGGTACTACAGAGAAAGCACCGACAAAAGGAGGAATGTATGAGATAAGCGACCTAGACAATGTCCATGCTAAGGTAGATGCCCTCACCCTAAAGATTGATAATTTGACCGCAATACCTCCAGCCACCGTGGCTGCTATAACTCCCAATTGCGAAATATGCGGAGTACCTGGACATCTAGTCACGAAATGTAAGATCTTGGCAGGAACTCCAGCTGACCAAGTGAATTATGCTCAAGGAAACCCTTACTCAAACACGTACAACCCTGGATGGAAAAATCACCCAAATTTCTCATATAAAAACCCCAATGCGTTGTATGCTCCAAACCAAGCACCCGCCGTACCACCTGGATATCAGAAAGCCTCTGCAAATGCTCCTAGTGCACCTAAAAAATCAAACTTAGAACTGATGATGGAGAACTTCATAGCTACTCAACCGCAAACAAATAAAGACACCCAAAATCAAAACATACACACTAATGAGCAGATAAAACAATTAGCAAACAAAATAGATGCTTTGGCCACCCATAATAAAATGTTAGAAACCCAAATATCTCAAGTGTCTCAACAACAAGAACCTACAGCCGCACCGGCTGATACATTTCCCGGTCAACCACAACCTAACCCAAAGGGGCATGCTCATGCCATCATATTAAGGAGTGGAACCGAGTTAGATGGACCGCCAGACCCAAGACTATCAAATCAAAGTATGTATCAAAAGGCTGAAACGTCAACTGAGAAGGAGAATCAACCAGAGAAACCAGAGGTAGACAAAGAAGATAAAGGAGGAGAGGCCAAAGAAAAAGAAAAACCTTATGTGCCTCCACCGTCTTATAAACCCCGAATCCCTTTTCCTGGTAGATTAGCCAAACCCAAGAATGTTGGGCAATTTAAAAAATTCGTAGAACTTCTGAAACAACTCAATATAACAATTCCTTTCACAGAAGCTATAACTCAAATGCCCTCCTATGCCAAATTCCTCAAGGAAATCTTATCTAACAAGAAAAAGCTAGAAGATAACGAAACGGTAACGCTTACAGCAGAATGTAGCGCGATTATCCAGAACAAGATGCCTCCTAAGCTGAAAGACCCCGGAAGTTTCTCTATACCATGCCATATAGGTAAGTTTGTCATAGACAAAGCCCTATGTGATATAGGCGCTAGTATTAGCGTTATGCCTTTATCCATATGCAACAAACTGGAAATGGGTGAACTAAGACCGACAAAGATGTCAGTTCAATTAGCGGATCGCTCCTTAAAATACCAAGTAGGAATCTTAGAAAATGTTCCCGTACGAATAGGTCAATTCTACATCCCTACAGATTTCATAATCATGGATATAAGAGAAGACGAAAGCACACCTATCATCTTAGGAAGACCATTCTTAGCCACAACTGGAGCTATCATAGATGTAAAAAAGGGCAAACTAACCTTTGAAGTAGGTGAAGAGAAAGTCGAATTTATTCTAACACAATTCTTACAAGTGCCCGCCATAGATGACACATGTTATCTGGTGGACATCGTGGACGAATGCGTAAGAGAAATTGAATGGGAACCAATACCTTATTCTGAAACCATGAAGATTCCCACACCTCTTATATTCGAAGATAACGAATAGTGTCCTGAATATTGAGACGATAATTTGAGTGAATGCTTAGCTCTGACACCCGATCACATGCCTTGTCCAAGAAAACCGGCATTGGATCTTAAGCCATTACCTAAGACCCTCAGATATGAATTCCTTGACACAGAGTTAAAGCAACCTGTAATTGTCAACACGGACTTAGGACAACAAGAAACAGACAAATTATTACAAGTCTTAAGAAAATATCCCTCCGCCTTAGGATACAACATTATAGATCTCAAAGGAATAAGCCCTTCCATATGCATGCATCGTATTATGCTGGAGAACGACTGCAAATCTTCTAGAGAACATCAACAAAGAATTAACCCAATATGGAGCACCGTAGTTAAAGATGAAGTAAAAAAACTTTTGAACGCTGGAATCATATACCCCATCTCTGATAGTCAATGGGTAAGCCCAGTCCACTGTGTACCAAAGAAAGGTGGTATAACGGTAACAACAAACAAAGCAGGCGAAGCTGTAGAGGAACGAACTATAAGTGGAGCTAGAATGTGTATTGACTATAGGAAGCTAAACAAGGCCACTCGAAAGGACCATTTCCCTCTACCATTCATTGATCAAATGCTTGAACGATTAGCTAAGCACTCACATTACTGTTATCTAGACGGTTACTCCGGATTCTTTCAAATCCCTATTCACCCCGATGACCAAGAGAAAACAACATTCACATGTCCTTATGGAACTTTCACCTACCGACGAATGCCATTTGGATTATGCAATGCTCCCGCCACGTTTCAAAGATGCATGATGGCAATCTTTGCTAATTTCATAGACAACATTATGGAGGTCTTTATGGACGACTTCTCTGTATGTGTAGAGAGTTTTGAAGATTGTCTGGTGAATTTGGAGAAAGTTTTGGAGAGATGCGTAAAAGTTAACCTCGTTCTGAATTGGGAAAAGTGCCACTTTATGGTCAAACAAGGAATCGTACTAGGACACGTTGTGTCCGAAAAGGGGAATGAAGTCGATAAAGCTAAGATCAAAGTCATAGAAAACTTGCAACCCCCTAAAACAGTAAGAGAAATATGCAGTTTCTTAGGACACGCAGGTTTCTATCGATGATTCATCAAAGATTTCTCGCAAATATCAAAACCTCTAACCACCCTCCTTATGAAAGACATTGAATTTGATTTTGATGACAAATGCCTAAAAGCATTTAACCAACTAAAAACAGCTCTTGTATCCGCACCAATCATGCAACCACCCGATTGGAGACTTCCATTTGAAATCATGTGTGATGCAAGTGATTACGCCGTAGGTGCAGTCCTGGGACAACAAAGAGATAAGAAGCTTCATGCGATATATTATGCTAGTAGAACCTTGGACCCAGCACAGATGAATTATGCAACAACAGAAAAGGAACTTTTAGTCGTAGTCTTTGCACTAGACAAATTTCGCTCCTACCTCGTAGGCGCAAAAATAATCATCTATACAGACCATGCAGCTATTAGATATATCTTAACCAAGCAAGACTCAAAGCCGAGACTTTTGAGATGGATTCTGCTTCTACAAGAGTTCGATCTAGAAATTAAAGACAAAAAAGGTACCGAAAACGTGGTAGCCGACCATTTATCTCGAATGGAACAACTGACACCAGAAGAAGTACCTATTAACGATGACTTCCCGTATGAACGTCTGATGGCTCAGATGGACTTAGGAGAAGCCAGAAAAGAACTGCCTGAATCAAATCCAAATCAACTGCTCTTAGGACTTGACACACAAGCTGCTAACAGCGATTCACGAGAAAGCCAAGACCAAATAAATAATGCTATACAAGAAGTCGTGGTCTCTATCCAAATCATACCATGGTATGCGGACATAGAAAATTACTTAGCTGCCAAAATCCTACCCCCTGATATGACTTATCAACAGAAGAAGAAATTCTTTCACGATTTGAAACATTACTTTTGGGATGAACCTTTACTATTCAAGAGGAGTGCAGACGGTATTTTCCGAAGATGCGTCCCGGAAAACGAAATAGAAAGCATTATTTCTCATTGTCATGATGCCCCTTACGGAGGTCATGCAAACACATCAAAGACATGTGCCAAAATTTTGCAGTCTGGATTCTACTAGCCAAATTTGTGGAAAGATGTGCACACAGCCATCCTAAACTGTGACCGATGCCAACGCACCGAAAATATATCCATACGCGATGAGATGCCTCAGACTGGCATCCTACAAGTGGAAGTCTTTGATGTATGGGGAATCGACTTCATGGGACCATTTCCATCCTCATTCGGAAACAAATATATACTCGTTGTTGTAGATTACGTTTCAAAATGGATTGAAGCAATAGCTTCTCCAACAAACGATACTAGAGTCGTGATTAAACTCTTCAAAACCATTATATTCCCAAGGTTTGGTGTACCCAAACAAGTTATAAACGACGGTGGCTCCTACTTCATATCACGAATCTTTGATAAACTCCTAACCAAATATGGGGTGAAGCACCGTGTCGCAACACCATACCACCCCCAAATAAGCGGACAATTGGAAGTCTCAAATCGAGAAATAAAACAAATACTGGAAAAAACTGTTGCCACTTCAAGAAAGGATTGGTCAGCTAAGTTACCTGACGCATTATGGGCCTACAAGATGGCATTCAAGACACCGATAGGTACAACACCCTTTAAACTCATATATGGAAAATCATGCCACCTGCCAGTGGAAATTGAACACAACGCTTACTGGGCAATTAAAACTTTAAACCTAAGCTACACTGTAGAAGGAGAGAAAAGGATCCTCGACATAAATGAATTAGAAGAACTAAGATTAGATGCATATGAAAATGCAAGGATCTACAAAGAAAGGACGAAAAAATGGCATGACAAACATATCTCAAGGAAAGAATTCAATGAAGGAGATGTAGTACTCCTATTCAACTCTCGTCTGAAACTGTTCCCTGGAAAACTCCGTTCACGATGGTCTGGACCATTCGAAGTAACCAAAGTTTTCCCCAGTGGTGCCATAGAAATCAAAGGAAAATCCATGAATCCATTCTTAGTAAACGGCCTAAAGCATTATTACAGCGTCGAAAATAAGGATTACACCGCGAGCTTAACGCTATTAGAGCTACCGCACCAATTTAATAACTAATTCACGTCTAACAAAAAATGTCAAGCTAACGACATTAAACAAGCGCTGTGTGGGAGGCAAACCACAATTTTTTATTTTTTATTTATTATCTCTCAAATATCTTTATCTTTTATTTTTATTTTTATTTTTATTTTTATTTTTTCATTTCTGCATTCTGATTTTTACTTTCTGATTTTTTTCCTTTTCTTTCTTTCTCCCACAACATATTTTACTTATTTGCATTTTTCTTTTCCAAATTTTAGTACCGATTCACAGGAACCTACAAGCTAAAATTCATGTATACTATCATTTTTGCCTCGGAGACTCAGCAGAGACGATATGAGATTCTGGCTCAGCGCCAGATGAATATGACCACGTATGTGCATGATCCCACCTTGACAGCCTTAGGAATTAGGGAAAGTGTCTATTTCATGTTTAACCAGATAGGATGGGAGGGGTTCCTAGCCTATAAACACCCTACACACCAACGCCTCACCTTGGAGTTCTTGAGCTCCCTCATCTATAAACCCACACAAGGCTTAGGGCGTAGTATAGGCCAGATGTCCTTTAGATTGTTCGTTTTCACCCACCAGTTTACAGTTTGCAGTCTAGCTCAGCTGCTAGGATTCCCTAGCTCTTTAGACGCCCACAAGGAAACCCAGGCGGATGAGTACCTCAACTTTGAGCTTAATCACTTTTGGAGAGACATAGCGGGCCAATATCCCGAGGACCCCGACCACCTTGATGCCACCGAGATTCATAACCCTGCTATTCGGTATTTCCATCACATTTTAGCTTTCACATTTTTTGGAAAACCTATTAATCAACTCTCGGTTTGTAGGGATGAGTTATTTATCATTTACTGTGCTTTTCAGACCAGACTGGTCATTGGCGCATCATTTATGGTCGCCAACATGTCAGCTATAGCTCAGTGTACCCATGGCCCCATCTGTGTCGGCGGGCTAGTCACTATGATAGCCGAGGCCCTATCCCTACGGTCATCTCTGTCGCGCCTTACACCGTACGCCAGATATTATACCATGGACATCCCTTTTTGCTTTAACATTTCTTTGATTGGTAACCTCAGCCCACCTCACTTTCAGCTGCTTGTCCAACGTAACCCTATCTATTGCTTCAAATTGCCTAGCCCCGAGCATACCAGTGTCTATACCAAGACAAATTGGCTATATCCCCTAGCGAAGACAGACGAACACGACCCTGAGAGGGAGGAGAGCGACCCATCTACACCTACAGGTTACCACAATTATACACCTTTGGATTATCCTACACTACCCCTTGTTTCTACAGCTAATGACATACCCATGCCTAATCATGCACATACGATCAAGACTCTGCAGACAAATGTTACCACACTCCGAGGAGAGCTCGACATTGTTAAAGAAAATGTCATCACACTTCGGCGTGACTTCTTTCATTTCATGGACGTCGTCACAGAACAGTTTGACCACATTTATCAACATCTGTACGCTTTTGCACCACCTCCCGGAGGCCCTCATGCTTGATAGTTTTTCTGTACCGCCCCAGTGAGGACACTATTTGTTCTTAGTATGGGGTTTTTTTTCATTGTTTTTCATTGTTTTTAATTATTATTATTCTAAAACTCATTATGGTTTTAATTATTTTTGAATAATATATTACTTTTCGGTCCTAAAATTTTATCCATACCCATTTTATTTATTTCTATTTACAAAGTATGCATTCATTTTTTGCAATTTCCGTTATTATTTTCATTTGTTCTTAATTTCTTTTATTATTATTATTATCATGTTTTATTTTATTTTTGTTACCATCTTTATTTGCTTCTTATTTACCATATCATTTTTCCAACTATACAATATGCTACTAATCCCTTGCAATACACTTCTCAAAATTGAAATTAATTAATTACTTTAGTGGAGCACGCGTTCAAAGAAGTCAAAGAGACCAACATCACCTCACCCTGACGAATGTCAGTATGCATGTGACGAACGTCAGGGAGTGTCTTTGACTCTGACGAGCGTCAGAGAGAACGTGACGGGCGGCAGGCATTGTCCCCCACGCTTTTCAAAACCGTGACCATTGAACAGCATTGATGCACGGAAAATTTATATTAAAATTCCACCACCCCATTTACTCCACTTACCCATAACCTCCCAAATTTCAAAATTCTCCCATAAACACCATTAAATTTCTTACTCCACAAAACCATCTATATAAACCCTCCCCTTCCATCCTTAGTTTCATCACTACCACTCCCTTTCAATCTCTCTACCACATATACATTTTTTTTTCTATCAAGTTCAACACTCATGGCTAACCAACCCGAACCCGACATGCGACATCTCGTGCTCCGACAAGGAGAAGCCGGTGAGCTTCAAAAAGAGAGGTATATAAAATTCCATCACCGAGGGCTAACATCAACACGGTTCGTCGACAACACTTGCTTGTAAGAATTAGGCTTGCAACCTCATATGGAAGGCTTGCTGAATAAAGCTGGCCTAAGCTTTATTAGCACGATGAACACACCAACTTACGAAGCTCTCGCGTTGGAATTCTTGAGTTCCTACGCATATCACACCCGAGAAGATGCAGACGCACACCTAACGGGAGCCGCTCATTTTCGGATGTTCAACCGAGAGTACCAACTCAACCATGAAATTTTGAGCGACATATTTCATTTTCCCCGAGGGAATAATGTGCAATACCGCATACCCCCAGAATTAGATTGGAATGGAAGTGCATACGCACTATGGGAGAGAATAACCGGCGAACCAAATGTCACACCTGAAGCACGGTACGCCTCTCACATCCACAACCCGAACATCTGCTTCTTACACCGTGTTATGGCAAACACAATATTCGGAAGGGCAAACAACAACAAGGTAAACACTAAATAATTATATGCTCTCCATTGTACCTTTTCTCAAAACATCCGTCTTAATCCCGTCACTTTAATGATGGCCCATATTCAAAACCTCGTTGCAAGAGAAGGGAACACACCTTTTTGCATCAGAGGCATCGTCGCCGCCATCGCAGTTCACTTGAACTGGGGGGAAAGGATCCAACTCCTACCTCCGCTACCAGCAGTTTTTATGGACATTGATAACTGTAGAGCTGGCCGCCTGATTAAAGTACGAGAAGCTGGAGGATACTATCTCATGGTTAAGAATGCAAGAGTTCGTAGTGTGATCATGCCAAATCATAATCGTACTTACTTGGGTAATCCGGATAACTGGCTTTACAACCTGAATGCCCCTGAACCCAGAGAAAATGTGCAAGGAAATCAAGGTCAGGCTAACAACGCTGCCGCTGACGAAATCGAAGAAGAATTAGAGCAGCAAGAGCCCCAACCACAACAAGCCAACAATCCCGCCACTATCGACGCAATATATGCCGTAATAATGCAACAAAACTAGCTGTCCACTCAACGCCACCAAAGCCTCGAGACACGCCAAATCGAGATGATGACTTTCATGCAACAAATGCAGAGAGACCAAAATGACTATGCTCGCAGGCACGGTCAAAGTATGCTGGAATTCACCACCGGAATAACGGCAGATATGCGAGCCTTAACACTCTGTGTTGACGACTTGCATAATATCATATGCCAAAGAGATGGCGGCGAATCTTCCAGACATGGAGGGCAAGCACGTCGAAGAGCAAGGACACGTGGCCGATACCAAAGACAAGAGGAGGAAGAATGATTATGTTGTTATCTTTCCCCTTTCCCGCTTCTATCAATACATTGAGGACAATGTATGATTCAAGTATGGGGGAGGAAGTATTTCCGTTTTTCTAGTAATTTTTATTTTCTTTGTAATTTCCCTTCTGTTATCTTAAATTGAATAAATTTTTTTTTTCCAAGTCATCTATTGCAGCAATTTGTGTTGTTCTTTTAGACTCCCCTTTCTTTTTTGAGCCCATAAAAAATTTTATTTTTTCTCACTCGACAAGTAAATAGACTGCAAAATCTTTAATCATCAGGAATTGGGGCGAGATTAAGCGAAATTTCTACCGTTTAGACACTCTACAACCCCAGAGTATGATAGATCAGTTCAAGTACCCGTTGTTTCCAACAACCCGAGTTTAGTCTTTATAGTAACCTTGAGTAGTTTATATTAGCAGTCAGCACCGTCTTAAACACAAACTACGCAGGAAGTCGATGAATATAAGTGGATGATAGAATATTTCAGCAAAATGTTGCAAGGAAACACACTGATTAAATTGGACGATCCTCATCCGATCGCCTAATCTAAAGGATGTAAACCTTACAAAGTAACATGAAAATTCATTTGATGGATGGTTCAGGAGCATCTGGTACTGAACTCGGTAGGGCAGATTACGGTCTGATCCCCCGCATCCAACATTTGAATTAAAGGTTGCCATATTAATGTGCCAGAAACCTCGAAAAGTTTAAAAGGATCATAACCACTAACCGACTGTTCTGCTATGTGCGTGTGAAGATAAAGGGCTTAATGTGATTGCGCTAGAATGAAAAGGGCAAAACAAGACAAATACTCGAGGTAGGATATGATAGGACCTGTAACTAGTTTACGTAAAATGGGATTGTCTAGCGTCGCCGACGTATTTGTGGAGCACAAATCAAACCACCGATTGTCTGACAAAAACACAACGCAGCTATGTATTAGTCAATCCGAGTCATAACCATGTTTAGAAAAACATCGTACTTAGCATTTGCTTGAGGACAAGCAAAGTTTAAGTATGGGGGAGTTTGATGACACACAAATATGTGATATTTCTGGCTTGATATACACCAAATATTTCTCATACTTTAGTTTGAATTAAATTATTTTATGAGTATTATGCAGGTATTTTTCTATTTTTGCAGATATGCACTGAGCCGAACACTTTTGAAGAAATGAAGAAAAAAGGGTGCAAAAAGTAGTAAAAGAGCCTAAGGAGAAGAAACCAGCCCAAAAGCCCATTACAAGTGTGAGCACGTGGCCCACAAGCAATCAGGCCCTGACGACCGTCAAGGGGACGTGACGAACGTCACGCTCCATGAATACCAAGTGACGATATTCACTTGCGTGTGACGAACGTCACAGCCTATCACCCCACTTTCTCCTCATCCAACGGACAAAAACACGTTCAAAACACGTTCAAAGATTAATCCAACAAGTTCCTACATTCTCTCACCCACTCAGTCAAAAGAGCAACGAACGTGACAATTAAATGGCCTATTATTTCTCAAGGAAGAAAAGTGAACTGTTCCTACATTTTCGAGAGCAACGAATGAAGCAAGCACATTAAATAGAGCCTGAGACCACAGTAGAAAGGGTTCTTCTTTTTGGCGAGAAAGTTTAGAGATTTTATTAAGCAGATATTATTTTCAGAAGAATATTATTTTCAGCATTATTTTCTTTTCAGCATTATTTTCTTTTCCCAGTTATTTCTTTCCAGCATTATTCTTTCAGCATTATTTTCTTCTGTACCGTTAAATATATTCTTCGATCGAAGCAAAGCCTACAATTTGTGCAGGAGTGCTTCTGTCTTCAGAGTTATTACCAGGTTTATGTTTACAAATTCTTATTGCTTATTAATTAATATAATTATGTTTATTTGTGTTTGTCCTTTATATTATTCTGCGATTTGATTTAATATTATGTCAGGCTAGAAATCTTATACCGGTATGTAAAGTCAATCAACCGAGGGAACGAGTAACTTAGTTCGGACTATTTTTACTATGAAAATTTCTTTTCTGGCCTAAGTTACTATTTTTCAAATCATTAAATTGTTTTGTTACGGAAGTAAAAAACAGATAGAGGTTAGGGTCAACAAAGCGGAAGTTTGAGATCTTTTGACTGGACAGTAGTAATTAGGCATTGGCTTAAAATACAGCGGAAGCACTTTAAAGTTAATTAAGATTTTGTTTAGTTTCCAAAAAGTGTTTTTAACTCCCGCGGGATGGCGGAAGCGTACGTTAGGACTTAACTGCATAGCCTAGATCAATAAAACGACAGTGTGAGACGAGGGTTTTTAAACTAGATAGGTTTTACTGAAAACTGTTTTGAAAATATAAAGACGCCCGATAGGTCGCTAGTTCCCGAGGTAAGACTGTTGCATACTGGTAATTAAGCTCATCGATTATTAAAATACAACTTAATTTAGCGATTAGTTTCCCTACAACCCAAATCAAATATTCATTAGCTTTAGATTTACATAGTAACAATAGAAAACGGTAGATCGATTCATCAGTCTCTGTGGTTCGATATCTTTTAAAACTACTCGACAAGACTGTGCACTTGCAGTCTGAATCATTAGATACATAAGTATAATTCCCATACGATCAATATATATATTAAATATATTAAGTGTGTGAAAAATAAAATAAATTATTTACAAAAATGTATATATTTCAAGAAAATATTTTCAAATGTGAATAAAAATAATAAATGAAAATAAAAGTATTTTTTACATTATTTTTAAGTTTAAAAAAAATATTATAAAGTATTTAAACATTTTAATGTTTGAAATAATTGAAATAAATACCAAATAAATATAAAAATTTATAAAAATATTTTTTTAAATATTTTTTATGTTAGAAAATAAATTATCAAAGTCAGAAATGAAATAAAAATGCAAAAATGATAAATATACAAGAAATGGGCCAGGGGGTGTGAAAATGAAAAAGCAATTGTTAGAAGCAAAACAAGCCAGCCCAGCCCAATAACTTCATCTTCTTCCTCCAGACTTTGAAAAAACGCGTGTTTTCCACACAAACTTGTATCTCCTGATTCAGTGTTTTTTTGACAAAACTCAAAACATAAAACTTGTAGAGCATTAAACAACGAATCTAACCATATAAAAAACTTAAGCTAACTCTCAAAGACCAGAGAGAATTTCTCTGGCCCTAATTTCTAACCTAGTTTTTTCAGAAAGTTCATGAATGAAATTCTCCTAGAACGATTAATATAAATGAAAACTAAGCACATGTATGGTTTCAGGGCTATGAATACAACATCTTTCATTCATAAACCTAAGTCTAACTATTCCTAAATAGAGAGATAGAAGTTCATGAAATACCTGTTTCAGTTGAGTTCGAGCTGGACAATGAAGCAACTTCCAATGGTGCTTGAGGTTCTTTTGAGCTTGCCTGATGTCCACTAAAGCTTTCCCAATGCTTAGTTTGTTTTGAAGTGGCCTGAATCGTGCTACAGAACTCAACCTGCAAAGCTTCCAAACAAAAATGGCAATGTGTGTTAATGGAGTTACAACAACTTGTGAATGGTCTGGATAGCTCAAGTATGTTGATTGGAATGTGTTTGAAGTAGTTTTGGAAACAACGCACGAGGGGATTTGATGGTGGCTTGAAGTTTGCAGAACTTGCCCTATTTTGCAAGAAAAATGAGATTTTGAGTATGAGGGTGCTTTAGGGGTGAAAGGCTCGTGCTTCTTACTTGTGAGGATATGAAAAACTTGTTTGATAACTTTGCTTGAGTTAGTTTTATCAGATATGTGAGTTGTTGGCTTTTTGCATAATGCCTTGGTTATGAAGCAAAATGAGAAGTGACAAAGAGCAGGCATGTACAGGCTAGCTCTAACTCTGCACACAGTGTGTAAGCTTGGCCCCAAGTTTGTGGATTTGTTTTGCTGCAAGAGATTTGGCTCTATGCTCAAGGATTAGTGTTTTGACATAAAGCAACCTTTTGCAAAAATAGAAATATGCCTTTTACCATTTAGGGATTAAACTTGTGTACAATACCCTAATAACCAAGACAATGCATTAGCTCAATGGATTTGCATTAAATTATGGAGTGTGAAATGGTTTAGAGGCCTGCAAACAAGTAGAAAGCATGCTGGTTTGAAAATGAAACTTGTATGAACATGTATTGGCCATGGATCAAAGTGAGTTTTTGCCAACTTCAAGCATTCGATTCTCCCTAACCACAAAGGTGTTTGAGGAGTTCTTGGACAATTTGGAAATCTTGCAACATGTACTATAATCAATCTTTGGAATGAAACTTAATACTCCAAGTGGAACTATGTGAAAAATGGCCAAGAAGATGGGTCAAAATCCTGCCTAAACTAGGGCAAAATTTCTCTAAGTTAAAAGTTTTAGGTACCCTTGTTCCAAAACTCATAACTTGAGATCCAAGCTTCTTTTGAGAAAACTTTGTGAATCAAAGTTGTAGAATTTGTGATGGACTACAACTTTCATGTTATAAGTTTTGTTTGAATCCATTTGCGTCTTGGTGAAAAAATGGGACAAAGTTAGGAAAAAATAATAAAATTTCATAACTTAGAAAATTTCTAAGTTATGAAATTTTTCCATTTTAAACCCTAATTTGCAATTTTGGGTTTATTGATGAACAAGTTTCATAATTTGACATGTCTTGATGAAAAATGACTCTTGGCACTTGATTTTGACCAAAAAGTCAAAGTTTGACTTTTCAGTGTACAGTCAAATTTTGATCAGTTGACTGAAAAATTCATCTGCCAATCCCATGCATTTGGGATCTTTTGAACTTGTTGAATGGGTCAAGACAATTTCATTGAGTCCTTGTGACCATGGTTGAGCTTGATTTTCCATTGGCTAGGTCAAATAGTCAAAAATTGCCTTTGTGCAGTCAAAACCCTAAAAATGATCATTTTGCCCTTTTGGTGATCTGACCAAATTTCTTGTGGAATTGTGATCCAAACTTGATCAAATGGTTCATATAAGTTCATTATGTTGATGTGGGTCAAATTTCACGAGTTTTGACTGTCAATTGGCCACAATTGACTTTTTCCCCAATACAATTGATTTCTAAGTCAACTGTCCAATTGACTGTGCAAAAATTTGAATCAAGGCTTGAAACTTGGTATGGACAAACTTGTGAGTCCAACATGGAGTATGAAAGTCATTTTGGGCATTGTGGGTCAAAACATCCCTGTGCAAACTCAAACCCTAATTTAGTTCAACAGTGCAAGGAGGTGTCTTGAGCAGAGCAAACCCTAGCTTAATCTTGAATTCCAAGAGTCTTGTGATGAGAAATGTTGATCAAATGAGAGGGAAAATTTTGGGGTACAATAGTTGCCCCTGTTCAATCTTCTTGAACCTGAAGAGTTAGATTGGCAGGTTTGCATTTTGCGACTTGAAGGTAAAAGAGGATTGGACACTAGAGTGCCCGTAAATTTGCACTCGTCAAAATATTGTTGAGGGAATGGGCTTAAAGATGCCATTTGGAGATGGTAGAATCTTGCTGGAGATGGGCTTAAAGATTCCATCCAAGAATGTTTGTTGAATTGCAATGTTGTAGGTTAGAAGAATGAGCATCAAATTGGTATCCGTGTCTGGAATGCATTTGAACTGTATCTGGATACTGAGTTTGTATGAGCAAAAGAATGGCGTCCGTGTATGGAGCATATCTGAGTTGTAACAGTATTTGAATTATGAATGAATATCAGAATGACTGCCGTGTCTGGAGTGTATCTGTATTGTGAATGGGTAACAGAGAAACATCTGTGTATGGAGCAACTGTGTGTTGGGGATAAATTCTGAATGAGTGACAGAATGGCAACCGTGTCTGGAGCGTATCTAGACTGTATCTGAAGTTGAGATTTGTATGAGTAGTAGAATGACTTCTGTGTCTGGAGCGTATTTGAGACTGTAACTGGGACCTGAATAAGTGACAGAATGATTTCCGTGGCGACTGCACTGGGGAGAATCAAACTTCTGGTGTAAGGGCCAGAATGGCATCCGTGTCTGGAGCGTATCTGAACTTGTAGTTGATAGTTGAATCTGAATGAGAGATAGAATGGCTGCCGTGTCTGGAGCGTATCTAGTCTGTATCAGATTATTGAAGTCTAAATGAGTAATAGAATGACCGTCGTGTCTGGGATGTATCTGTACTGTATTTTGACTTGAAATTCGGAATGAGTAATAGAATGACCGCCGTGTCTGGGGTGTATCTGTACTATATCGGAATAATTGTTAATGATAGCCTTTTAATCTTATCCTGAAAAGGGTAAAATGTTAGCTAAAACACAAAGTTATGTTGCATGATATGTATGCTGCAATGAACTGTGTTTCATCAATGTTTATGATATATGAATGTAATGGATGGGCATGTAAGCTGAGTGGCTGTCTTGCTGAGGAAAATAAATCCTTGATAACTGGAGATAATGAAATCTTTGACTGCTGTCGGGGAAAGTAAATCCTTGACCGACGATGGGGATTCCAAAAATCTTTGATTATTGAAGATGAGAAATCCTTGTTGACTGCTTGGGGATTAAAGATCTTTGTTTGCTTGAGAAGGAGAAATCCTGGGACCACTGCTAGAGATTGAAAATCCTTGGCGATTTGTGGGGATTAACAAAGCTTTTGACAAATTCTGCGGGGAATGAGGATCCTTCATGACTTTCCTGGGAACTAAGGAAAATTCTGAAAATCTCTACTGGGGAGTTAGAACCTAGGAGGCTTCTGCTTGGAGAAATGAGACCGAGAATCTTCGATCTCCTGGGAAATAACTCTATGGGGAGAATGCTTACTAGGCCGGTAGAATCAGGAGCTTTGGTTGTATGCCAATCTACTGGGGAAGCCAAGAAATTAACTGTTATCTGCTTGGTTTTCAGACTTTTTAAGATAGCCTGCTAGAGAAATTGGGGGAATTTGAACAGTTCCCACCGGGGGTTGGTGGTTGGAAATTTGACTTTGCTGGGGAAGAAGGTTTAGAATATTCTAGCTCCACCGGGGATAGGTATTTCAGGGTCTTCGGGCTCCACTGGGGATCGGGATTTTGAACTCTAATAAGAACTTTGAAACTTAACTCAGCTGGGGAATCAAGTTTAGAGTGCCTATTTAACGAAACATTGAACGTTTTCAAATAAAACATAAGTGTAAAAAAGAAGGCAAGCAAATTTTTGCACTTTGAAGTATCTTTGTATTAATTTTTGTAAGTATCTTTGTACAAAGGAGACAGACATCCTAGTAAGAGAATGTTGCCATAAAAATTGAGAAAAAATTTATACAAAAAGAAAGATGGCTATGTGTAACAATTCCATGGGGTTCCCATTCTTCTATAGCCTTCACAACTCTGGGTATATGTCCATTCGTTGCTTCATCCGCAGATGATTGGATTGATCAGAAGCTTGGAGCTTGTTGGTGAAGAGATTGTTCTTAAAGTGATCCGACGAGACATAGTCATACGCTTTAATTCCCTAACTTTTGCCTGGACCGCCCTTTCGGGTTTTCAATCCACCAGGAAACCCTTTTTTGCCCAAGTCGCCCTTTCGGGTTTTCAACTTGTCGAGTGTACAATTTTTTTTTGTTTTATCCCTAATTTTTGCCTGAACCGCCCTTTCGGGTTTTCGATTCACCGGGATGCCCATTTTTGCCCAAGTCGCCCTTTCAGGTTTTCAACTTGTCGGGTTATTTAAGCGTAGTATCTTTTGACTATGTTTGCGTTCGCAGGGTGCAGCAAGTCATCACCGTCCATGGTGGTCAGGATTATTGCCCTACTAGAAAAGATGCTCTTGATCACAAATGGTCCTTCGTAAGTAGGAGTCCATTTTCCCCTGGGATCACTTTGCGGCAAGATGATTCGCTTGATTACAAGATCTCTGACTTGATATACTTGGCGTCTGACTTTCTTGTTGAAAGCCTTGATCATCTGTTTTTGATACGTCTGACCATGACAAACAGCAGTAAGTCGCTTCTCGTCGATCAAGTTAAGTTGATCAAGCCGGGTCTGAATCCAATCTTCTTCACTCAAACCGGCATCCTTCATAATCCTCAAGGAAGGAATCTGAACTTCCATAGGTAAAACAGCTTCCATGCCATATACCAACAAAAAGGGAGTCGCCCCAGTTGAAGTGCGTGCTGTGGTACGATACCCATGCAGAGAAAACGGTAACATCTCATGCCAGTCCTTGTAGGTGACTGTCATTTTTTGAATGATCTTCTTGATATTTTTGTTCACGGCTTCAACAACACCGTTCATCTTCGGCTGATAGGGAGATGAATTGTGATGATAAATCTTGAACTGCTCGCACAGAGCGGTGATCATAGTGTTGTTCAATTTTGTTACCATTGTCCGTAATTATCCTGTCGGGGATACCATACCGGCATATGAGGTTCTATTTGATGAAGCGGGCAACCACATTCTTTATAACAGAGGCATAGGAAGCTGCTTCGACCCACTTGGTGAAGTAATCAATAGCGACCAAGATGAAGCGATGTCCATTGGATGCCGTAGGCTTGATCTCTCCAATCATGTCAATGCCCCACATTGCGAATGGCCAAGGAGATGTCAGAACATTGAGAGGAACATGAGGAATATGTACCTTGTCGGCATAGACTTGGCATTTGTGGCAGGTACAGGAATGTTGATGACAATCAGCTTCCATGGTAGACCAGTAGTAGCCTGCCCTTAGAATCTTCTTAGCCATTGTATGTCCTCTCAAGTGGGTGCTAAATGTGCCACTATGTATCTCGGTCATGATCAACTCTTCTTCAACCTTGTCCACACAACGAAGTAGAACACAATCATGGCTGCGCTTATAAAGGATTCCATTGCTTAGGAAGAACTTGGCAGCAAATCTCCTTAAGAACTTTTTGTCATTGACTGAAGCTCCTTCAGGATGTTCTCTAATCTGGAGATACCTTTTGATTTCATGGAACCAGGGTTGTTCCACTACTTCTTCGGTGTTAATCTCGTGACAATGTGCAGGTTCGTCCATTCGCTGGATGGTAATTTAGGGAGCCTCGTTATCCCAGTTGAGTTTAAACATGGAAGACATTATAGGCAGAGCATCTGCTAGCTGATTTTCTTCTCGCAGGAAGTGCTCGAAAGTAATCTGCTCGAAATGAGGCAACAATGTCAAGACATGTTCTTTGTATGGGATAAGATTAGGATGTTTAGTGTCCCACTCTACTTTAACTTGACTGATGACCAAAGCAGAGTCCCCAAATACGACCAAATATTTGATTCCCAAGTCTATGGCAGCCTTGAGACCAAAGATGCAAGCTTCATATTGAGCCATGTTGTTGGTACAGCTGAAGAAAAGTCGGACAGTGAAGGGTGTATGGCAACCTTCTGGAGAAATGAGTATCGCACTAATACCGTTACTAAGTGCATTTGAAGCACCATCAAAGTATAGGGTCCATCGGGATCCTTGTTCAGGTCCGTCATACGGTCCGTTACCTTCAATGTTGTCCAATGTCATGATGTCCTCATCAGGGAAGTCGAATCTCATAGATTGGTAATCTTCGACGGCTTGATGAGCTAGATGGTCAGCTAGTACACTCCCTTTTATAGCTTTTTGGGTAGTATACTGGATGTCATACTCAGTCAGGATCATTTGCCATCTAGCGATTCTTCCAGATAAAGCAGGCTTCTCGAAGATATACTTGATCAGATCCATCTTGGAAATCAACAAAGTGGTATGAGTCAACATATACTGCCTTAGTCAGCGAGCAGCCCATACCAAAGCACAATAAGTTATCTCGAGCAGTGAGTAGCGAGTCTTACAGTCGGTAAACTTTTTGCTAAGGTAATAAATGGCATGCTCTTTTCGGCCAGACTCGTCATGTTGCCCCAACACACACCCCATTGAGTTATCCAAAACAGTCAAATACATGATTAACGGCCTTCCTTCGACGGGTGGCATCAGGATAGGAGGTTCTAGTAAGTACTCCTTGATCTTATCAAAAGCAACTTGACAATCATTGTTCCATTCAACCACCTGATCTTTCTTCAGCAGCTTAAAGATTGGCTCACAGGTAGATGTCAGGTGAGAGATGAACCTCGCGATATAGTTTAAGCGTCCCAAGAATCCTCTAACCTCCTTTTCAGTGCGGGGGGTAGGCATTTCTTGTATAGCCTTTACTTTAGCTGGATCAACCTCAATGCCTTTGTTGCTGACAATAAATCCCAGAAGTTTACCAGACCTAACTCCAAAAGTTCACTTGCTTGGGTTTAGTCTGAGCTTATACTTCTTCAACCTGGCAAACAGCTTCTGCAAATGATCAAGGTGTTCTTCTTTCGTCTGTGATCGAGCTATCATGTCGTCTACGTAAACTTAGATCTCATGATGTATCATATCATGAAACAAAGCTACCATGGCGCATTGATAGGTTGCCCCTGCATTCTTCAGTCCGAATGGCATCACTTTGTAGCAGAAGGTACCCCATTGCGTGACAAAAGTAGTTTTCTCCATGTCCTCGGGTGCCATTTTGATCTGGTTATAGCCCGAGAATCTGTCCATGAAAGAAAATACTTTGTGCTGAGCTTTATTGTCAACCAAAATGTCGATATATGGCAGTGGAAAATCATCCTTGGGGCTAGCCCTATTTAAATCCCGATAGTACACACACATTCTGACGTTGCCGTCCTTCTTAGGCACGGGCACAATGTTAGATACCCATTGTGGATAGGAAGTAACAGCCAGAAAGCCAGCGTTGAATTGCTTCATTACCTCAGCTTTGATCTTCTCATACATGTCGGGCCTCATTCGGAGGACCTTTTGCTTGATCGGTGGATAGTCTTCTCTTGTAGGGAGACGGTGAACCACGATATCTGTGTCTAGTCCCGACATGTCTTCATAAGACCAGGCGAAGATTTCAACATATTCGTTCAACAACTGCACTAAGAGCTCTTTGACACTTGGTTCCAGGTTGGCACCCACTTTTACCTCTTTTTTTTCTTCCTCTGTTCCCAAGTTGATGGTTTCTAGCAACTCCTCATGAGGCAGAATAGCCCTCTCTTCTTGTTGCTGAAGTCTGGCTAACACTCCCGGCACTTCACAATCTTCGTCAACTTCGTACTCAGCATGATTGACCAAATCTTCAGAGTTATCGAAGGCTGAAGCAAAATAGTTACCCATGAAATCCGGAGTGGATGGGTACCTACATTTGTGAGTGTGGGTGTGTGTAAGGGATAGCCATCCTTAAACAAAACAAAAATTCAAAAGGAAAGAAAATGAATACAATAGTTTGTAGATGAAAGCGTCCAATGATTCATTAAAACATGGCATATGATAATGAAGAAAATCAAGCCCTTACAAATGGACCTATATGCCCCGGGCAAGGCATAAGGTGAAAATAGTGTACGAATTGTTTTAGTTATTACAGACCGAAATAAGAAATTGTTCAGAGATAAAATTACTGGTTGATGAAGGTGATGGGAATAAAATCCTTTGCTTCCCAGTTGCTCAAACCCCCTTCGACGGTCGGAAAGATCCAATCCTCAAAGTGGCCCTCTTCATCTTCATCTTCTACAACATTAATTCCGTGGTGAGAGATTTTGACGGGTGGTTCTCCAGTCTTGGAACGACACATAACCTTCTGTCCTGCAGCTGTAAACCCTAGTCCAAATTTATCCGTCTTATAGGGAAAATCAGGCAATTACCCCCATACTGTACTCTTCCCTTCTTTGATCACCACCTCTGCATCCTTGAGAGATGCCATCCTAGGCACATGCTCGGGAACGATAGGTACCTCAACCATTGTCTTCACAACTGCTACCTCAGGAGAAACTTCCTCAAAATGTTGGAAAGGCGTTTCGATGAACTCGCCATCCAATTCCACATAGCGGAAGGAATTGAGATGACTTATCATGTACTCTTCCTCGCCGTGCACTGTTATAATCTTACCCTTAACAGGATATTTCAGCATTTGGTGCAAAGAGGAGGTAACTGCCCCGACATAATGGATCCACGGTCTTCCTAACAAACACGAATACGACGGACGGATGTCCATCACGTAAAAGGTGGAGTTGAAAACTTATGTGCCTACTTTGATAGGAATGTCAACCTCTCCATGAACCATTCTTTTGGACCCATCAAAGGCCCTAACAACGATGTTACTAGGTTTGAGGGTCAATCCTTCGCAGTCCAAACGGTCCAACGCTTTCTTCGGCAGCACATTCAAGGAAGAACCGATATCAACTAAGACATGGGCGAGGGTGGTTCCCCTACATTCAACTGAGACATGTAGCGCGTCATTATGTTTCCTTCCTTTGGGAGTCAGATCAGCATCTGAAAAGCCTAGACCATTATCAGTAGTAAGACTGACCACACACTCCTGAAACTGGTCAGCCGAAGTTTCTTGGGGTACGTGTGCCTCCTTCAAAAATTTGATCAGGGCCTTAGAATGGGACTCAGAGCAGAGTAGAAGATCTAACATTGAAATTTTAGAGGGGGTCTGCCCTAGCTGTTCCACGACGTCGTAGTCGCTCTTTCTGATTATTTTCAGGATTTCATCCATTTCTTTCTGGGTGGTTTCGGGGATAACCACAGCATGAGCCTTCGTCCTGACAGGCACTTCTAGTATCCCCTTACCCTTGTCGGTAGTGTCAAAAAATGGTCTTACTTCAGGAGTATCCAATTCTTCAATTATCGGGTCTTGCACAGATGACTTAACATGTACAAAAGCTTTGAAGGGTCCGAAAACTGCCCTGGGGGGAGCAATCTCCGGAGAAAAGATCCGGCCGCTGCGGGTTATCTTGCTTGTACCCGCAATGTTCCCTATATCAGGGATTTCCTCTTCAGAATTCTCTTGGACTGCTTCAATCTGTTTGATGCCATGATAGAAGATTTCTCCCCCATAGTTCCATGGTATCGTTTTGCTAGATTGATACGGGACAGGCCCCGGCATGGTGATTTTCAAAGGTACAAATTCAGGATCAGGTGTAATCTTGACAGGCCTTTTGCAAGCCTTGGGAAGATTGGTGGAAATGGTTATTATTGCGATATTGTTGGTTGAAGTAGCAAAAGTAGCGGGAGTAACAGGAGTGAAGGTATTGACAAGGGTCTTTTGGAAGAGTGTCTCTTGGGTATCCATCAGGCGTTGGACACCTGATTTCAACATTGGGCATTCAACTCGTATGTTTAAACAAAAGTAACAGTCTTTTCCGCAGCCTGGGAATATCCTGGCTCTTATCAAATTCTCTTTAATCACTAGTAATGGAGTCAAAAGGTCAGCAACATCGGTAACATGAAGGTCTTCCATAACGGCATGAACATTATGACTGTGTTTGGGCATCAGAGCAAAAATCACATTGGGCTTCTCAGGAGCATCAAATTCTACTTCCTTGGCGTCAATCAGGTCTTGGATTTTGTTCTTAAGCGCCCAACAATTATTTGTATCATGCCCAACACTGTCAGAGTGGTAAGCACACTTGGCATTGGAGTGGTAGTATGGAGAGGAGGTATTAGGGTTCTTTGGCGCTTCCTTCAAACTGGTAAGATTCAACTTTAATAAGTGAGGGAGTACTTGAGCTAGCGTCATGTTGATTCGGGTGAACTGTCGTTGTGGCCTTTCTACTTGTTGTTGATTAGGTCTTGACTGATTGCCGTGAGGTTGATCATTTGAAGAGTTCTGAATCATCACAGCCCCTACAGTTGGCCAGCGCTCGGTTCTTCCCTGACTTTTCTGAGAGTAAACAGCAGAGGCTTCCTTCTTAGCTGGGAAGGCCTTTTTAACAGCAGTGGATGCGGAGGTATCTTTCTGAATCTTACCACTTTTAATACCGGCCTCGACCCTTTCGCCGGTTAAAATTAGTTCGGTGAATCCTGCGGAAGAACTCCCAATTAAATGATTGAATAAAGGGCCAGACAGGGTCCCCAGAAACATGTCAACTAGCTCTCTATCCGACAATGGTGGCTGCACCCTTCCAGCCAGATCACGCCACTTCTGGGCATACTCTTTAAATACTTCATTAGAAGCCATACCCATACTCTGTAGTTGAGTACGAGTGGGCGCCAAATCAGCATTGTATTGGTATTGACGGTAGAAAGCGGAAGCTAAGTCTTCCCAATTGTGAACCTCTGATCTCTCGAGTTGATAGAACCAGTCCAATTGTGTTCCTGACAAACTATCTTGAAAAAAGTGTACCCAGAGGTCTTTATCAGATGAGTGGGGTTGGATCTTTCTGACATATGATCTCAGATGCATCTTTGGGCAGTACAGACCATCATACTTAGCAAATGTTGGTACTTTAAACTTGGGAGGAATGAAGATCCCAGCGACCAACCCTAGTTCTTAAAAATCTAAACCAGGTACCCTTTGCAACTCCATGGCTGCCAATCTATCCTCAAGATTTTTATATTTATCATCCACCGGGGGATATTGATGTTCGGAGTAATCTTCGTCTTCTTCTTCTTCCTCCTCTTCAACTTCAAATTTAGAAGGTACCGCGACTCTTTTTCCTTTACTAGCCCCTTCATCAAATGTTGAGGGGAACTCGAGAACTTTTCTAGCGTTGCTTTCAAACCTTCTTCCAAAATTGGCTACTTCGGGCCTTTTCTTCTTTTTCTCTTTATTTTTCTCCAACAGTGCTTTAAGGTCCTCTTGACCCTTTGCTAAGGTCATGAGGAGTTGCTGGAATTGAGAATTATGTGCTTGCAGATCCTTAACCGTCTGCTCCAAATCCATCTTGCTGAAATAAACAGCAGAAAGATAAGGAAACCTGGTGTGAAGACCTGTTTATGCATATGATGAATGGTATGTTATTCATGTAATGCATTCAAGGATTCAGAAATTCAAATTTGTTGCAAACAAAAAGGAACACACGTCATATTAAGAAGAAATTGTTAGTACATAATTTCCCCATGGGCAAAATGTTACAAAATTCTTAATGTAAAAAGACATTGCGCATCCTTTTTGGTGCGATGTAAGTGTTGAGGGTTTCCTCCTCATGAAGTCGGCGGGTAAGCTCCAAAACCTTCTTCTCACTGGCATAGAAGCTGGCTTCAAAGGTATTTTGTTCTTCTTTGAGTTGGATCCAACTCTTTTGCATTTCTTCCCATGATGTTAGCATGTCAGGATGTAGGATGGTGTATAGAACCTCTCCTTCCATAACAGGCTCTTTGATCAAGGGGAGAATGTGAGGATATGGCATCATAATACTCTGGGCGCGGGTCCGTACCCACTTGAGATAAGGCTCAAGGGGGATGGAATTCTTGTGCCCCAGTGTCTTACTATCCACTTTGTTGGGCATCCTCCAAGCTCTGATGAACCTTTGTCGAAGTCCTTGCGCATTGTTGTCAATGTCAAAAACTAGGTCAGGAATCAGCATGTCATGAGGGCCATCCCTCTGAGCATATCCAAACTGTCTTAGAGCTAAACAAGGGTTGTAGGTAATACCTCCCCTAATGCCAAGTAGTGGGACATTAGGGAATTCCCCACAACGATCAATGATGATGCCATTTTCTCTGGACCGAGAACACCAATGTACATCAAAATGTGTGAGGGTCATCAATCGTTGTGACCACCTTAAACCCTGCTCATTCTTCAAAATTGATTGTGGAAGGTGAGAAATAAACCACCTTGCTAGGAGAGGAGTACAACACATGAGAACACCTCTTTTCCTCATTGTTTGTGTGTAAAATAAGTGTAGGATGTCCCCAAGTAATGTGGGTACAAGATTCCGAGATATGAAAATCTTGACAGCATTTACATCTATAAGTTGATCAGGGTTTGGGAACAGGACCAACCCATGGATGAGGAGTGCCACAATCTCTTCAAAGGCTTGTAGATCTAGAGAGTTCCAGTAGTCTTGTGCCTTTTCAAACAGAAACTTTGCCAAGAATCCCTTGACACCACTTCTGGTTTCCCAATATCCCTTGATGTCAGATGGTTGCAAGTGTAATACTTGAGCAATATCTCCAGGCTTTGGTTCTTTTTCCGTACCTTTGTAGGGTAGTTGATGAAGAATAGGAATCCTCAGGAGTTGAGAAAATTCCTCCAAAGTAGGTACTAGTTGGTAATCAGGGAATGTGAAACAATGGTGTAGGTGGTCAAAGAACTAGAAGAGAACTTTCACCATGTCTTCTTCAATGTTGGAGTTGACCAAGTTGAGAAGTCTACCATATCTTTCACTGAAGAGAGAATTCTCTGGAATCCTGGATGTAAGCTCCTTGAGTTGAGGAGGGATTCTCACAAGGTTGACTTGAATTGTTTTCCTGCGAAGAGATTCCATGACCTACAAAACAAGAACAAAGATGAAGATCCAAACCCTTGAAATGGTTAGTGGATGCATATGATGCTTTATGATGTTCATGATGTATGCACAAACACATGTACAAGCAAGGCACACAAAACCCTAGTTTCAGGCTTGCATGAGGTTTCATAGGTAAATACCCTCTTGAGTTTAGTTGGCTCAAACCTGTCCTATAAATAGTAACCGGGTTCTAAGGAGCTCAATATCACTGGATTGTTTTATATGTTCATTGTTTTGGTTTAGCCACTTAACTAGCGACCAAAATATTCCAAGAAAACAACCCTCAATGAGTGTAGTATCGAGTATCTACCAACTTCGGACTGCACCAAAGCCGGTCATCTCACTACCCCTAAAATATCCAAGATGGTCAATTAAGGTTCTAAGAGTTCATTAGTGCTTTATGACATCACTCAGCGGCCTCGTATTCTCTTTGATTGACTCAAAGCCTACCAGTACTCACAAATATGTCGAACTAATATAGCTATTGCTTCAACCATGTCGGTATACTCCGCACAGTTTCTACAACGTATTACTATTTACCTATGAATGTTTCCTAAATCCGGGTAGAGGATTTCAAGCCCAAACAAGAGAACCAAATGTAAAGCAATCAAATCAAACAATATAATCATGCAAAGGGTGATCTAAGCCCTAAGGTTACTCCACTTTTATGGCTATTCCCCAGCAGAGTCGCCAGTTCTGTGATACGGTGGGAGAACTGACTTGAGGTTTTACGTTTGTGTTCGCAAATGTTTCGGTTTAGCAAGAGTCGCCACCGACTTTTTATTTTATCCTAAGGAAAGGTCAAAAAGCACAAGAAAGACCTTTGAGATGTTTTCTTGGGTTCGGGGAGTAGATTATAGAAAGGGAAGGTATTAGCACCCTTTCTATCCATGGTTATCCATGGGCTCTTAGTTACTTGTTTAGATCACTTGCTTTGCTTTTCAATTGTTTGAAATGGTGCTCTTCAATTGTTTGAAATGGTGCTTTGTGTGTGATTTTGAAAGACGTTTTGAAAAGAGGCCATCATTGTGGAAACCTTTGTAATGATTCTTGTTTGAATGTATACAAAGGTATTTTTGTCTTTTGAAATATTTTCAATGTTTGAAAGTAGGGTTTTGAAATTGTGTAGTGAAGTGTGTGTGATACGGTGGGAGAACTGGCTTGAGGTTTGCGTTTGTTTTCGCATTTGTTCCGTTGAGCAAGAGTCGCCACCGACCTTTTATTTTATCCTAAAGGAAAGGTTAAAAAGCACAGCAAAAACCTTTTGAGATATTTCGTGGGTTCGGGGGGTAGATTATGAAAAGGGAAGGTATTAGCACCCTTTTCATCCATGGTTATCCATGGGCTCTTAGTTACTTGGTTTTTTAGATCACTTGCCTTGATTTTCGATTGCTTTGAAACTGTGGTGTGTGTGAGTGTTTTGAAAAATGTTTTTGAAGAAGATGCCTTGTCTTAGGCAACCAATGTATTCGACTCGTGTTTGAGTGTTTTACAAAAGTGTTGATCTTTTCGAAAAGATGTTTCAAATGTTTTTGAGGGTTTGTTTGAAAGTGTGTATGAAGTGTGGTTTTTGAAAAGGAGGCAAGTGTTTTTGCAAGTTGATCTCAAGTAACTAAGAGTTTTGTCTACCCCTATTGTACTCAAAGGTTTTCTCTATGTTTTCAACCCTTTTTAACAATTTTGTTCCACCATTGAATTTGGTGGACAATCTTGCGTTTAGGAAGTTTGTTCGGGACAGGCGCGGGTCATCGTATGGACCATGAATGCAATGGTGTCAAGTGTCTTTGGCAATTTGCTTTGAAGGGACTATGATCATTCCATTTAGGCAACTTTCGAAAGCGTCATCGAGGGACTTATGATCATTTGAATTTGTTTTGCCAAAGAAACTCGACGTGCAAGCATGGCTCATTTTGGAAGGCAACATGTGGGATTACCATAGAGGGTGCAAGTGTGATTGTGTATTGATTTCATGCATTTATCTTGTATTAGGTTATCTAGCGTTTGGTTTTATGTACATGCAAACCCTAGGTCTAACCATGGTATAATTGGAAAGCGATAAATTGCAAGAATTTAAAGTCTACGCTATTACAAATAGTATCCGGGAGTGGGGGTACAAATTTACAAATGGGGATGAGACTTTAAGAATGTAGTGTCCAATAATTTACAACCAAATCGAATTGCGATAAAATGTAAATAATGTATATCAATGTATAGAAATAGCAAATGTATATTGTCAAATGTCAAGTGTATTGTGTAAGTGTAAGTGTAAGTGTATATGTGTATATAATTTATTTACAGGTTAAGATGTGAATTTAAATGCGTATTATTAAGTATTGTTAACTTAAATGAAAAGAATTAGATGTTTATTTATTTAATCTTTGTAGTCTTGTATATTTCTTCAATATGTACAAAAAAGAATATTTTAATTAAATGTTTTAAATTTTAATTAAATTATGTATATTAAAAAAATGTATTTCAAAAGTTTAAATGAAAATGTTTTTTAAGTTTAAAGAAAGATATTATTTGTATTTTAGTATTAATGTACAAAGATAATATCTTTAAAAAGGAAAAGTATTTATCTTTTAAAAAAAAAATTATATAACTATGTATTTATGTACAAAGTATTTTTTAAGAGAAGAAAAATGTTAACTTAAAGAAAATTATGTATTGATTTATTTATGTAAAAAACCTAAAAAAGAAGAATATTGTCAATTAAAGTTAATATTAACAAATGGTTTATTTAACAAAAAAAAAAGAAATAAGTTATGTAAAATATCATGTGATAAATAAAAAGAGTGTTTAACTAAAAAGAATAGAATGGGCCTTAGGGGCCTTTGTTTAGCCCAAACAGAAATGATTGAGGTTAGGAAAAAGGGGGTACGTACGCAATGGGCTTAAGTATTTCAGAAAGGGCAAGGCCCAAGTGGGTTTATGAATGTTTTAGGGTT
The DNA here is from genome assembly GCA_948472305.1 of Vicia faba. Lineage (NCBI taxonomy): Eukaryota > Viridiplantae > Streptophyta > Magnoliopsida > Fabales > Fabaceae > Vicia > Vicia faba. The sequence goes on from CATIWC010000391.1 coordinate 299,478, forward strand.
AAACGAGTTGTTTCATTTGGATGAAAGGGCTTAGGGTTTGCAGCGCCATTTGTTTCACTTTGTCTTCTCCGATTAGCTTCTGAACGCGATCTTCTCCGCCTAGCCACCAGTTGCCTCCTTCGCCTTCCTTCCTTCCTTGGTTCAGTGAAACCAACTAAAAGGTAATTGCCCTTTGTTCCCTCTTTTGGCTTAGCACGTTTAGGGTTTCGTTCTTCTTTGCATGTTATGATTTACTGTTTTTTTGATTAAGTGTTTTGATTTGTGTATTTGAGGTATGAAAGGGAAATGCAAAAGAGAACTACCTTTTGTTTGAGGAAGACGATGGAGGAGATGGGGAGGCGCGTATGAGGCTTGGGCGGAGAACGCGGTGCTGATGAACTCTTGAGCTTCCTGGTACTCAGTACTCTTTACCTTTTGCCTTTTTAGGGTTTGATGATGACAATGGCTGAGAACCTCTTGTATGACTCTTTTCTTCTTCTCTGTTGCCTTGAACGTTTGCCTTTCCCTCTTCTTTCTCTGCCTCGTTGCTTGCTTAGTATGCTTGAATGTTTTCCTGTGATGTTAATTTTCTGAGGCTTTTGTGTTGCCTTGAACGTTTGCCTCTCTTCTTTCTACCTCACTTCTGTTGCCTATTTTGTATATTGGCCTATGATGAAGACTTTTCTGAGGCCTGATGGGTTTGCTTTGTTGTGTTCTGAGATTGGATGCTATTTGCTTTTGGTTCAGGGCTTTTGAGGTTACGGGCCTTGGCCCTTTGGTAGTTCAGGTTTTGATATCTGGTATGCTTGTTTATGTTTTTGTGTTTGAGCTTGAAAGGGCAAGCTTGAGCTTTGTTTTTACAGGGCCTTTAGAGGTTTGAATGTTTTGGCTTGAGTCAATGCAGGTTTATGCTGGCTTAAGGCTGGAAGGTTTGAGCTGGTTGGTTTCAGGCTTGATCTTTGCTTGCAGGTTATCTGGTTGTTAATGCTTGGTTTTAGTTGACAGGGTTTGGCCTTTTTCTCAGCAGGTTTTGCCTTTGAATGGTTGTTGGTGCAGGTTATGTATTGCTGGTTATGAGCTTTGTTTGACAGGTTGTTAACTTGTTGGTTTTGGACTTTTGTTGGAGGTTTGAACCAGTTTTTGTATTGGCCTCCTTACAGGTTATACTGGTTCATGTTTTGGGTTGGAAGGACTGAAGCTTTTGGCTTCAGCCTTTTAGGTTCAAACAGGTTTAACAGGTGGATGGTTTCAGGCAGGTTCAAAGCTTGGGCTTGCTTAGGCCATTTGACAGTTTGAAGGGGTTTTTTATGTTATGAGTTCTGTTTGTAAATTCTGGCCCTTTGGTACTGTGTTATTACAGTTGTTTTATATCTTTTCTTTCTCAAACCTCAAAGCCAGTAAGCCTGCTCCTTTTTTACTCTCTCCTCTCTCTCTCTAGTACAGTCAAAATATTAAAATATGTTTGTGCTTGTACTTTATTCTGAAAGGGCGGCATTGGGAAAATGATGAAAATGAATTAGCTTGCTTGCATAACATGCCTTCTCTGCATACTTTATCTCTTTTCTTCCAGATTTTGTGCTGCACTTGTACTTGCATCTGAACATTCTGATATCTTTGATATCTTGATATCTTGTGGACAGCTTTGGTAGCCTTGTGACAGTATCTTGTACTTTTGGCAGAAAGTTTGAATTTGGACTTTGTTTGGCAATTTGAACTTTTAGTTTGGACTTTGTAGTTTGATTTGGACTTTGCATCATGCTGTTTGAGACTTGAACTATGCAGTTTGACAATTTTGACTTATGAATTTTAACTTTGTGCATTCCAAATTAGCAAGCAAATATTCATCCCTCTCTGTGAACCGGGAGAAATCCCGTGATTTGCAGAGAGGGCTAACTGATCCCAATCAGTTGCCCTTAATAATGAACTTTATTTTTATCTGTCTCTTTTATTTATTTATCTGCTATTGACTTTTCTTCTTTTCTTTGCAGATGAATAATTAAAATGGAGAGGAACAACAAAAGATGAAGAATTTGAAGATTTAGAAAAAATTAGGATAGTCTTATTTAGGTTTAAATTACTGTAAAATCATTGTTGTAAACAAATTGTAAACAATAATTGTACGAATAATTTAAAAATAAATAAAAAGTTTTTATCCAATTAATTCTTTTTTTATCCTTTTCAATTACTTATTTTATTATTTATAACTCTAAAATTATAATAAATGGACATAAATTCCAATTATCTAACTTAGAATAATAAACAATTAAATAAATATTGCTTCCGCATTGATCAATTAAACTTGGCGCTTCCAACATCCAAAGCAAAACAACAGTCAATTACAGCAATTGCCCAGACGCTTTTTCCCTTTTTTACTGATTTTTACCAAACACTGCAGATTCAAACTGAATGTATCCTTTCACTGATTTAATCACACAGTGCGAACTCAATCCAAATGTTCAATCCACATCTCAGCATAACTTGAAAAGTGTTGTAGAATTTAAATCTTTCTGAGAACGCGCTCACAAAAACCCTAATTCCTGATTAAATGCCAAAGAACGTTCGCCTGATCAAAGTTGAGCCAAAATCAACCAAAACCCTAAACCAACTGTTTGAAACATTCTAGAGCCCTGAAAATCAGTAAAACCCTAATTGTGTCTGACTGACGAGAAAAGTCTATTTGACCGATTCTTGAGCCAGTTTGAAAAATCAGGAAAAGCCTGAAGTTGTGATTTCTTGAGGAAAAATGCGAGGGCAAATTTTGGGGTACAACAGTTGCCCCTGTTCAATCTTCTTGAACCTGAAGAGTTAGATTGGCAAGTTTGCCTTTCACGACTTGAAGGTAAAAGAAGATTGGACACTAAAGTGCCCAGAAAATTTGCACTCGGTGATATGATGGTAGAGGTGAATGGGCTTAAAGATGCCCTTTGGTGATGGGCTTAAAGATGCCATATGATGCGATAGAATCTTGTCGGGGGATGGGCTTAGAGATGCCATCTGAGAATGGGCTTAAAGATGCCATTTGGTGTCTGCTGGTAGGAGGATGGGCTTATGGATGCCATCTGAGAATGGGCTTAAAGATGCCATTTGGAAATGTTGAACTGTATTTCATTGGTGAGTGGACGAGTATCAGAAAGGTCTCCATGTTTCGGAACATCTCTGAACTGGGGGTCTGAATAAGCAATAGATTGACATCCGTGTCCGAAGAATCCGTGAACTGTTTTTAGGAGTTGAGATTGAATAAGCAATAGATTAACATCCGTTGTTGGGAAGAATCCGTAAACTGTTTTCAAAAGTCTCGAGGTTGAATAAGCGATAGAGCAACATCCGTTGTTGGGAAGCGTCCGTAAACTGTTTTCAAAAGTTGAGAAGAGTCTGAACAAGTGATAGGTTAACATCCGTTACTGGAGAACCCGTAAACTGTTTTCAGAAGTCTTGAAGTTGAATAAGCAATAGAGCAGCATCCGTTGTTGGGAAGCGTCCGTAAACTGTTTTCAAAGGTTGCATCTGAACAAGTGATAGATTAACATCCGTTGTTGGGAAGAATCCATAAACTGTTTTCAGAAGTCTTGAAGTTGAATAAGCAATAGAGCAGCATCCGTTGTTGGGAAGCGTCCGTAAACTGTTTTCAAAGGTTGCATCTGAACAAGTGATAGATTAACATCCGTTGTTGGGAAGAATCCATAAACTGTTTTCAGAAGTCTTGAAGTTGAAGAGGAACCGGTGTAGGGTTTCTTGATGATGCGTCAGTGTAAGACTGCATCCGAGTGAATCTGGAATAAGTATCAGAATGTCGTCGTGTCCGGGTCACATCTGAACTATTTCTGGATGAATCTCGGAAGATGATCTTTGTCTGTCGACTGATCTTACCTGAAAAGGTAAAGGGTTAGTTGTATGCAATGTTATGATGCATGATGCAATGTATGTGACATCAATGTTTATGACATGAATGTGATGAATGCGCATGTAAGCTGATAAGCTATCTTGCTGAGGATAAATGAATCCTGGGTGGCTGAAGATAAAAGAATCTTGACTGCTGCCGGGGAAAATAATTCTTTGGCTACTGCTGTGGAGGGCAAGAATCTCTTGATTGTTGAAAAATGAGAAGTCTTGGGACCACTGTTGGGGAAATCAGAAGCTTGGGTTGTATGCCAAACTACTGGGGACTTCCTGTTTTGAGGAGATCTGTGTAGGATTTCCTGATGATGAGTCCGTGTAAAACTGCATCGGGTTTTTGAACACTTTTGACATTCGAATGCCCCAAGTAGTGATGTAGATAATTTCCTGGCTTGTTACAGGTGTTGGTCTACACTCTCTTCAGACGTGCCCTGGCTAGATACAGGAATCGAGTCTAGAAATAGTCGTCAACAGATATGCCCTGGCTGGATACAGGAATTGAATCTTTAAACTCTTCAGACGTGCCCTGGCTAGATACAGGAATCGAGTCTGGAAATAGTCGTCAACAAATATGCCCTGGCTGGATACAGGAATCGAATCTTCAAACTCTTCAGACATGCCCTGGCTAGATACAAGAATCGAGTCTGGAAATAGTCGTCAACAGATATGCCTTGGCTGGATACAGGAATCGAATCTTCAAACTCTTCAGACGTGCCCTGGCTAGATACAAGAATCGAGTCTGGAAATAGTCGTCAACAGATATGCCCTGGCTGGATACAGGAATCGAATCTTCAAACTCTTCAGACGTGCCCTGGCTAGATACAGGAATCGAGTCTGGAAATAGTGATAGTTGATCTATTGGTGGTTGTAATTTCCAACAGGTGGTGAAGGAATGATTGAACACTTTTGACATTCGAATGCCCCAAGTGATAATGAGTCTTGAATCAGATTAATCTGCGAATTGAGAGATTTCTTGAAATCTTGACTGGACTGCCCCAGGTTAACTGAACTTTGAAAGATCCGTTGAAACCTTGACTGGACTGCCCCAGGTTAACTGGATTGTGCTATGTCATGCCCGTTGTTGATAGGAGATTTATAATGGAAGTGTCGTCCTTTTTGAAGTGATTTTAACTCACTGAGAGAGTTTTCGTTCCTCCGAACATTCGCTGTATGAAATTCTTCGCTGTCAAACAAAAAGCCAAATGCAGACAGTGATATTCAAGCAATGCAAAGTTTATGTTTGTCTCGAAGTTTTGAAAAATGCGTTTTTAGCAGAAAGCTTTTTATAAGACAGATCAACACAAGATTTAGAGCAAAGCCTTACAGGAGTCAGGATACCTTTTGAAACAGTATGCTTTTGAACTAACCCATGCTTCAATTAGGACTTTTGAAGGGTTGTAACGTGGCCTGGTTCACGGTTTAAGAAACAAAGGATAAAGGCTCAAAGTATATTTGTACCCACCCGCTCTTCGTGATGTTCTTCAACCCTAAGCTCAGTTAATTGTGCGTCGCACTCTGTTTTGAGTTTGGAACGACTTTTCGGGCGATGGTTCACCAATTGACTTTGGGAGACAGTCATCATCTCCTTTTTCTTTTTCAACATTTTTCATGTTGTTGAGGATTTTGTAATGACCTCACTATTTTGATTTTGATTTGTTATCCCTAACTTTTGCCTGACTGTTCCCATTTTAGAGATTACAGTCAGCGGGATGCCCCAGCTTTCTCGAGCTTCCTTTACAGGTTTTGGCTCAGTGGGCTTTTTATCTTTTGAGAGATTGACTGTCTATGTGATAGGGAACCACCCTTGTCTTTTTTATTCCAAAGGAATGCTTTCTTTTTCAACGTCGTTCGTTGTGTTACGAACTGAGAGTTTGCGACTTCAATGCGCGTTTCTCTTGAATTAACTGAGATACTACCTTGCCTCGGGTTTATATCAAAGGTTTTGATCGTTTTAGAACAGAAAACTCCTACTTCTTTGGCTCGAAGGGGTTGATTAGGGATTATCTTCCTTATAACTCCAGTGTTTGGGATTTGAAAGAAATGCCTGTACATCATCAGCAAGGTCTGTTCAAAAGCATACTGTATAAGATCATGGTATTGTTTCGTCATCCTCCCTCTAAAGGCTTACAGCTTTTTATCAAGAGTCAAATATCATAAAGAAAAGCATAAGAGTAGTGAAACGAATGGATGAATTCAAGACAAACATATGCAATGCATTAATGAAAACAGAGTTTAACATCAACAGATAATTGTTTGACAACAAAAGAAATTACAACTTTGAAAATTCAAAAAGAAGCAAAAGTCTTTCAGCTTGAGCTTCGTCACTTCAGGTGGAGAACCCTTTAACGGAAGATTTTCATCTCGCCGTCTGGCACGAATTCCAGCACTCCAATGTCGATCAAATCTTGAATCTTGTTCTTCAAGGCCCAACAGTCGTCAGTGTCGTGTCCCGGGTTGTAGGAGTGGTAAACACAAAATGCGTCGGGACGATAGTTAGGAGAGGAGGTATTGATATTTTGAGGAGGATCCCTTAGGGTAAGCAGGTTGACCTCCAACAGGCGCTTCAGTATGAAGAATGATGGTATCTCAGTCTCCGTGAACTGTCTTCCCGACGTTTCTGGCTTACGCCGATTACCCCGTTGACGCTGGCGAGGTTGTTGATGGGCTTGTGACCCTGAAGCAAGCGAAGGAGCTTTCCCCTTGTCTTCTTGAGTGGATGGAGGCTGAGCGGTGACTTGCTCTTCAACCTCAGATGTTTTCCCCAATTGGTTGTTTGGAAGCAGTTGGCGGACGAGAACTCTGAGTTCCTCTTGTCTTTGAGATAGGTCTTGGATGAGAGCCATCTGGCCCATTAACTGCCCCATCACTTGGGTCCTCAATGTTGTCAGATCAAACTGCAGCTCCGCAAGCTGATCACTCCTGGCATTGTTTGAATTCTCCAAGCCCTTTGTGAGGAGAGCTTTCATTTCTTCTTGCCCCAGAGACAAGTTCAGGAACATCTCCTGCAGCTGAGCAGTCTGGTCTTGGATGTCTTTGACAGACCTTTCCAGAGCCATCTCTTACTGAAATAAACAGTATGAGAGTAAGGAAACCTGAAAAAGGAAAAACTGTCAAAATGCAATGCATGATATGTGGATGCATGTTTTCAAGGATCTCATGGGGTAAACACAAGAAAATGTTAGAGGTTGAACTTTGCTCTTGGATTGGAGAACTTTGCACCGGTGGATGTCTTTCCACTAGAATCAAGCTCACCATGTCAAGTGGGTCATCGCCACTGATTCAAGTTGTTGCACTTGATCTTTGATTGGAGAACTTTGTATCGGTGGATGTCTTTCCACGAGAATCAAGCTCACCATGTCGAGTGGGTCATAGCCCCTGATTCAAGTTGTTGCACTTGATCTTTGATTGGAGAACTTTGTATCGGTGGATGTCTTTCCACGAGAATCAAGCTCACCATGTCGAGTGGGTCATAGCCCCTGATTCAAGTTGTTGTACTTGATCTTTGGTTGGCATGGGTTAGAGGAGAAACCTCTTGCCCGTTGGTAGACGTCTGGTTCAACGTAACCCTGCATCAAAAGAACCTTCGAGATCCTTGAAATGGTTATTGAAAATGCTATGGTATGATGTCATGATGTTATGTACATGTATGCAAAAAGCAAGTGAGTGTATATACAGGTAATCATATTCACACAAAGCAAACAAGTCCTTAAGTTTAGGCTTGCAGGGGGGTTTAGGTAAGTACCCTCTTGAAGTTAGTTGGCTCATCCTGTCCTAAAATAGAAACCGGTTCTAAGGAGCTCAATATCATTGGATTGTTTTCTGTGTTCATTGTTTCGGTTTAGCCACTTACTGGAGACTAAAATATTCCAAGAAAACAACCCTCAAATGAGTGTAGTATCGAGTATCTACCAACTTCGGACTGCACCAAAGTCGGTCATCTCACTACCCCTAAAAAGGCTAAGATGGTTAATTAAGGTTCTAAGAGTTCGTTAGTGCTTCACGACATCACTCAGCGTCCCCGTACTCTCCTTGATTGAACTCAAGGGTTACCGGTACTCACAAATATGTCACACTAACATAGCTTACTGCTTTAACCGTGTCGGTACACCCCACACAGTTCCCTCACAGTTTTTTTTCTATTTACCTAAAAGAGGTGCCCCAAATCCGGGTGTAGGATTTACAACAAACCCAAACAAGAACCCAAAAGATAAAGCAATCAAGTCAATCAAAGCAAGAAAGTAAAGGTGATCTAAACCCTAAGGTATCCCCACTTTTAAATGAAATCCCCATCAGAGTCCCCAGTTCTGTATTACGGTGGGAGAACTGACTTGAGGTTTGCGTTTGTTTTCGCATTTGTTCGGTTGAGCAAGAGTCGCCACCGACCTTTTATTTTATCCTAAAGGAAAGGTTAAAAAGCACAGCAAAAACCTTTTGAGATATTTTATAACACAATTTTATATAGTATATTTGATTCAATTTTCATAAATAATGTTAATATTTTTATTTAATTATTTCATTTTATTTCCATATTACGCCGGTATTTTTATTGTTTCAGGTATTTTATTTTAATTAGACAAATTGAGCAAAGTGAAGAAATTAAGAGAGTTATTGGACTAAATATGCAAGAAATGAAGAAAAGGGGTGTGCAAAGCAATAATGATGGATCAAAAGGTTTATTATCTCAAAACTGGGCCCAAACAAATTCAGACCCACGCAAGCAAGAGAACCCTAAAGGCACATGCAAGAGTGAGACGCACGTCTCAACTCTTCTCCTACAATTGAGGCGCCCGCCTCGGATCTTCCCCTTAGTGGGAGGCGCCCGTCTCAACGTGGTCAATTGAGGACGTGGTCAAATGAGGCGCCCATCTCAACGTGGTCAAGTTAGAACGAGAAATTAGAGGATAAGTGGTACGAAAATATCTCAAGAGGTGGTTACATTCTACCACTATAAAAGGACATCAAGAAATCATAATTGGGACCGTTTTTTCTTAGCATTATTTTTCCAGTTTCAGAATTTACCTTCCCGTATTATTTTTTCCATTGTAATTCAGTTTCAGTAGTTATTTTCCAGCCAGTTCCTTTTCGAATACTTAGATTTTATTTCTGTTGAAGAACCGGGATTCTGTACGAATTGATTCAAGCTTCAAGAATTATTTCCAGCAATTATTTAATTCAGGTTTCTTATTTACATCGCTTTAATTTATTTAATTAATTATTTGCATGAGAGATATTTATTTAGCCATGAATTCATTTATGAACGTTAATCCCTTTAATGTATTCATGTCTGCTTTTATGAGTATGTCTAGCTAAATTATTTAAATATCGGTATGTAACAAGTTAATTTGAATGGATCCAGAATAAACAGGCTTGATTATATTTTATAAAATAAACACTTTTTCTGATTTAGTTATCTAATTTATTTTGTAAAAAAAAGGTTTAGAAACCAACAGAGCGAAAGTTTGAGGCTAATAAACTGACTAAGATTAGAAACCAATAGAGCGACAGTTTGAGGTTTAGAATCAGATAGTAGATACTAGGTATTGTTTTTAAAGACTGCGACAGCGTTTTAAAACCAATTAAACTTTATTTATTTTCAAAAAGTAATTTTAAAATCAATGGGATAGCGAAAGCATATATCAGAGTTTAAAATTATAATTTACTTCAATAGAGCGAAAGTTTGAGAATAGATTTTTGAATAAATACTTTTTGCTGAAAAAAGATATTATTATCATTTTTTGAAAATAAGCCAGTGGAAAGCCGGATTCTTTAGTATTAACGAAGTACATACCGATATTCGCATTATTATTATTTCAATTAGAATTAAGTTTTATTACCCAAAAATTCCCCTAATTAATTATTCGATAGCTATAGCTTTACACAGTAGTTTAGGTTACGTTAGTTCGATTTATAGTCCCTTAGGTTCGATATCTTTTAAAACTACGCGATAGGGCTATATACTTGCAGTCTCCCGATTAATTTAGACGATAAAGTCGCGATCAAGTTTTTGGCGCCGTTACCGGGGACTATTTAAGTTGATATCGTAATTTTATTACGAAGTATAGACTATAGCAACTATTTCTTTTCCCTCTGTGTATGCCAAATACTCGCTCTCAAGGCGCGCCTTTGCATATACCTATATACGATATCGAGCGTTACCTTAGATTAAGAAGATGAATTCAAGAGTATTTAGAATGCAACAACCTTCCTTCGACCAAACTTCCTGACGTTGAAGAACTCAAGAAGATGGCTGATCTACCTGATCCTGCTCCTCGTCCTCTTAAGGACTACGCTGTTCCTTCTCAAGCAGAGCCTCATAATAGTATTGCTGCTCCTGCTATCGCTCGAAACGATTTCGAGCTAAAACCTTTGCTTCTTTCCGCCGTTCAGCAGAACCAGTTTTCTGGAGCTCCTACTGACGACCTGAATCTTCATCTGTCAGTGTTTGTGCAGTACGCAGACACTGTGAAAGCGAATGGTGTTAACCCTGAGGTGATACGATTGCACCTATTTCCTTTTTCTCTCAGAGACAGAGCTCGCGCATGGCTCCAATCTCTTCCTTCCAACTCAATCACCACATGGGATGAGTTGAAGAAAGTCTTCTTGGCTAGATATTTTCCTCCAAGCAAAACTGCTATGCTCATAGCCAATATCAATGGTTTCAGACAAAAAGACAATGAATCACTCTTTGAAGCTTGGGAACGTTATAAAGACATGCTTAGACTTTGTCCTCATCATGGTTTAGAAGAATGGCTGATCATTCACACGTTCTACAATGGTCTCTTGTATAATACGAGATTGACTATAGACGCCGCCGCTGGTGGCGCACTGATGAATAAACCATATACTGAAGCAAGACAACTTATCGAAAGCATGGCTCAAAACCATTACCAATGGGGTACGGAGAGAGTTAGCGTAGAGAAATCTCAAACGAAAGGTGCCATGGTTGAAGTGAATAGTCTGGATCAAGTCAACGCTAAAGTGGAAGCTCTCACTCAAAAGCTCGAGAATCTTACCACCGCTCCCGCAGCTACTGTTGCTGCAATTGCTCAAACTTGCGACTTATGTGGTATTCAATCACATCTTGCTCCAGAATGCCCACTTTTAACAGGAGTTCCAATTGAACAAGCGAATTACATACAGGGTAATCCTTACAGCAACACATATAACCCTGACTGGAAGAATCATCCTAACTTTTCATACAAGAGTAACAACACGTTATATGCACCTGGACAAGCTCCTGCTACACCACCTGGTTATCCTAAGGCTATTCCAAATCATCCTAATAATGGCCCTAACACGTATAATGCTCCTAGGAAGTCTAATTTGGAAGTCATGATAGAGCATTTCATCGCTACTCAATCCCAAACCAATAATACTCAATCCCAGACTAATAAGGATGTTCAAAATCAGAATATACACATTAATGAGCAGATTAAGCAATTATCTAACAAGCTTGATGCTTTAGCTACACATAATAAAATGTTAGAAACACAAATCTCTCAGGTAGCTCAACAACAAGCGGCTTCTGCTGCTCCTGCTGGCTCATTTCCTGGACAGCCTCAACCTAATCCCAAAGGACATGCAAATGCTGTTATCTTAAGAAGCGGAACAGAGTATGATGGACCTGTAGATCCCAGAAACAATAGCCCAGCTATGCAACAAAATTATGATAAACAATCTGAAAATAATGATAAAGAAGAAAAGGAAAATCAGAGAGATAATAATGAAGATACCACGCAAAAAGATGAAACTTATGTACCCCCATCACCTTATAAGCCTCGTATCCCATACCCTCAAAGGTTAGCTAAAACTAAGAATGTGGGTCAATTCAAGAAATTCGTGGATCTTCTGAAACAACTTAATGTTACAATTCCTTTTACCGAAGCTATAACTCAAATGCCCTCCTACGCTAAATTCCTTAAAGAGATTCTATCCAATAAGAAAAAGCTAGAGGATAATGAAACTGTCATGCTTACTGCTGAATGTAGTGCAATTATTCAAGACACGATGCCTCCTAAACTCAAAGACCCTGGAAGTTTCTCTATTCCATGTGTAATTGGCAAATTTTTCATAGATAAAGCTTTATGTGATCTTGGAGCCAGTATAAGTGTGATGCCGTTATCTATATGCAAGAAACTTGAAATGGGAGAACTCAGACCAACCAAAATGTCCGTTCAATTAGCAGATAGGTCAATTAAATATCCTGCAGGAGTTCTCGAGAATGTTCCTGTACGCATTGGACAATTCTATATACCAACTGATTTCATTATTATGGACATAAGGGAGGACGAAGTTACCCCAATCATTCTTGGAAGGCCTTTCTTAGCTACAGCTGGTGCAATTATAGATGTAAAAAGAGGAAAACTTACTTTTGAAGTAGGTGAAGAGAAAATCGAATTTATCCTCTCTCAATTCCTGAAAGCACCTGCAATTGAAGATACTTGTTACTTCATGGATATCATCGATGAATGTAGAAAAGAAGCTGAGCTTGAAAATGAAGACAATCTCGATGAAAATCTGAATAGTAATCCAAGTGAATGCTTAGCTATAGCACCAGATCCTACACAATGTTTAAGGAAACCACCCCTAGAACTCAAAACACTTCCTAAAAATCTAAGGTATGAATTCCTAGATCCCGAACTCGAACGACCAGTGATAGTCAATGCAGAACTTGGCGAAACCGAAACTGAAAAACTTTTACAAACTCTAAGAAAATATCCAACAGCCTTAGGGTATAATATCACTGATCTTAAAGGAATAAGTCCCTCTATCTGTATGCATCGCATTATGCTAGAAGAAGATTGTAAAACTTCAAGAGAACACCAAAGGAGACTAAACCCGATTATGAGCGAGGTTGTGAAAAAGGAAGTTATGAAGTTGTTAGAAGCAGGAATCATATATCCTATATCTGATAGCAAATGGGTTAGCCCTGTGCATGTTGTACCTAAGAAAGGAGGTGTCACAGTAGTCGAAAATGAGAAAGGAGAAATCATAACTAAAAGAGTCGAATCTGGATGGAGAATGTGCATCGATTATCGAAAACTTAACAAAGCCACCAGAAAAGATCATTTCCCTTTACCATTTATTGATCAAATGTTGGAACGTTTAGCTAGACACTCTCATTTCTGTTTCTTGGACGGTTATTCAGGTTTCTTTCAGATACCTATTCATCCTAATGACCAAGAGAAAACAACTTTCACATGCCCTTTTGGAACCTTTGCTTATAGAAGAATGCCATTTGGTTTATGCAATGCTCCTGCAACTTTTCAAAGATGTATGATGGCAATATTTGCTGATTTTCTGGACAATATTATGGAAGTCTTCATGGACGATTTTTCCGTTTGTGGACAAAGCTTTGAAGAATGTTTAGAAAATTTAGAAAGAGTATTAGAACGTTGTGTGAAGGTTAATCTAGTGCTTAATTGGGAGAAATGCCATTTTATGGTACAAGAAGGAATTGTTTTAGGACACATTATATCCAAAAGAGGAATTGAAGTCGATTCTGCTAAAATCGAAGTTATTGAGAACCTTCAACCTCCAAAAACTGTTAGAGAAATCCGAAGCTTTTTGGGACACGCCGGTTTTTATCGACGATTCATTAAAGATTTCTCTAAGATAACTAAACCCCTAACTGAGCTATTAATGAAAGACGCTGAATTTATCTTCGACGAAAAATGTTTAGAAGCATTTCAAACACTTAAGAAAGCATTAATTTCTGCACCTATCATGCAAACTCCAGATTAGAATGAACCTTTTGAAATAATGTGTGTCGCAAGTGATTATGCCGTAGGAGCTGTTTTAGGACAACGAAAGGATAAAAGACTCCACATCATATATTATGCAAGCAGAACCCTGGACGAAGCGCAGATGAATTATGCTACCACCGAGAAAGAATTCTTAGCAGTGATCTTCGCATTAGACAAGTTTCGTTCCTACTTAGTGGGATCCAAAATAATCATATACACTGATCATGCTGCTATTAGATATCTCCTAACCAAAAAGGACACTAAACCTAGACTCCTGAGATGGATATTGCTACTGCAAGAGTTCGATTTAGAAATCAAAGATAAGAAAGGAACTGAAAACGTGGTAGCAGATCATCTCTCTAGACTAGAAAATCTTAAACATGAACAAGTGTCGATCGATGATGAATTCCAGTATGATAAACTGATTGCCCACTTGGAAGACACAGAACCAGATAAACTCATGGAAACCACCTTAGCCGTCTCCTCGGTGCCTTGGTACGCCGATTTCGTAAATTACCTCGCTGCAGGCGTTTTACCACCTGAACTTACCTACCAACAGAAGAAGAAATTCTTCCATGATCTTAAACAGTATTATTGGGATGAACCTTTACTTTTCAAGAGAGGACCCGATGGAATTTTCCGCCGATGTGTGCCAGAAGAAGAGATTGAAAACATTATAAAACACTGTCATTCTGCACCTTACGGAGGACATGCGAGTACATCCAAAACTTGTGCGAAGATCTTACAATCCGGTCTCTATTGGCCTAATTTATGGAAAGACGTACATGCCACCATCTTAAAATGCGACAGGTGTCAACGCACCGGTAATATATCTAGACGTGACGAAATGCCACAAAAAGGCATTTTAGAAGTCGAAATCTTTGATGTGTGGGGGATAGACTTTATGGGACCCTTTCCATCTTCATCCGGTAACAAGTATATACTCGTGGCTGTGGATTATGTCTCAAAATGGATCGAAGCTATAGTTTCTCCAACAAATGACACCCGAGTGGTACTTAAGCTGTTCAAGAACATAATCTTTCCTAGGTTCGGTGTACCCAGACTCGTTATAAGTGATGGTGGATCTCATTTCATTTCCAAAATCTTTGAAAAATTATTAGGAAAATATGGAGTTCGACATCGCATAGCTACACCTTACCATCCTCAAACTAGCGGACAAGTTGAAGTTTCAAATCGCGAGATAAAACAAATCCTTGAAAAAACTGTCGCTACATCCAGAAAGGACTGTTCTTTTAAACTTCACGAAGCTTTATGGGCTTATAGAACTGCCTATAAAACTCCCATCGGTACTACTCCTTTCAAGCTTATTTAGGGTAAGTCATGCCATCTCCCAGTTGAGTTAGAACACAAGGCCTATTGGGCCATTAAGAATCTGAACTTAAGTTACACTGCCGCTGGAGAGAAGCGTATCCTGGATATTAATGAATTGGAAGAACTTAGACAGGATGCGTACGAAAATGCTAGGATTTACAAAGAGCGCACAAAGAAATGGCACGATAAGCATATATCTAGGAAGAATTTTAACATAGGTGACTTGGTATTACTATTTAACTCACGATTAAAATTATTTCCTGGAAAATTACGATCTAGGTGGTCCGGACCTTTTGAAATTACTCGAGTTTATCCAAGTGGTGCAATAGAGATTAAGGGACCTTCGATTGAACCGTTTATAGTAAACGGGCAGCGTTTAAAACATTACCATCTAACTGAACTCGAGGGAAATTCTCAAACGATAAATCTAGACGAGCCACACGCTCGATTAGAAGCCTAGTCTTTAGTTTTATTTGTCGAGCTTACGACATAAAACAAAGCGCTTTGTGGGAGACAACCCACCGTTTTTTTTTATATTTCCTTCTTCTTATTTTTCATTTCTTCTTTAGTCTATTTTTAACGAAAACAAAAACAAAAATATATCTATTTCTTTTCTTTATCTATTCATTATATTTCTCCTCTTTGTCTTATTTCTTTCTATTCTATGTTTTTTTTCTTCTTATCGGCATTTTGGCCAATGCTGATCTTCTTTATTTTCTTCTCTTCAGGATACTTCTTGCTTCTTATTTCTCTTCCCACTATGTCTTGAGTTGAAGATATGCCAGTTAGTTTCAGAGGAAGAAATCAGCGCACCAAATATGGAGTTTTATCCGAGCGTGAGATGTTACCTACTATCTACCCTCATCATGGTGCTATGACTGCTCTTGGTATTCGTGATAGTGTGCTTTTTCTGCTGAATCAGATTGGGTGGGATAGTTCACGCTTGATGACTTGCTATGCCACTTATTGGAACCTCACTTTAGAGTTCCTCAGCTCTTTGATATACTTTCCTACTCATGGGTTAGCTTTACGCCGTGGACTTATCATCTTCAGACTTTTTGGCATCACTTTCAAGTTTAACCATAAGGAATTGGGTGAGCTTCTTGGTTTTCCTAATGGCATAGGAGTTTATCATGAAACTCAGGAGGAGTATCTTGGATTTAGAGAGCTTGACTACTTTTGGGGATCTATTTCTGGAATCCTTAACCCTGAGCCCGAGGACTTTGTATCAGAGAATATCCATAACCCGGCCTTCATGTATTTCCATAAGATTCTGGCCCACACCATTTTTGGAAAACCCCAGAATGTCACCACTGTTTCTAAGGATGAGCTTTTTATCATGTTTTGTGCTTCGCAAAACCGTCCGGTTAATGCGATCACTTATCTGATCTGTACCTTTGTGGATCTCATTGATATTGATCATGCACCCATTCGGATGGGAGGTCTCGTCACTATGATTGCAAATGTTGTTGGACCTCGACAATCCTTTAAGCATCTGAATGCTTTTACTGGTATTACTTGCATGACCATCGAGTTCTGTTTCAACACTGGTATAATTGGGGATCTTGGCCCGACTCAGTTTACCTTGTTGATTAATGGTCAAGTTATGCAGTTGTTTACCTTGCCTAACCCTGCTACGAGTGTGCATAACAAAGCCAACTGGCTTTTTGGTCTTGATCAGCAGCCTTCTCCGCCCTGCACTCCTGAGACTCCGCAAGATTATGAGGTTTTGGAAGATTCTGAGGAAGATCCCACTGCTCCTTCAGGTTATTATGATATGGGCCCTCCTCAGCACGATTCTACCGCTCACTCTGTTGCTCCTGACACCGTTATGAATGAGGCTCCTACCATTGATTATGCAACTTCCATCCACGCTCTCCAGGTGGAACATCAGGCTTTGAGGAACGATTTGACTAGTTTGCGAGCCGATTTCTTTGGTTTTATGGATATTGTTTCTGTGCAATTTCAAGAAGTTTTCGCTTACTTTCATTCTTCCTCCGCTCCTAAGGCAGGACCATCTAGTGGCTAGAGCTTTTAAGTAGTTCATTTTATTTAGTTTAGCTTAGTTTGATTTTATTAGAAATTGCAATATTTTCGTTATGTTCTTTTTATTATGTTTTACTTTCCAAATACATGATTCTTAAATTGTAAGCAACTTTGATCCTCATTTTGAAAGCAATTCATGTTATTTTCTTATAATTATAATGTTGCAGCTTAATATATTATATCATATAAAAATATTATAAGAATATAAGCATTACCCCTTGTCATTCACGCTTGCTTGTTCCCAATAAGGTGAGACGCACTCCTCAGCCCAACACACTGCTTGGAGACGCCCGTCTCCAAGCTGTTCCAAAGTGCGCCATGCAGCTTTGAGACACACGCCTCACGCGTGGTCTCTTGTGTCAGGCGGACGCCTCAGCATGTGTCTCGTGCAGTAAAAGTTGGTCTCCTTGCATTTACTTGTCTTATCCGTTTCATTTTCCCATTCACCCCAATCAATTCAAATTCAACACTCTTTATTCTCATTCAAATTATATTCTTTCCATTTCCCACCATTAATCCCCATTCAAATTTTCCCCTCCATTTTCCAACACCCACTTATTAGAATTTATCACTCTTAACTCTCACACCACTATAAATACCATTCATCCTTCTTTCTAATTTCACAACATTTCTAACCTTCTCTACCATTTCCTCTCCTACACCCATATTTTCTACCTTTTTCCTTCTTCTACCCATATCCATCTATGGCTCCACGAAACAACCAAAGACAAGTTAAGCCCGACCGACCACCACCCGACCTATCCAATATCATTTTCCGTGATAACAACGACGGCCAACAACAACAAAGGTATAAAAAATTCTATACCCGTTCCGTCGTTCCTACAAAATACGTAAGTTCGGAGTGTTTGGAAACCTTAGGAATGACCGATAGCATCGTATTAATGCTCAATAACACCGGTTTAACCAATCTCTGCACAAACCCATGTCCAACCTATGAACCACTCGTGCTTGAATTTCTTAGTTCCTTCTCTTACACAACACCTGTCGACGATCCCTACACAACCGGAACCGCCAACTTCCGCATGTTTAACCAAGAGTACTCTCTTGATCAAGAAAGAGTCGTTGAACTCTTATCTTTCACTCGCGGAGAGCATGTTCATTACAAACCTTTCGACGATGACCACGATCTTTCTTGGGATCAAGTCGGTTTCTCCTTATGGAATGATCTAACCGGTCAAACCACGGAAAGTTGGCGTGACCTCTATGCTTCTCAAATACATAACCCTGCATTAAGGTACTTTCACCGCGTTCTTGCTAACACCATCTTTGGTCAAACCAATAATCACAAGGTCAACCAAAATGAGTTGTTCATCATTTTCTGTGCCCTTAATGGTCAGGCTGTCAACGTCGCTCCTTTCATGCTCAGTCACATCCACACATGCGTGAACGCAGCAGGTACTAATCCCTTTGTTTTTGGAGGCATCATCACATCTTTAGCATATGCTTTAGGCCTTTCCGCCGAGCTACTTTCTTTGTTACAATATATGATGCCAGCCACTCTTCTTGATGTCATCTATTGCCGAGATTCCCATATAATCTCTCCACGACATGATGGCCGGTTTACATTAGTGATAAATCGTCGTCCAATTCCTGATTTTGTGTTACCTTGTCTGAATCGTATCGACGTCCAAGTCCGCGCCAATTGGCGTTATGCTCTTGATGCACCTGCCGTCCAACAACCAGATAATCCCGCTGCAAATTTCGCAGCTATGCAGGCTCATATGCTTCGTCAGGATCAGTTGTTCCATGCCATGCAACAAAACCAAGCTGAGACTTTACGTCTCGTACAAGAAGTACAACGTGACCAACAAGAGATGCGACGCGAACAACAATAATATGCCTTTCGCCATGATCGTAACCTCGAATCTTTGCAAGCTCGCATAGCAGACGCACTTCATCTTAATGATTCTAATTCTAACGTACGACGAAGACCTCGTACTAGAGGACGAAGAACAAGAAATCATGATTCTCAAAGCAACGAGTGATCGCCTTTCTCTTTTCATCTGATTCTCCTTTGTTTTTATCGCATTGAGGACATTGCTCCTTTTAAGTATAGGG
The DNA here is from genome assembly GCA_948472305.1 of Vicia faba. Lineage (NCBI taxonomy): Eukaryota > Viridiplantae > Streptophyta > Magnoliopsida > Fabales > Fabaceae > Vicia > Vicia faba. Next base: position 318,554 of record CATIWC010000391.1, read on the forward strand.
GAGTCAGATTATTTCCTTGTTCATTCCTATTTCCTTTGCTCTCTTTGTAGTATCTTTCCTTTTATTTCTTTTTTTGTATTGCAAAATTTCAATTCAATAAAATACTTATTTATGCAAATTTTAATCTCTTATGCAAAAATTTGTGCTTACTCGAATCCCCCCTATTTCTTGAGCCATAACGAATAAAATACAACAATTTTAACACGCATTTATAAACATTATTCAACTAGTATTAAGGTTGCCTATTATAAATACGAATTCGAGCAACTTAGCAAAATTGTTATCGTCTTAACACTTCAAAACCCCCAATGTGTTGGATCGATTTAAGTACTTATTATACCAAAACCTTTAAAACTTAGTTTTAGATTAGCCCCGAGTAGTTTATTAAGCAGTCGGCACCGCCATAAACACAAACTACGTGGAGAGCTGATGAATATAAGTGATTGATCAAATATTCTTAAGAAATTGCTTTTATCTGAAGATGCACTTATTAAGTTAGATGGTCCTTACCAGATCATTTAATCCAACAGTTGCAGAAACTATAAATTTAAATGCAAAATAATCCATTATAAATTGGTTCAGTGGTCCCTGGTGCTGAACTTGGTAGGGCAAATTACTGTTCGATCCCCCGCAATTTTTAATTGGAAAAAGGGAGTACCATATGATTAAATTACCAGAACTCCTAGCTGGCTTACTAAGATCAAATTCACTAACCAGTTACTCCACTATGTGCGTGTAAGGTAAAGGGCTTAATGTGATTGCGCTAGAATGAAAACGGGTGAAATAAAACATAGTATTAGGTTAAGCTATAATGACATGACTTAAATTGGTCTGCTTAAATGGGGTTGTCCAGTGTTCCTACGGCAACTTTGGTGTTTAAGTTTGACTTAAATTCTCTAACGAAAAATTCAACTTGCAACCTGGTACGAAGTGATGTATGTTCTTATATCTGTGTTTAACCGTGCGTCAGTGATTTTCATTTTTACTTTTTCTTGAGGACAAGCAACGGTTCAAGTATAGGGGAGTTTGATAACACAATTTTATATAGTATATTTGATTCAATTTTCATAAATAATGTTAATATTTTTATTTAATTATTTCATTTTATTTCCATATTACGCCGGTATTTTTATTGTTTCAGGTATTTTATTTTAATTAGACAAATTGAGCAAAGTGAAGAAATTAAGAGAGTTATTGGACTAAATATGCAAGAAATGAAGAAAAGGGGTGTGCAAAGCAATAATGATGGATCAAAAGGTTTATTATCTCAAAACTGAGCCTAAACGAATTCAGACCCACGCAAGCAAGAGAACCCTAAAGGCACATGCAAGAGTGAGACGCACGTCTCAACTCTTCTCCTACAATTGAGGCGCCCGCCTCGGATCTTCCCCTTAGTGGGAGGCGCCCGTCTCAACGTGGTCAATTGAGGACGTGGTCAAATGAGGCGCCCATCTCAACGTGGTCAAGTTAGAACGAGAGGATAAGTGGTACGAAAATATCTCAAGAGGTGGTTACATTCTACCACTATAAAAGGACATCAAGAAATAAAAATTGGGACCGTTTTTTCTTAGCATTATTTTTCCAGTTTCAGAATTTACCTTCCCGTATTATTTTTTCCATTGTAATTCAGTTTCAGTAGTTATTTTCCAGCCAGTTCCTTTTCGAATACTTAGATTTTATTTCTGTTGAAGAATCGGGATTCTGTACGAATTGATTCAAGCTTCAAGAATTATTTCCAGCAATTATTTAATTCAGGTTTCTTATTTACATCGCTTTAATTTATTTAATTAATTATTTGCATGAGAGATATTTATTTAGACATGAATTCATTTATGAACGTTAATCCCTTTAATGTATTCATGTCTGCTTTTATGAGTATCTCTAGCTAAATTATTTAAATATCGGTATGTAACAAGTTAATTTGAATGGATCCGGAATAAACAGGCTTGATTATATTTTATAAAATAAACACTTTTTCTGATTTAGTTATCTAATTTATTTTGTAAAAAAAAATTTAGAAACCAACAGAGCGAAAGTTTGAGGCTAATAAACTGACTAAGATTAGAAACCAATAGAGCGACAGTTTGAGGTTTAGAATCGGATAGTAGATACTAGGTATTGTTTTTAAAGACTGCGACAGCGTTTTAAAACCAATTAAACTTTATTTATTTTCAAAAAGTAATTTTAAAATCAATGGGATAGCGAAAGCATACATCAGAGTTTAAGTTTATAATTTACTTCAATAGAGCGAAAGTTTGAGAATAGATTTTTGAATAAATACTTTTTGCTGAAAAAGATATTATTATCATTTTTTGAAAATAAGCCAGTGGAAAGCCGGATTCTTTAGTATTAACGAAGTACATACCGATATTCGCATTATTATTATTTCAATTAGAATTAAGTTTTATTACCCAAAAATTCCCCTAATTAATTATTCGATAGCTATAGCTTTACACAGTAGTTTAGGTTACGTTAGTTCGATTTATAGTCCCTTAGGTTCGATATCTTTTAAAACTACCCGATAGGGCTGTATACTTGCAGTCTCCCGATTAATTTAGACGATAAAGTCGCGATCAATATTTCGTGGGTTCGAGGGGTAGATTATGAAAAGGGAAGGTATTAGCACCCTTTTCATCCATGGTTATCCATGGGCTCTTAGTTACTTGGTTTTTTAGATCACTTGCCTTGATTTTCGATTGCTTTGAAACTGTGGTGTGTGTGAGTGTTTTGAAAAATGTTTTTGAAGAAGATGCCTTGTCTTAGGCAACCAATGTATTCGACTCGTGTTTGAGTGTTTTACAAAAGTGTTGATCTTTTCGAAAAGATGTTTCAAATGTTTTTGAGGGTTTGTTTGAAAGTGTGTATGAAGTGTGGTTTTTGAAAAGGAGGCAAGTGTTTTTGCAAGTTGATCTCAAGTAACTAAGAGTTTTGTCTACCCCTATTGTACTCAAAGGTTTTCTCTATGTTTTCAACCCTTTTTAACAATTTTGTTCCACCATTAAATTTGGTGGACAATCTTGCGTTTAGCAAGTTTGTTCGGGACAGGCGCGGGTCATCGCATGGACAATGAATGCAATGGTGCTAAGTGTCTTTGGAAATTTGCTTTGAAGGGACTATGATCATTCCATTTAGGCAACTTTCGAAAGCGTCATCGAGGGACTTATGATCATTTGAATTTGTTTTGCCAAAGAAACTCGACGTGCAATCATGGCCCATTTTGGAAGGCAACATGTGGGATTACCCTAGAGGGTGCAAGTGTGATTGTGTATTGATTTCATGCATTTATCTTGTATTAGGTTATCTAGCGTTTGGTTTTATGTACATGCAAACCCTAGGTCTAACCATGGTATAATTGGAAAGCGATAAATTGCAAGAATTTAAAGTCTACGCTATTACAAATAGTATCCGGGAGTGGGGGTACAAATTTACAAATGGGGATGAGACTTTAAGAATGTAGTATCCAATAATTTACAACCAAATTGAATTGCGATAAAATGTAAATAATGTATATCAATGTATAGAAATAGAAAATGTATATTGTCAAATATCAAGTGTATTGTGTAAGTGTAAGTGTAAGTGTATATGTGTATATAATTTATTTACAGGTTAAGATGTGAATTTAAATGTGTATTATTAAGTATTGTTAACTTAAATGAAAAGAATTAGATGTTTATTTATTTAATCTTTGTAGTCTTGTATATTTCTTCAATATGTACAAAAAAGAATATTTTAATTAAATGTTTTAAATTTTAATTAAATTATGTATATTAAAAAAATGTATTTCAAAAGTTTAAATGAAAATGTTTTTTAAGTTTAAAGAAATATATTATTTGTATTTTAGTATTAATGTACAAAGATAATATCTTTAAAAAGGAAAAGTATTTATCTTTAAAAGAAAAAAAAATTATATAACTATGTATTTATGTACAAAGTATTTTTTAAGAGAAGAAAAATGTTAACTTAAAGAAAATTATGTATTGATTTATTTATGTAAAAAACCTAAAAAAGAAGAATATTGTCAATTAAAGTTAATATTAACAAATGGTTTATTTAACAAAAAAAAAAAGAAATAAGTTATGTAAAATATCATGTGATAAATAAAAAGAGTGTTTAACTAAAAAGAATAGAATGGGCCTTAGGGGCCTCTGTTTAGCCCAAATAGAAATGATTGAGGTTAGGAAAAAGGGGGTACGTACGCAATGGGCTTAAGTATTTCAGAAAGGGCAAGGCCCAAGTGGGTTTATGAATGTTTTAGGGTTAAACGAGTTGTTTCATTTGGATGAAAGGGCTTAGGGTTTGCAGCGCCGTTTGTTTCACTTTGTCTTCTCCGATTAGCTTCTGAACGCGATCTTCTCCGCCTAGCCACCAGTTGCCTCCTTCACCTTCCTTCCTTCCTTGGTTCAGTGAAACCAACTAAAAGGTAATTGCCCTTTGTTCCCTCTTTTGGCTTAGCACGTTTAGGGTTTCGTTCTTCTTTGCATGTTATGATTTACTGTTTTTTTGATTAAGTGTTTTGATTTGTGTATTTGAGGTATGAAAGGGAAAGGGAAAAGAGAACTACCTTTTGTTTGAGGAAGACGATGGAGGAGATGGGGAGGCGCGTAGGAGGCTTGGGCGGAGAACGCGGTGCTGATGAACTCTTGAGCTTCCTGGTACTCAGTACTCTTTACCTTTTGCCTTTTTAGGGTTTGATGATGACAATGGCTGAGAACCTCTTGTATGACTCTTTTCTTCTTCTCTGTTGCCTTGAACGTTTGCCTTTCCCTCTTCTTCCTCTGCCTCGTTGCTTGCTTAGTATGCTTGAATGTTTGCCTGTGATGTTAATTTTCTGAGGCTTTTGTGTTGCCTTGAACGTTTGCCTCTCTTCTTTCTACCTCACTTCTGTTGCCTATTTTGTATATTGGCCTATGATGAAGACTTTTCTGAGGCCTGATGGGTTTGCTTTGCTGTATTCTGAGATTGGATGCTATTTGCTTTTGGTTCAGGGCTTTTGAGGTTACAGGCCTTGGCCCTTTGGTAGTTCAGGTTTTGATATCTGGTATGCTTGTTTATGTTTTTGTGTTTGAGCTTGAAAGGGCAGGCTTGAGCTTTGTTTTGACAGGGCATTTAGAGGTTTGAATGTTTTTGCTTGAGTCAATGCAGGTTTATGCTGGCTTAAGGCTGGAAGGTTTGAGCTGGTTGGTTTCAGGCTTGATCTTTGCTTGCAGGTTATCTGGTTGTTAAGGCTTGGTTTTAGTTGACAGGGTTTGGCCTTTTTCTCAGCAGGTTTTGCCTTTGAATGGTTGTTGGTGCAGGTTATGTATTGCGGGTTATGAGCTTTGTTTGACAGGTTTTTAACTTGTTGGTTTTGGACTTTTGTTGGAGGTTTGAACCAGTTTTTGTATTGGCCTCCTTACAGGTTATACTGGTTCAGGTTTTGGGTTGGAAGGACTGAAGCTTTTGGCTTCAGCCTTTTAGGTTCAAACAGGTTTAACAGGTGGATGGTTTCAGGCAGGTTCAAAGCTTGGGCTTGCTTAGGCCATTTGACAGTTTGAAGGGGTTTTTTATGTTATGAGTTCTGTTTGTAAATTCTGGCCCTTTGGTACTGTGTTATTACAGTTGTTTTATATCTTTTCTTTCTCAAACCTCAAAGCCAGTAAGCCTGCTCCTTTTTTACTCTCTCCTCTCTCTCTCTAGTACAGTCAAAATATTAAAATATGTTTGTGCTTGTACTTTATTCTGAAAGGGCAGCATTGGGAAAATGATGAAAATGAATTAGCTTGCTTGCATAACATGCCTTCTCTGCATACTTTATCTCTTTTCTTCCAGATTTTGTGCTGCACTTGTACTTGCATCTGAACATTCTGATATCTTTGATATCTTGATATCTTGTGGACAACTTTGGTAGCCTTGTGACAGTATCTTGTACTTTTGGCAGAAAGTTTGAATTTGGACTTTGTTTGGCAATTTGAACTTTTAGTTTGGACTTTGTAGTTTGATTTGGACTTTGCATCATGCTGTTTGAGACTTGAACTATGCAGTTTGACAATTTTGACTTATGAATTTTAACTTTGTGCATTCCAAATTAGCAAGCAAATATTCACCCCTCTCTGTGAACCGGGAGAAATCCCGTGATTTGCAGAGAGGGCTAACTGATCCCAATCAGTTGCCCTTAATGATGAACTTTATTTTTATCTGTCTCTTTTATTTATTTATCTGCTATTGACTTTTCTTCTTTTCTTTGCAGATGAATAATTAAAATGGAGAGGAACAGCAAAAGATGAAGAATTTGAAGATTTAGAAAAAATTAGGATAGTCTTATTTAGGTTTAAATTACTGTAAAATCATTGTTGTAAACAAATTGTAAACAATAATTGTACGAATAATTTAAAAATAAATAAAAAGTTTTTATCCAATTAATTCTTTTTTTATCCTTTTCAATTACTTATTTTATTATTTATAACTCTAAAATTATAATAAATGGACATAAATTCCAATTATCTAACTTAGAATAATAAACAATTAAATAAATATTGCTTCCGCATTGATCAATTAAACTTGGCGCTTCCAACATCCAAAGCAAAACAACAGTCAATTACAGCAATTGCCCAGACGCTTTTTCCCTTTTTTACTGATTTTTACCAAACACTGCAGATTCAAACTGAATGTATCCTTTCACTGATTTAATCACACAGTGCGAACTCAATCCAAATGTTCAATCCACATCTCAGCATAACTTGAAAAGTGCTGTAGAATTTAAATCTTTCTGAGAACGCGCTCACAAAAACCCTAATTCCTGATTAAATGCCAAAGAACGTTCGCCTGATCAAAGTTGAGCCAAAATCAACCAAAACCCTAAACCAACTGTTTGAAACATTCTAGAGCCCTGAAAATCAGTAAAACCCTAATTGTGTCTGACTGACGAGAAAAGTCTGTTTGACCGATTCTTGAGCCAGTTTGAAAAATCAGGAAAAGCCTGAAGTTGTGATTTCTTGAGGAAAAATGCGAGGGCAAATTTTGGGGTACAACAGTTGCCCCTGTTCAATCTTCTTGAACCTGAAGAGTTAGATTGGCAAGTTTGCCTTTCGCGACTTGAAGGTAAAAGAAGATTGGACACTAAAGTGCCCAGAAAATTTGCACTCGGTGATGTGATGGTAGAGGTGAATGGGCTTAAAGATGCCCTTTGGTGATGGGCTTAAAGATGCCATCTGATGCGATAGAATCTTATCGGGGATGGGCTTAGAGATGCCATCTGAGAATGGGCTTAAAGATGCCATTTGGTGACTGCTGGTAGGAGGATGGGCTTATAGATGCCATCTGAGAATGGGCTTAAAGATGCCATTTGGAAATGTTGAACTGTATTTCATTGGTGAGTGGACGAGTATCAGAAAGGCCTCCATGTTTCGGAACATCTCTGAACTGGGGGTATAAATAAGCAATAGATTGACATCCGTGTCCGGAGAATCCGTGAACTGTTTTCAGGAGTTGAGATTGAATAAGCAATAGATTAACATCCGTTGTTGGGAAGAATCCGTAAACTGTTTTCAAAAGTCTCGAGGTTGAATAAGCGATAGAGCAACATCCGTTGTTGGGAAGCGTCCGTAAACTGTTTTCAAAAGTTGAGAAGAGTCTGAACAAGTGATAGGTTAACATCCGTTACTGGAGAACCCGTAAACTGTTTTCAGAAGTCTTGAAGTTGAATAAGCAATAGAGCAGCATTCGTTGTTGGGAAGCGTCCGTAAACTGTTTTCAAAGGTTGCATCTGAACAAGTGATAGATTAACATCCGTTGTTGGGAAGAATCCATAAACTGTTTTTAGAAGTCTTGAAGTTGAATAAGCAATAGAGCAGTATCCGTTGTTGGGAAGCGTCCGTAAACTGTTTTCAAAGGTTGCATCTGAACAAGTGATAGATTAACATCCGTTGTTGGGAAGAATCCATAAACTGTTTTCAGAAGTCTTGAAGTTGAAGAGGAACCGGTGTAGGGTTTCCTGATGATGCATCCGTGTAAGACTGCATCCGAGTGAATCTGGAATAAGTATCAGAATGTCGCCGTGTCCGGGTCACATCTGAACTATTTCTGGATGAATCTCGGAAGATGATCTTTGTCTGTCGACTGATCTTACCTGAAAAGGTAAAGGGTTAGTTGTATGCAATGTTATGATGCATGATGCAATGTATGTGACATCAATGTTTATGACATGAATGTGATGAATGCACATGTAAGCTGATGAGCTATCTTGCTGAGGATAAATGAATCCTGGGTGGCTGAAGATAAAAGAATCTTGACTGCTGCCGGGGAAAATAATTCTTTGGCTGCTGCTGTGGAGGGCAAGAATCTCTTGATTGTTGAAAAATGAGAAGTCTTGGGACCACTGTTGGGAAAATCGGAAGCTTGGGTTGTATGCTAAACTACTGGGGACTTCCTGTTTTGAGGAGATCTGTGTAGGATTTCCTGATGATGAGTCCGTGTAAAACTGCATCGGGTTTTTGAACACTTTTGACATTCGAATGCCCCAAGTAGTGATGTAGATAATTTCCTGGCTTGTTACAGGTGTTGGTCTACACTCTCTTCAGACGTGCCCTAGCTAGATACAGGAATCGAGTCTAGAAATAGTCGTCAACAGATATGCTCTGGCTGGATACAGGAATCGAATCTTCAAACTCTTCAGACGTGCCCTGGCTAGATACAGGAATCGAGTCTGGAAATAGTCGTCAACAGATATGCCCTGGCTGGATACAGGAATCGAATCTTCAAACTCTTCAGACATGCCCTGGCTAGATACAGGAATCGAGTCTGGAAATAGTCGTCAACAGATATGCCTTGGCTGGATACAGGAATCGAATCTTCAAACTCTTCAGACGTGCCCTGGCTAGATACAAGAATCGAGTCTGGAAATAGTCGTCAACATATATGCCCTGGCTGGATACAGGAATCGAATCTTCAAACTCTTCAGACGTGCCCTGGCTAGATACAGGAATCGAGTCTGGAAATAGTGATAGTTAATCTGTTGGTGGTTGTAATTTCCAACAGGTGGTGAAGGAATGATTGAACACTTTTGACATTCGAATGCCCCAAGTGATAATGAGTCTTGAATCAGATTAGTCTGCGAATTGAGAGATTTCTTGAAATCTTGACTGGACTGCCCCAGGTTAACTGAACTTTGAAAGATCCGTTGAAACCTTGACTGGACTGCCCCAGGTTAACTGGATTGTGCTATGTCATGCCCCTTGTTGATAGGAGATTTATAATGAAAGTGTCGTCCTTTTTGAAGTGATTTTAACTCACTGAGAGAGTTTTCGTTCCTCCGAACATTCGCTGTATGAAATTCTTTGCTGTCAAACAAAAAGCCAAATGCAGACAGTGATATTCAAGCAATGCAAAGTTTATGTTTGTCTCGAAGTTTTGAAAAATGCGTTTTTAGCAGAAAGCTTTTTATAAGACAGATCAACACAAGATTTAGAGCAAAGCCTTACAGGAGTCAGGATACCTTTTGAAACAGTATGCTTTCGAACTAACCCATGCTTCAATTAGGACTTTTGAAGGGTTGTAACGTGGCCTGGTTCACGGTTTAAGAAACAAAGGATAAAGGCTCAAAGTATATTTGTACCCACCCGCTCTTCGTGATGTTCTTCAACCCTAAGCTCAGTTAATTGTGCGTCGCACTCTGTTTTGAGTTTGGAACGACTTTTCGGGTGATGGTTCACCAATTGACTTTGGGAGAAAGTCATCATCTCCTTTTTCTTTTTCAACATTTTTCATGTTGTTGAGGATTTTGTAATGACCTCACTATTTTGATTTTGATTTGTTATCCCTAACTTTTGCCTGACTGTTCCCATTTTCGAGATTACAGTCAGCGGGATGCCCCAGCTTTCTCGAGCTTCCTTTACAGGTTTTGGCTCAGTGGGCTTTTTCTCTTTTGAGAGATTGACTGTCTATGTGATAGGGAACCACCCTTGTCTTTTTGATTCCAAAGGAATGCTTTCTTTTTCGACGTCGTTCGTTGTGTTACGAACTGAGAGTTCGCGACTTCAATGCGTGTTTCTCTTGAATTAACTGAGATACTACCTTGCCCCGGGTTTATATCAAAGGTTTTGATCGTTTTAGAACAGAAAACTCCTACTTCTTTGGCTCAAAGGGGTTGATTAGGGATTATCTTCCTTATAACTCCAGTGTTTGGGATTTGAAAGAAATGCCTGTACATCATCAGCAAGGTCTGTTCAAAAGCATACTGTATAAGATCATGGTATTGTTTCGTCATCCTCCCTCTAAAGGCTTACAGCTTTTTATCAAGAGTCAAATATCATAAAGAAAAGCATAAGAGTAGTGAAACGAATGGATGAATTCAAGACAAACATATGCAATGCATTAATGAAAACAGAGTTTAACATCAACAGATAATTGTTTGACAACAAAAGAAATTACAACTTTGAAAATTCAAAAAGAAGCAAAAGTCTTTCAGCTTGAGCTTCGTCACTTCAGGTGGAGAACCCTTTAACGGAAGATTTTCATCTCGCCGTCTGGCACGAATTCCAGCACTCCAATGTCGATCAAATCTTGAATCTTGTTCTTCAAGGCCCAACAGTCGTTGGTGTCGTGTCCCGGGCTGTAGGAGTGGTAAACACAAAATGCGTCGGGACGATAGTTAGGAGAGGAGGTATTGAGCTTCTGAGGAGGATCCCATAGGGTAAGCAGGTTGACCTCCAACAGGCGCTTCAGTATGAAGAATGATGGTATCTCAGTCTCCGTGAACTGTCTCCCGACGTTTCTGGCTTACGCCGATTACCCCGTTGACACTGGCGAGGTTGTTGATGGGCTTGTGACCCTGAAGCAAGCGAAGGAGCTTTCCCCTTGTCTTCTTGAGTGGATGGAGGCTGAGCGGTGACTTGCTCTTCAACCTCAGATGTTTTCCCCAATTGGTTGTTTGGAAGCAGTTGGCGGACGAGAACTCTGAGTTCCTCTTGTCTTTGAGATAGGTCTTGGATGAGAGCCATCTGGCCCACTAACTGCCCCATCACTTGGGTCCTCAATGTTGTCAGATCAAACTGCAGCTCCGCAAGCTGATCACTCCTGGAATTGTTTGAATTCTCCAAGCCCTTTGTGAGGAGAGCTTTCATTTCTTTTTGCCCCAGAGACAAGTTCAGGAACATCTCCTGCAGCTGAGCAGTCTGGTCTTGGATGTCTTTGACAGACCTTTCCAGAGCCATCTCTTACTGAAATAAACAGTATGAGAGTAAGGAAACCTGAAAAAGGAAAAACTGTGAAAATGCAATGCATGATATGTGGATGCATGTTTTCAAGGATCTCATGGGGTAAACACAAGAAAATGTTAGAGGTTGAACTTTGCTCTTGGATTGGAGAACTTTGCACCGGTGGATGTCTTTCCACTAGAATCAAGCTCACCATGTCAAGTGGGTCATCGCCACTGATTCAAGTTGTTGCACTTGATCTTTGATTGGAGAACTTTGTATCGGTGGATGTCTTTCCATGAGAATCAAGCTCACCATGTCGAGTGGGTCATAGCCCCTGATTTAAGTTGTTTCACTTGATCTTTGATTGGAGAACTTTGTATCGGTGAATGTCTTTCCACGAGAATCAAGCTTACCATGTCGAGTGGGTCATAGCCCCTGATTCAAGTTGTTGTACTTGATCTTTGGTTGGCATGGGTTAGAGGAGAAACCTCTTGCCCCTTGGTAGACGTCTGGTTCAACGTAACCCTGCATCAAAAGAACCTTCGAGATCCTTGAAATGGTTATTGAAAATGCTATGGTATGATGTCATGATGTTATGTACATGTATGCAAAAAGCAAGTGAGTGTATATACAGGTAATCATATTCACACAAAGCAAACAAGTCCCTAAGTTTAGGCTTGCAGGGGGGTTTAGGTAAGTACCCTCTTGAAGTTAGTTGGCTCATCCTGTCCTAAAATAGAAACTGGTTCTAAGGAGCTCAATATAATTGGATTGTTTTCTGTGTTCATTGTTTCGGTTTAGCCACTTACTGGCGACTAAAATATTCCAAGAAAACAACCCTCAAATGAGTGTAGTATCGAGTATCTACCAACTTCGGACTGCACCAAAGTCGGTCATCTCACTACCCCTAAAAAGGCTAAGATGGTCAATTAAGGTTCTAAGAGTTCGTTAGTGCTTCACGACATCACTCAGCGGCCCCGTACTCTCCTTGATTGAACTCAAGGGTTACCGGTACTCACAAATATGTCACACTAACATAGCTTACTGCTTCAACCGTGTCGGTATACCCCACACAGTTCCCTCATAGTTTTTTTTCTATTTACCTAAAAGAGGTGCCCCAAATCCGGGTGTAGGATTTACAACAAACCCAAACAAGAACCCAAAATATAAAGCAATCAAGTCAATCAAAGCAAGAAAGTAAAGGTGATCTAAACCCTAAGGTATCCCCGCTTTTAAATTAAATCCCCAGCAGAGTCCCCAGTTCTGTGATACGGTGGGAGAACTGACTTGAGGTTTGCGTTTGTTTTCGCATTTGTTCGGTTGAGCAAGAGTCGCCACCGACCTTTTATTTTATCCTAAAGGAAAGGTTAAAAAGCACAGCAAAAACCTTTTGAGATATTTCGTGGGTTCGGGGGGTAGATTAGGAAAAGGGATGGTATTAGCACCCTTTTCATCCATGGTTATCCATGGGCTCTTAGTTACTTGGTTTTTTAGATCACTTGCCTTGATTTTCGATTGCTTTGAAATTGTGGTGTGTGTGAGTGTTTTGAAAAATGTTTTTGAAGAAGATGCCTTGTCTTAGGCAACCAATGTATTCGACTCGCTTTTGAGTGTTTTACAAAAGTGTGGATCTTTTCGAAAAGATGTTTCAAATGTTTTTGAGGGTTTGTTTGAAAGTGTGTATGAAGTGTGGTTTTTGAAAAGGAGGCAAGTGTTTTTGCAAGTTGATCTCAAGTAACTAAGAGTTTTGTCTACCCCTATTGTACTCAAAGGTTTTCTCTATGTTTTCAACCCTTTTTAACAATTTTGTTCCACCATTGAATTTGGTGGACAATCTTGTGTTTAGGAAGTTTGTTCGGGACAGGCGCGGGTCATCGTATGGACCATGAATGCAATGGTGCCAAGTGTCTTTGGCAATTTGCTTTGAAGGGACTATGATCATTCCATTTAGGCAACTTTCGAAAGCGTCATCGAGGGACTTATGATCATTTGAATTTGTTTTGCCAAAGAAACTCGACGTCCAAGCATGGCCCATTTTGGAAGGCAACATGTGGGATTACCCTAGAGGGTGCAAGTGTGATTGTGTATTGATTTCATTCATTTATCTTGTATTAGGTTATCTAGCATTTGGTTTTATGTACATGCAAACCCTAGGTCTAACCATGGTATAATTGGAAAGCGATAAATTGCAAGAATTTAAAGTCTATGCTATTACAAATAGTATCCGGGAGTGGGGGTACAAATTTACAAATGGGGATGAGACTTTAAGAATGTAGTGTCCAATAATTTACAACCAAATCGAATTACGATAAAATGTAAATAATGTATATCAATGTATAGAAATAGCAAATGTATATTGTCAAATGTCAAGTGTATTGTGTAAGTGTAAGTGTAAGTGTAAGTGTATATGTGTATATAATTTATTTACAGGTTAAGATGTGAATTTAAATGCGTATTATTAAGTATTGTTAACTTAAATGAAAAGAATTAGATATTTATTTATTTAATCTTTGTAGTCTTGTATATTTCTTCAATATGTACAAAAAATAATATTTTAATTAAATGTTTTAAATTTTAATTAAATTATGTATATTAAAAAAATGTATTTCAAAAGTTTAAATGAAAATGTTTTTTAAGTTTAAAGAAAGATATTATTTGTATTTTAGTATTAATGTACAAAGATAATATCTTTAAAAAGGAAAAGTATTTATCTTTAAAAGAAAAAAAAAATTATATAACTATGTATTTATGTACAAAGTATTTTTTAAGAGAAGAAAAATGTTAACTTAAAGAAAATTATGTAGTGATTTATTTATGTAAAAAACCTAAAAAAGAAGAATATTGTCAATTAAAGTTAATATTAACAAATGGTTTATTTAACAAAAAAAAGAAATAAGTTATGTAAAATATCATGTGATAAATAAAAAGAGTGTTTAACTAAAAAGAATAGAATGGGCCTTAGGAGCCTTTGTTTAGCCCAAACAGAAATGATTGAGGTTAGGAAAAAGGGGGTACGTACGCAATGGGCTTAAGTATTTCAGAAAGGGCATAGCCAAAGTGGGTTTATGAATGTTTTAGGGTTAAACGAGTTGTTTCATTTGGATGAAAGGGCTCAGGGTTTGCAGCGCCGTTTGTTTCACTTTGTCTTCTCCGATTAGCTTCTGAACGCGATCTTCTCCGCCTAGCCACCAGTTGCCTCCTTCGCCTTCCTTCCTTCCTTGGTTCAGTGAAACCAACTAAAAGGTAATTGCCCTTTGTTCCCTCTTTTGGCTTAGCACGTTTAGGGTTTCATTTATCTTTGCATGTTATGATTTACTGTTTTTTTGATTAAGTGTTTTGATTTGTGTATTTGAGGTATGAAAGGGAAAGGGAAAAGAGAACTACCTTTTGTTTGAGGAAGACGATGGAGGAGATGGGGAGGCGCGTAGGAGGCTTGGGCGGAGAACGCGGTGCTGATGAACTCTTGAGCTTCCTGGTACTCAGTACTCTTTACCTTTTGCCTTTTTAGGGTTTGATGATTACAATGGCTGAGAACCTCTTCTATGACTCTTTTCTTCTTCTCTGTTGCCTTGAACGTTTGCCTTTCCCTCTTCTTTCTCTGCCTCGTTGCTTGCTTAGTATGCTTGAATGTTTGCCTGTGATGTTAATTTTCTGAGGCTTTTGTGTTGCCTTGAACGTTTGCCTCTCTTCTTTCTACCTCACTTTTGTTGCCTATTTTGTATATTGGCCTATGATGAAGACTTTTCTGAGGCCTGATGGGTTTGCTTTGCTGTGTTCTGAGATTGGATGCTATTTGCTTTTGGTTCAGGGCTTTTGAGGTTACGGGCCTTGGCCCTTTGGTAGTTCAGGTTTTGATATCTGGTATGCTTGTTTATGTTTTTGTGTTTGAGCTTGAAAGGGCAGGCTTGAGCTTTGTTTTGACAGGGCCTTTAGAGGTTTGAATGTTTTGGCTTGAGTCAATGCAGGTTTATGCTGGCTTAAGGCTGTAAGGTTTGAGCTGGTTGGTTTCAGGCTTGATCTTTGCTTGCAGGTTATCTGGTTGTTAAGGCTTGGTTTTAGTTGACAGGGTTTGGCCTTTTTCTCAGAAGGTTTTTCCTTTGAATGGTTGTTGGTGCAGGTTATGTATTGCTGGTTATGAGCTTTGTTTGACAGATTGTTAACTTGTTGGTTTTGAACTTTTGTTGGAGGTTTGAACCAGTTTTTGTATTGGCCTCCTTACAGGTTATACTGGTTCAGGTTTTGGGTTGGAAGGACTGAAGCTTTTGGCTTCAGCCTTTTAGGTTCAAACAGGTTTAACAGATGGATGGTTTCAGGCAGGTTCAAAGCTTGGGCTTGCTTAGGTCATTTGACAGTTTGAAGGGGTTTTTTATGTTATGAGTTCTGTTTGTAAATTCTGGCCCTTTGGTACTGTGTTATTACAGTTGTTTTATATCTTTTCTTTCTCAAACCTCAAAGCCAGTAAGCCTGCTCCTTTTTTACTCTCTCCTCTCTCTCTCTCTATTACATTCAAAATATTAAAATATGTTTGTGCTTGTACTTTATTCTGAAAGGGCAGCATTGGGAAAATGATGAAAATGAATTAGCTTGCTTGCATAACATGCCTTCTCTGCATACTTTATCTCTTTTCTTCCAGATTTTGTGCTGCACTTGTACTTGCATCTGAACATTCTGATATCTTTGATATCTTGATATCTTGTGGACAGCTTTGGTAGCCTTGTGACAGTATCTTGTACTTTTGGCAGAAAGTTTGAATTTGGACTTTGTTTGGCAATTTGAACTTTTAGTTTGGACTTTGTAGTTTGATTTGGACTTTGCATCATGCTGTTTGAGACTTGAACTATGCAGTTAGACAATTTTGACTTATGAATTTCAACTTTGTGCATTCCAAATTAGCAAGCAAATATTCATCCCTCTCTGTGAACCGGGAGAAATCCCGTGATTTGCAGAGAGGGCTAACTGATCCCAATCAGTTGCCCTTAATGATGAACTTTATTTTTATCTGTCTCTTTTATTTATTTATCTGCTATTGACTTTTCTTCTTTTCTTTGCAGATGAATAATTAAAATGGAGAGGAACAGCAAAAGATGAAGAATTTGAAGATTTAGAAAAAATTAGGATAGTCTTATTTAGGTTTAAATTACTGTAAAATCATTGTTGTAAACAAATTGTAAACAATAATTGTACGAATAATTTAAAAATAAATAAAAAGTTTTTATCCAATTAATTCTTTTTTTATCCTTTTCAATTACTTATTTTATTATTTATAACTCTAAAATTATAATAAATGGACATAAATTCCAATTATCTAACTTAGAATAATAAACAATTAAATAAATATTGCTTCCGCATTGATCAATTAAACTTGGCGCTTCCAACATCCAAAGCAAAACAACAGTCAATTACAGCAATTGCCCAGACGCTTTTTCCCTTTTTTACTGATTTTTACCAAACACTGCAGATTCAAACTGAATATATCCTTTCACTGATTTAATCACACAGTGCGAACTCGATCCAAATGTTCAATCCACATCTCAGCATAACTTGAAAAGTGCTGTAGAATTTAAATCTTTCTGAGAACGCGCTCACAAAAACCCTAATTCCTGATTAAATGCCAAAGAACGTTCGCCTGATCAAAGTTGAGCCAAAATCAACCAAAACCCTAAACCAACTGTTTGAAACATTCTAGAGCCCTGAAAATCAGTAAAACCCTAATTGTGTCTGACTGACGAGAAAAGTCTGTTTGACCGATTCTTGAGCCAGTTTGAAAAATCAGGAAAAGCCTGAAGTTGTGATTTCTTGAGGAAAAATGCGAGGCCAAATTTTGTGGTACAACAGTGTGTTTTAAAGATAGCAAGGATGTTTTTGCAAGCTTTGATCAAGTAACTAAGAATTATCTACCCTATTTTACTCAAAGATCTTTCTTATGTTTTTTAACCCTTTTAACAGTGTTGCTTCACCATTGTATTTGGTGAACAAACTTGTGTTAAGATGTTAAACGGGATAGGCGCGGGTCATCGTATAGACCATGATAGCAATAGTGTCAAGTATTTTTGGCAATTTTCTTGAGGGACTTGATCATTTTGTTTAGGCAACTCAGATAGCGTCATCGAGGGACTATGATCTTTTGTTTTGTTTTTGTTTTGCCAAAGTACTTGACATGCATACCATGGCCCAGTTTTGAAGGCAACAAGTGGATTGTAACCCTAGGGGTGCAAGTGTGCATTGTGTTTGTGTTTTTTTCATGCATTTTTATCTTTGATTAGGTCAAACTATTTGTTGGTTTTGATTTTGCATACAAACCCTAAGTCTAATCATGGCATAATTGAAAGCATTTAAAGGTGCGAGAATTTAAATTCTACACTATTACAACATGATATAGGGAGGGGGGTACAAATTTGAATTGGGGATTATTTGACAAGAAATTAAACCCTAAATTATTACAACCAAATTGAATTTGCAAGGCATAATATTTAAATGTACAATATACAATAAATAAATATGAGATAAAATGTATTATGCAAAAAAGTTTTTATTTATGTAAAATATTTTCAAAGGAAAGAAATGTAAAGAAATAAAAAAGTCAATTTTTAATTATTTTTGTTTTTAGGGCAAAAACCCTAATTTCTCAAGAAAATAAATATAATGTATTTATTTATGTACAAAAATGTATTAATATGTAAAAAAAATGAAATATATCCAAAAAAAGGTATTTTTTAGTATAAATAATAATAAAAATGAAATATAATATTTTTTGTGTTTTATTTCTAAGTATTTAATAAAATATAGTATATATATATATATATATATATATATATATATATATATATATATATATATATATATATATATATATATATATATATATATATATATATATATATATATATATATATATATATATATATATATATATATATATATATATATATATATATATATATATATATATATATATATATATATATATATATATAAATATATTAAGTGTGTGAAAAATAAAATAAATTATTTACAAAAATGTATATATTTCAAGAAAATATTTTCAAATGTGAATAAAAATAATAAATGAAAATAAAAGTATTTTTTACATTATTTTTAAGTTTAAACAAAATATTATAAAGTATTTAAACATTTTAATGTTTGAAATAATTGAAATAAATACCAAATAAATATAAAAATTTATAAAAATATTTTTTATGTTAGAAAATAAAATATTAAAGTCAGAAATGAAATAAAAATGCAAAAATGATAAATATACAAGAAATGGGCCAGGGGGGTGTGAAACTGAAAAAGCGAGTGTTAGAAGCAAAACAAGCTAGCCCAGCCTAATAACTTCATCTTCTTCCTCCAGACTTTGAAAAAACATGCGTTTTCCACACAAACTTGTATCTCCTGATTCAATGCTTTTTGACAAAACTCAAAACATAAAACTTGTAGAGCATTAAACAACGAATATAACCATATAAAAAACTTAAGCTAACTCTCAAAGACCAGAGAGAATTTCTCTTGCCCTAATTTCTAACCTAGTTTTTTCAGAAAGTTCATGAATGAAATTCTCCTAGCACGATTAATATAAATGAAAACTAAGCACATGTATGGTTTCAGGGCTATGAATACAACATCTTTCATTCACAAACCTAAGTCTAACTATTCTTAAATAGAGAGATAGAAGTTCATGAAATACCTGTTTCAGTTGAGTTCGAGCTGGACAATGCAGCAACTTCCAATGGTGCTTGAGGTTCTTTTGAGCTTGCCTGATGTCCACTAAAGCTTTCCCAATGCTTAGTTTGTTTTGAAGTGGCCTGAATCGTGCTACAGAACTCAACCTGCAAAGCTTCCAAACAAAAATGGCAATGTGTGTTAATGGAGTTACAACAACTTGTGAATGGTATGGATAGCTCAATTATGTTGATTGGAATGTGTTTGAAGTAGTTTTGGACAAAACGCATGAGGGGATTTGATGGTGGCTTAAAGCTTGCAGAATTGGCCCTATTTTGCAAGAAAAAGGAGATTTTGAGTATGAGGGTGCTTTAGGGGTGAAAGGATCGTGCTTCTGACTTGTGAGGATATGCAAAACTTGTTAGATAACTTTGCTTGAGTTGGTTTTATCAGATATGTGAGTTGTTGGCTTTTTGCATAATGCCTTGGTTATGAAGCAAAATGAGAAGTGACAAAGAGAAGGCCTGTACAGGCTAGCTCTAACTCTGCACACAGTGTGTAAGCTTGGCCCCAAGTTTGTGGATTTGTTTTGCTGCAAGAGATTTGGCTCTATGCTCAAGGATTAGTGTTTTTACATAAAGCAACCTTTTGCAAAAATAGAAATATGCCTTTTACCATTTAGGGATTAAACTTGTGTACAATACCCTAATGACCAAGACAATGCATTAGCTCAATGGATTTGCATTAAATTATGGAGTGTGAAATGGTTTAGAGGCCTGCAAACAAGTAGAAAGCATGCTGGTTTGAAAATGAAACTTGTATGAACATGTATTGGCCATGGATCAAAGTGAGTTTTTGCCAACTTCAAGCATTCGATTCTCCCTAACCACAAAGGTGTTTGAGGAGTTCTTAGACAAATTCGAAAGCTTACAACATGTACTATAATCCATCTTTGAAATGGAACTTAAGACTCAAAGTGGAACTATGTGAAAAATGGCCAAGAAGATGGGTCAAAATCCTGCCTAAACTAGGGCAAAATTTCTAAGTTAAAAGTTTTAGGTACCCTTGTTCCAAAAATCATAACTTGAGATCCAAGCTTCTTTTGAGAAAACTATGTTAATAAAAGTTGTAGACTTTGTGATGGAATACAACTTTCATGTTATAAGTTTTGTTTGAATCCATTTGCATCTTGGTGAAAAAATGGGACAAAATTAGGAAAAAATAAGAAAATTTCATAACTTAGAAAATTTCTAAGTTATGAAAATTTTCCATTTTAAACCCTAATTTGCAATTTTGGGTTTCTTGATGAACAAGTTTCATAATTTGACATGTCTTGATGAAAAATGACCCTTGGCACTTGATTTTGACCAAAAAGTCAAAGTTTGACTTTTCAGTGTACAGTCAAATTTTGATTAGTTGACTGAAAAATTCATCTGCCAATCCTATGCATTTGGGATCTTTTGAACTTGTTGAATGGGCCAAGACAATGTAATTGAGTCCTTGTGTCCATGGTTGAGCTTGATTTTCCATTGGCTAGGTCAAACAGTCAAAAATTGCCTTTGTGCAGTCAAAACCCTAAAAATGACCATTTTGCCCTTTTGGTGATCTGACCAAATTTCTTGTGGAATTGTGATCCAAACTTGATCAAATGGTTCATATAAGTTCATTAGGTTGATGTGGGTCAAATTTCATGAGGTTTGACTGTCAATTGGCCACAGTTGACCTTTTCCCCAATACAGTTGATTTCTAGGTCAATTGTCCAATTGACTGGGCAAAAATTTGAATCAAGGCTTGAAACTTGGAATGGACAAACTTGTGAGTACAACATGGAGTATGAAAGTCATTTTGGGCATTGTGGGTCAAAACATCCCTGTGCAAACTCAAACCCTAATTTAGGTCAACAGTGCAAAGGAGGTGTCTTGAGCAGAGCAAACCCTAGCTTGATCTTGAATTCCAAGAGTCTTGTGATGAGAAATGTTGATGAAATGAGAGAGAAAATTTTGGGGTACAACACATGGTCATGAACTAAATAACTTAGTGAAATTTTGCCATAGTTTAGGC
Organism: Vicia faba; assembly: GCA_948472305.1. Classification (NCBI taxonomy): domain Eukaryota; kingdom Viridiplantae; phylum Streptophyta; class Magnoliopsida; order Fabales; family Fabaceae; genus Vicia; species Vicia faba. The sequence goes on from CATIWC010000391.1 coordinate 339,445, forward strand.
AGGTTTTGGACCCAACTTCATGGCAATTTTTCACCTAGTTCCAAGAGGTATCTCAAAATTCATTTCAAAGATGAGTTATATAGCACATTGCAAGATTTCCAAAATTTTCAAGAAATCCTCAAGATCATTTTTGAGTAGCGAGAATCGAAGAGATGAAGTTGGCAATTTCTCACTTTTTGTCCAAGCCATTTCATGAAGAACAAAGTTGCAATCAGTACCTATGCTGCCTAATCCATGCTTTACAGGTCCCTAACTTGTTCCACACTCCTTAATTAAATGCTTACTCAGTTGACAAAGCTTTGATCCATGCCTTAGAACTATTATCCAACTTGCAATTCCATTTATGGAAAAAAAGTGACCATTGCCATTTTGAAAAAGATCAACTTTTGCAAACTTTACAATCTTGAGGATTGGACCTGTCCCCTTGGCACATAAAAGTCTCACAGGTCTAAGGCAAATTGTACAAGCTGATACCAACCCTAAGGGAGCAAGTACAAGCATGGCAAGCATTTTCCCTTCACTTTACTTCAAATGCAAGAAAAGTTGCAAAAAGGCTAGAACAGGCACAGCTGTTAGAAGGTTGACATCAAACCAATTCTATACTAATATACAAACATAATACAACTTAGCACACGATTAGCAAAGGCATGAAACACTCCCAACCATAAAAACACCAAAAATTTGTCCAAACTTGCAGTTTTGGCATAAGCATACCCATCTTCCATTTGGCTCGTGTGTTTCAAGTCTTGATCATTCAAACATCTTACATACTTGATATCAAACCAATTCAAACCTTCATCCCTGTTCTGTAATCACTTTTCCACCATCTTCCATTGTTGATTTTAGAGCTTGCAGTTTGACTTGGCCAAGGAGTTTTAGATACTTTCAGAGCAAGGCAAAGGTTGGAATACATTCAGGGAAGTTCAAGGAAGCTTAAGCAAGCATCAGGCCTCCATCAAATTCACTCCAGTTCCATCCACAATTCCAACTGAAGGAAGTAAAATCTCAAACTCTATCTCCTTGTATAGGCAACCATAGGCCACAATTTGTGAATAAAAAGTGTAGTCCTCATCATAATGAAATTGTACATATCTTTTATCTTGCATTGATTTTACTTAAGTTGAGAGAATTTGAAACTTGAAATTTCTGAAAATATTAGGTTAAAATTTAGGGTTGTTAAAATTCTCTTTGATCTTTGATTGATAGTTCACATAACTTATATGGTTGGAATCGTGAGCTGAAGTACTACAACTTTCATGTTATGAGTTTTCATTTTCATGGAAGTATGAGAGAGTTACAGGATGTCTGGCCAAGCTTGAGGAAGAAGATGAAGTACAGAGCAAGGACGCGTTTTGGGTTATATTATTTTTGTTTTCCTTAAGACAATGGATGTACAGCCACCACAGTGGCAAAGTAGCGCGCTGGTGAGACCCATGTCCTGGGTACGAACCTGGGCGCGCTACTTTTGTTTTTACATTTTTCCATTTTTTTCAGCTTTGACATTTTTGCAGGTTAGGCCTTCTTAGTTGGGCCATGGACTTTTTTGCTTGCATGATACCTCTAATCTGCTACATCACCCCCTTTGCCAACTTTTTATATTTTTATTTTATTTGCTTTATTTTCATTTTTAATATATATTAAATATTTTCTTTGATACATAAAATCCCAAAAAATGTATATTTCATACTATTGCATTTTTATTTTATTTTAGTTTATTTTGCACATAAAAATATATTTTATTTTTAATATATATCATGTATTTTCTTAATAACTTGTAAAATATAATCAAAGTATTTTAGTTTAATTTACTTATTTATTTCTCATTTCATACTTACAAATATTTATTTTTGCATATATAAAATTTTATACTTTCATACAATATTATTTATTATTCTAAAATACAAAATATTAAAAAAGATAATAATATATAAGAACTTTATTTTCTTTTAAAGTAATAATTAGGGTTAAGACCCCTTCTAAAAACTAATTTCTTTTCCCTACATTTTTAGGTTTAGATTAAAAATTCTTTTACATAAAAAACAAAAAAATCTTTTCTTACACGTACATTATATTGCATCTTTAAATATTGTATTATATTTATTCTAATTCGTAAAAATTCGATTTGGTTGTAATAATTTATTTAGGTTTATATTTTTCCAAATCCCCATTCAAATTTGTATTCCCCCCTCCCATAAATTGTTGTAATAGCTTAGAAATATTTACATTACGCAATTTATCGCTTTATATGCCATGATTAGTAATTAGGGTTTGTATGACAAGATCAAAACAAAGAAAAATAGAAAACCCTAAATACAAGACAAAATCAAAGCATAAAAATGATACACTTACACACAAGCATCCTTAGGGTTTCTCCACTTGGTTGCCTAAAACAAAAATGGCCATGTTACGCATGTGAAGTATCTTGGCAAAAACAAACAAATATAAAGATCATAGTCCCTCGATGACGCTATTCAAAAGATGCCTTACAAAATGATCTTGGTCCCTCAAAATGCTAAGATACTTTGCAACATTGCTAATCATGGCCATACGATGACCCACGCCCGTCCCGTTTACATCCAAAGATAGGGTTGCTTACCAAATCAATGGTAAGACAATAATGTCAAAGGAATAGAAATGTACAAGAAAGACATTTGAGTAGGTAGATTACTTCTAGTTACTTGCTCCATTTCAAACAACTATCCTTGCTATTTTCCAAAACAAATACACACATGTTTTAAAACATCTTGCAAACATTGAAAACATTTTCAAAAAGATAAACATCTTTGTATACATTCTTACGAACAAGAATCATTGCAAAGATTGCCTAACAACGGCCTAGTTTATAAAATACTTTCAAAAACCATACAAAGCACAATTTCAAACAAACAAAAGCAAGTGATCTAAGCAAGTAACTAAGAGCCCATGGAAAACCATGGATGAAAAGGGTGCTAATACCTTCCCTTTTCATAATCTAACCCCCAAACTCAAGAAAACATCTCAAAGGTATTTCCTGTGCTTTTTCACCTTTCTTTTTGGATAAAATAAAAGTTGGTGGCGACTCTTGCTAACCGCAACATTTGCAAACACAAACGCAAACCTTCAAGTCAGTTCTCCCACCGTATCACAGAACTGGCGACTCTACTGGGGACTTTTATAGAAATGGGGTTACCACAAGGTTTAGATCACATTTATTTGCGTATATTTGTTTGACTTGTTTCTTTTATATTATGGTTCTTTGTTTGGGTTTGAATCCTCCACCCGGATTCGGGAAACATTATAGGTAAATAGCAATACATTGTGGAAACTGTGCGGGGTATATCGACATGGTCTAAGTAATAGCTATGTTAGTGTGACATATTTGTGGGTACCGGTAGCCTTTGAGTTAATCAAAGAGAATATGGGGCCGCTGAGTGATGTCATGAAACACTAATGAACTTCTAGAACTCTTTACTTGACCAACTTGGCCTTTAGGATGTAGTGAGATGACCGGCTTTGGTGCAGTCCGAAGTTGGTAGATACTCGATACTACACTCATTGAGGTTTGGTTTCTTGGGATATTTAGGTCGCCATTAAAGAGGATTGAGCTGAGACAATGACCAAGGAAACAATCCAGTGATATTGAGCTCCCTAGAACCCGGTTACTATTATTAGGACAGGTTGAGCCAACTAAACTTCAAGAGGGTACTTACCTATAAAACCCCATGCAAGCCTAAACTAAGAACTTGTTTGATTTGCTTGTATATGCATACTTGTACATAACATCATGGACATCATGAACATCATATGTATCCACTAACCATTTCAAAGATTTTTGAGATTCATGTTTGTTCTTGTTTTGTAGGATATGGATTCACTCCGCAGGAAAACTATCCAAATCAACCTTGTAAGAATTCCTCCACAACTCAAGGATCTAGCTTCAAGGATCCCTGAGAACTCTCCATTCACCGAGAGACATTGTTGTCTACTCAACTTGGTCACCTCCAACAAAGAGGAAGATATGATGAAGGTGCTCTTCCAATTCTTTGATCCTTTGCATCATTGCTTCACATTTCTTGACTATCAGCTTGTGCCCACTTTGGAAGAATTATCTCAACTCTTGAGGATTACTATTCTCAATCAACTACCTTTCAATGGTACGGAAAGAGATCCAAAGCCAGAAGAGATTGCTCAAGCTTTGCACTTTCACTCATCTGATGTCACAACTCATTGGGAAACTAGAAGTGGTGTCAAAGGCTTCTTAGCAACCTTTCTGTTTGAGAAGGCCCACAACTGTTGGAATTCCCTAGACTTGCAAGCTTTTGAGGAAATTGTGGCTCTCCTCATCTATGGGATGGTCTTGTTCCCCAATCCTGACCAACTCATAGATGTGAGTTCCGTCAAAATCTTCATGTCACGCAATCTGGTGCCTACATTGCTAGGGGATATCTTGCACTCTTTTCACACTCGTACAATGAGGAAAAGAGGTGTCCTTATGTGTTGCACTCCCCTCCTGGCAAGATGGTTTATTTCTCATCTTCCCCAGTCAGTCTTAAAGAATGAGCAAGGATTAAGGTGGTCACAAAGGTTAATGACGCTCAAACATTCAGATATTCATTGGTACTCTCGATCCAAAGAGAATGTTATCATTGTTGACCGTTGTGGGGAATTCCCTAATGTCCCTCTACTTGGAATTATGGGAGGCATCACCTACAACCCATGCTTGGCTCTAAGACAGTTTGGTTATGCCTGAAGGGATGGCCCACATGATATGCTGATTCAAGGCTTGGTATTCGATTACGACAACAATGATCAAGGACTTCGCCAGAGATTCATCCGAGCTTGGAGGATGCTAAACAAGGTGGATAGAAAGACTTTAGGACACAAGAATTCCATCCCTCTTGAGCCTTACCTCAAGTGGGTACGAACCCGCGCTCAAAGTCTTATGATGCCTTATCCTTCCATTCTCCCGGTGATTATTGAGCCTGTTAAGGAAGGAGAAGTTCCATACACTATCCTACATCCTGACATGCCCACATCTCTTGAAGATCTACAAAGGGATTGGATACAACTCAAAGGGGAGCGAGTTACTTTTGAAGCCAAATTCTACGCAAGCGACAAGAAGGTTTTGGAACTCACTAGGCTACTTCATGAGGAGCAGAATCTAAATGCCTACATAGCACCAAAGAGGATGCGCACTACTTTTTTATCTTAGGGTGTTGTATTATTTTGCCCAAGGGGCATTGATGTACTCAAACTCTTTCTTATTAATATAACGTGTGTTTCTTAACTTGAATCTTTCAAAATCCTTGAAAACATTACATATGCACATATCACTAATCATGACATAAACAAGTCTTTTGCAACAAGTTTCCTCATCTCTCTACTGTTTATTTCAGTAAGATGGATCTCGAACAGACGGTCAAAGATCTTCAAGCTCAAAACACGCAGTTTCAACAGTTACTCATGACCCTAGACAAGGGGCAAGATGAACTGAAGACTCTGTTAGCCGAAGAAAGAAAGAAGAAAACAAAGAAAGCTACTGGGGTTTTGAATATGGGGAGAAGATTTCAGGGACAGACTAGAAGAACCTTGAATTTTTCAACCACTTCCGGGGAAGGAGAAGGAAAAGGAAAAGAAACAGCAGTTCCGTCAGAATCCGAAGAGGAGGAAGAAGAGGAAGACTACTCTGAGGAACAGTACCCTCCGGTTGATGATAAGTACAAACATCTTGAAGAGCGTTTAAGTGCTATTGAAATACAAAGGGTACCAGGTGTAGACTTTGAAGAATTGGGGCTAGTATCGGTAATTGTGATTCCACCAAAGTTCAAAGTGTCATTGTTTGCAAAATATGATGGGGTGTCATGTCCTAAAATGCACCTCCGATCATACGTGAGAAAGATTCAGCCGCACTCTACCGATAAAGACCTGTGGGTGCATTTTTTCCAAGATAGTTTATCCGGAACACAACTCGATTGGTTTTACCAATTAGAAAGGGATGACGTCCACAACTGGGAAGACCTTGCCGTAGCTTTCTATAAACAATACCAATATAATGTAGATTTGGCGCCTACTCGTACTCAACTTCAGAGTATGGCTATGGTTTCAAATAAGGGTTTCAAAGATTACGCGCAAAAATAGAGAGATCTAGCTGGGAGAGTGCAACCCCCTCTGTCTGAAAGGGAGTTGGTAGATATGTTCTTAGGCACTCTATCGGGCCCTTTCTTCAACCATTTGATTGGGAGCTCATCTGCTGGGTTTATTGAGTTAATATTAACCAGAGAGAGGGTGGAAGTTGGCATAAAAAGTGGAAAGATTCAGAAGGATTCGTCTGCCTCTACAGCTGTAAGAAAGCCTTTCACCGGGAAAAAGGAGGTATTTGTTGTTTATCCATAAAGGAACCAAGGGAGAGCTGAACGCCGACCAATGGTAGGGGCCGTTATGATCCCAAAATCTACATCTGATCAACCAAGAAGTAACCAACCAAGGGTGGAAAGGCCAGTCTGGAAATTCACCAGAGTTAATATGACTCTAGCCCAGATTTTACCACATCTGCTGAAATCTAATCTAGTAACTTTAAAAGAAGCTCCAAAGAATCCCAACACGGCGTGCCCTCATTATCACCCGAATGCCAGATGCGCATACCATTCTGAAAGTCCGGGACACGACACCAACAACTGTTGGGCTTTGAAAAACAAAATTCAAGACCTCATAGATGCAAAAGAGATTGAGTTTGAGGCGCCCAAAAAACCAAATGCCATTTCCGCTCCTATTCCTAGACATGGTCACAACGCTAATGCTATCGAGGAAGATTTGTTTGTTGCTACAGTGGATGAACTCTTGACTCCGCTCTCGATCATTAAGATGAACTTGTTGAAAGCTGGTTTATTCCCAGGTTGTAATAAAGACTGCCATCTTTGCTTATCCTCACCAAATGATTGCCCTCTGTTGAAGACAGGCATTCAACGCTTGATAGACAACCAAGAGATTCTGTTTGAAAATGCTCCTATTTCACCCATTCCTGTTGAAGACGTTTCAATCATAACCATCTCCGCTAATCCTTTCAGGGTCCCCAAAAGGCCCGTTAGAATTACGTCAGTTCCAAGGACTACTCCTCTCATAATTACAATGCCCGGGTCGATCCCGTATGAATCAGATAAAACAGTACCATGGAATTACGGTGGAGAAATCTACTACCATGGTATCAAACAAGATAGGCTGACCGCCGAAGAAGTGAGCTCCAAAGAAGAAGATTCTGACATTAGCAATATTACCGGAACTAGTAAGATTACCCGTAGTGGTAGAATATTCTCTCCAGAGATTGCCCCTCCAAAGGCAACTTTTAGACTCGTGGTTGTTCCGAAGTTTACCTCTGTACCAATAATCATACCTGCAATTGCTCCTACCAACAAAGATGACACGACCCCTGCTGTTATCCCTACCAATACTTCTACTGCTGAAAATCGAGGAAAAAGCATTCAAGAAGAGCCTGTCCGGACGAAGGCTCAATCACTAGCTATCCCCGAAACATCCAAGAAGGAAATGGAAGAGATCCCGAGGATAATAAAGAAGAGTGATTATGACGTGGTTGAATAATTGGGGCAAACTCCCTCCAATATCTCCATGCTAGCTTTACTGTTGTATTCTGAGGCACATGCGAAAGCTCTGGTAAAATTTATGAAGACAGCCCATGTGCCACAAGAGACGTCTGCTGACTAATTCCAAGATTGTGTGGCCAGTTTGACAACTGATAACGGCCTAGGCTTCTCTGATGTTGATTTGACACCCAGAGGGAGAAAGCACAACGAGGCATTACATGTCTCTGTGGAGTGTAGAGCAACGACTCTGGCCCATGTCTTGGTGGACACGGGTTCATCTTTTAACGTCTTACCAAAGAAAGCTCTTGACTGATTGGATTGCAAAGGGCTGACATTGAAACCCAGTAACATAGTTGTGAGAGCTTTTGATGGCTCAAAGAGGATGGTCCACGGGGAGGTGGACATCCCCATAAAGGTGGGAAATCAGACTTTCAACTCAACCTTCTATGTAATGGACATCCGCCCCTCTTACTCCTGTCTGTTAGGATGGCCCTGGATCCATAATGTCGGTGCTGTCACCTCCACGCTACACCAGATGCTGAAGTACCCGGTCCATGGAAAGATTATCACCGTCCACGGAGAGGAAGAGTACATTATTAGCCATCTAAATTCTTTCTGGTATGTGGAGTTGGATGGTGAGTTTATTGAAACTCCTTTTCAACATTTCGAAGAGATCTCTCAAGAGATAGCGGTAACCAATGCGGTATCCCCGATCACCAAGATCACAAGACCTCCGCTTCGGATGTCATCTCTAAGGGATGCCAAGGCGGTAGTAGAGGAGGGTGGATGCACCATCTGGGGGCAGCTTCTGGACATTCCGTATAAATCCGACAAGTTTGGCTTAGGGTTTACTTCAACGGCTCAGAAGGCTGTGCGTCGTGCCCGTGCTGGAGGGCCACCTTTGAAGATTAGTAACCGGGAGGTCAACACAATGGAAGATGGTGAAGAGGATGGAAACTTTGAGGATTGGATGTTTCCTACTGTCAACGGAGGGCTTCGCAATTGGGAAGCCAGAGACTTTGTCCCAATAACTTTCATCTCTCAGTAATTTATCTTTTACATTTCTGTTGGACTTGTAATATTCACAAATAATTCGCACATTAAAAACCTTGTGTCTTACCCGAGGCACAATGGTCCATTTGTAAGGGTTTTTATTTCATCTTCATATGACATTCAATGAATCGTGGACATTTTTCCACATACAAACCTTTTATGCTCATTGTCTTTCTTTTACATTTTATTGTTTAAAGATGGCTATACACTTACACACACCCACACTCACAAATGCAGGCACCCCTCCATTATGGATCCCATGGGTAACGATACTGTTATGGCCTTTAGTGACTCTGAAGATCTAATCTACCAAGCCGAATACGAAGGTGAGGAAGATTGTGAAGTACCAGGGGAATTGGCCAGACTACTACAACAAGAGGAAAGAGCTATTCATCCTCATGAGGAACCATTGGATACAATCAACTTGGGTACCGAGGAAGATAAAAAGGAAATCAAGGTGGGTGTCAATCTAGAGCCGAGTGTCAAGGAGCGTCTAATTCAGCTATTGCGTGATTATGTTAAGATCTTTGCCTGGTCATACGAAGACATGCCAGGACTTGATACAGACATCGTGGTACATCGTCTACCCACAAGAGAAGATTGTCCACTAGTGAAACAAAAAGTCTTCCGCATGAGACCTGACATGTCAGAGAAGATCAAAGCGGAAGTCATGAAACAATTCAATTTTGGATTCTTAGTTGTCACTTCCTATCCTCAATGGGTTGCCAACATTGTTCCCGTGCCTAAAAAGGACGGCAAAGTACGAATGTGTGTGGATTATAGAGATTTAAATAGGGCTAGCCCTAAAGATGATTTTCCACTTCCCCACATTGATATCCTGGTTGACAATACGGCCCAGCACAAAGTGTTTTCCTTCATGGACGGATTCTCAGGTTATAACCAAATCAAAATGGCACCTGAGGACATGGATAAAACTACATTTGTCACACAGTGGGGCACATTATGCTACAAAGTGATGCCATTCAGAGTGAAGAGTGCTGGGGAAACCTATCAATGCGCCATGATAGCTTTATTTCATGATATGATACATCATGAGATAAAAGTCTATGTAGATGACATGATAGCCCGGTCACAAACTAAAGAGGAGCACCTTGATCACTTGCAAAAGCTGTTTGTGAGATTGAAGGAGTACAAGTTAAGATTGAATCCAAACAAGTGTACATTCGGAGTCCGGTCCGGTAAACTCTTAGGTTTTGTTGTCAGCAAAAAAGGCATTGAGGTTGATCCTGCCAAGGTTAAATCGATTCAAGAAATTCCTGCTCCTCGTACTGAGAAGGAAGTCAGAGGATTCTTGGGACGCCTGAACTATATTGCCAGATTCATTTCTCACCTAACATCTACTTGTGAACCAATCTTCAAACTGTTGAAGAAAGATCAAGTAGTCAGATGGAATGATGAGTGTCAGATTGCTTTTGACAAAATCAAAGAATATTTACAAGAGCCTCATGTTTTGATTCCACCAGTCAAGGGAAGACCACTGATTATGTATCTAACCGTTTTAGAGAACTCAATGGGGTGTGTATTGGGGAAGCATGACGAGTCTGGCCGAAAAGAGAATGCTATTTATTACCTGAGAAAAAAGTTTACCGACTGTGAAACTAGATATTCACTGCTCGAGAAAACTTGCTGCACTTTGGTATGGGCTGCTTGCCGGATAAGACAGTATATGTTAACTCATACTACTTTGTTGATATCTAAGATGGATCTGATAAAGTACATCTTCGAGAAGCCTACTCTGTCTGGGAGGATAGCTAGATGGCAGATGATCCTAACAGAATATGACATACAGTACACCACCCAGAAATATATAAAGGGAAGTGTGCTAGCTGATCATCTTGCTCATCAAGCTGTAGAAGATTATCAGTCCATGAAATTTGAATTCCCGGATGAAGACATCATGACATTAGACAATTATGAAGAAACCAGGCTATAAGACGGACCTGAACAAGGATCCCGATGGACCCTGTTCTTTGATGGGGCATCCAATGCACTTGGTAATGGTATCGATGTTGTACTCATATCTCAAGAAGGATGTCACACTCCCTTTACTGCCAGACTTTGCTTCAACTGTACGAACAACATGGCGGAATATGAAGCATGCATCTTTGGTCTCAAGGATGCCATAGACTTGGGAATCAAATATTTAGAGGTGTTTGGAGATTCAGCTTTGGTCATCAGTCAAATCAAAGGAGAATGGGACACTAAGCACCCAAACCTTATCCCTTACAAAGTACATGTCTTGACATTGCTACCACATTTTGAGCAGATTACCTTCGAGCATTTCCCGCGAGAAGAAAATCAACTAGCAGATGCTCTAGCCACAATGTCATCTATGTTTAAACTTAATTGGGATAACGAGGCTCCCCAGATCACCATTGAACGGATGGACGAACCAGCACACTGTTACGAGATTAATACTGAAGAAGTAGTGGACCAACCTTGGTTTCATGAAGTCAAGAGGTATCTCGAGGCTCAGGAATATCCAGAAGGAGCTTTAATCAATGATGAAAAGTTCTTAAGGAGATCCTCTGCTAAGTTCTTCCTGAGTAATGGCATCTTGTACAAACGCAATCATGACTCCATTCTGCTCCGGTGTGTGGATAAGATTGAAGCTGAAAAGATCATGGCTGAATTACACAAAGGTACCTTTGGCACTCACTCCAGTGGGCATACGATGGCAAAGAAAATCCTACGGGCAGGCTATTATTAGTCTACCATGGAAGCGGATTGCAATAAACACTCTCAGACCTGTCATAAGTGCCAAATTTATGCTGACAAGTGCATGTACCTCAGGTTCCTTTGAATGTCTTGACAGCTCTTTGGCCCTTTTCTATGTGGGGAATCGACATGATTTTACAAAGTGGGTTTGAGTATTTTACAAAGTGGGTCGAAGCAGCTTCCTTCGCATCCATTACTAAGAATGTTGTTGCCCGCTTCATCAAGCAGAATCTCATTTGCCGGTATAGTATCCCAGAAAGGATCATCACGGACAACGCTATGAACCTTAACAATACTATAATCACCGCCTTGTGCGAACAGTTCAAGATTCAGCATCACAATTCATCCCCTTATCGGCCAAAGATGAATGATGTCGTTGAAGCTGCAAATAAAAACATTAAAAAGATCATACAGAAAATGACAGTCACCTACAAGGACTGGCATGAGATGCTACCATTCGCTCTCCACGTGTATCGTACCACGGCTCGCACATCAACTGGGGCAACACCCTATACTTTGGTTTATGGCATGGAGGATGTCTTACCTATTGAGCTTCAGATCCCATCTTTGAGAATTATGAAGGACGCAGGTTTGAATGAGGACGATTGGATCCGGACTCGAATTGATCAATTAAACTTAATTGATGAAAAGAGACTTAGTGTTGTTTTCCATGGTCAGATGTATCAAAAACGGATGATCAAGACTTTCAACAAGAAAGTCAGACGCCAAGTATATCAAGTTGGATATCTAGTGATCAAGCGCATCATCTTGTCACAAAGTGATCCCAGGGGAAAATGGACTCCTACCTATGAAGGACCATTTGTAATCAAGAACATATTCTCCGGTGGGGCAATGATCTTAACCACCATGGACGGCGACGACCTGCCACACCCTGCGAATGCGGACATAGTCAAAAGATACTACGCATAAGAGACCCGCTAGGTTGACACCCCTAGGCAAAAAAAGGGAATCCCGGCGAACCAAAAGGGTTCGGGAAAAAATTAGGGATAAAATAAAAAAAATATGTATACCCGGCAAGTTGAAAACCCGAAAGGGCGACTTGGGCAAAAAAGGGTTTCCCGGTGGACTGAAAACCTGAAAGGGCGGTCCAAGCAAAATTTAGGGAATTAAGGCGTATGACTATGTCCCGTCGAATCACTTTGAGGACAATCTCTTCACTGACAAACTCGGAGTTTTTAATCAATTCAATCATCTTCGGATGAAGCAACAAATAGACAAGATATTCGGAGATACGGAGGCTATAGCAGGATGGGAACCCCATGGGATTATCACACATAGCAATCTTTCTTTGTATAAATTTTTCTTACTTTTATGGCACCATCCTCTTACTAGGGTGTCTGTCTCCTTTGTACCAAATACTTATTCAAAGTAAATACAAAGATATTTATTTAAAGTACATAAAACTATTTGTCCTTTTTCTTTACACTTGTGTTTTATTTGCAAAAACGTCCAATGATTCATTAATGAACATATGCATTTGAACATAACTACTGTTTACAAATAAACAAAATGAAAAAGACAATTACTGACAGGTTGAAAGAATAGGAAAACGTCTTTAGGCTATTCCATGAGTAATCCCCACAATACGTCATTTAAATCCCCAGCGAAACTGAAACTTCAAACTATTAATTCCCGGTGGAAACCGTCCAATTTCTCCGAATTCCCCAAAAAGTTGTTTTGAAGCCTGAAATCCAATCGGATAACAGCTGATTTCTAATACTCCCCAGCGGAACAAATTTCAAATTTATTAATCCCCAGTAGAAGTCATCAAAATTCTCTGGATTCCCCGAGTAGATTCCTCAAACAGTATATGGCATTGCTCTCACAATAGGATTTTGTCAATACTTCAATTTCAAGATATGAAGAATCCACATGTCCTCAGCAGCAGTCAAGGATTTATTTTCCTCAAATCATACAACAATACAGCAAGTCAGCTTGCATGCGTATACATTACATCCACATATCATAAACATTGATAAAACACATATATTGCATCATACATTTCATGCAACACAATTTTGTGTTCAAGCTAACATTTTACCCTTTTCAGGATGAGATTAACAGCTACCATTAACAATATGCAATCATGATACATTTTAGATACGCTCCAGATATGGATGCCATCCTGATACTCATTCAAATTCATATACAGTTCAGATACGCTCCAGATACGGATGCCATCCTGATACTCATTCAAATTCAGCCTTTCAGATATAGTTCAGATACGCTCCAAACACGGATGCCATTCTGTTACTCATTCAAATTCAGCTTTCAGATACAGTTCAGATACGCTCTATATAAGGATGCCATTTTGTTACTCATTCAGATTCAACTTTCAGATACAGTTCAGATATGCTCCAGATACGGATGCCATTCTGATACTCATTCAGATTTCAAGTTCAGATACAGTATGGATACGCTCCAGATACGGATGCCATTCTGATACTCATTCAGATTCAGATTACAAATACATCATAAATACGCTCCAGACACTGATGCCATTTTGATGCTTATTCAGATTCAACTTTCGGATATAGTACAGGTACGCTCTAGACACAGACGCCATTCTGATACTCATTCTTTTAGCTTACAATTTACAATTCAACAAAAATTCTTGGATGGCATCTACAAGACCATCTCCAACAAGGACCTATTACTTCTCCAAATGGCATCTTTAAGCCTATTCCCTCAACTACGCATTGTCGAGTGCAAATTTATGGGCACTCTAGTGTCCAATCATCTTTCACCTTCGAGTCACGAACGACAAAGCTCGCCAATCTAACTCTTCAGGTTTAATAAGATTGAAAAGGGGAAACTATTGTATCCCAAAATTTTCCCTCTCATTCATAAAGACTTTTCTCACAAGGTTTCTTTGACTCAAGACTGGATTAGGGTCTGGTCAGCTCAAGGCATATCATCTTGCACTGATGACCCCAAATTAGGGTTTGATATTGCACAAGGATTTTTGGACTATCAATGCTTCATTTTACTTTCAAACATCATTATGGATCCCTATGATTTCTCATGACAAGTTTCAAACCTTGAACCACATTTTTGATTAGTCAATTGGACAGTTGACCCAAAAATCAGCTGTATTAAGGAAAAAGTCAACCATGGCCAACTTACAGTCAAACTTCATAATTTTTTATCCACATCAACATTCTAGACTCATATGTATCATTTGATCAAGTTTGGATTACAATTCCTCAAGAAATTTGATCAAATCATCAAAAGGGCAAAATGGTCAAAATTAGGGTTTTTGACTAAGGAAGGGCAATTTCTGATTTTTAACCTAGCAAATCACCAATTGAGTTAAAGCATGATTTCAAGGATTCAATTGCATCATCTTGACCTTATTACATGGCTCAAAACATTGCAATTTCATTGGATTGATAGATGAAATTTGCAGTCAACTGATCAAAAGTCAATTGTACACTAAAAAGTCAAACTTTAACTTTTTGGTCAAAATCAAGTGCCAACGGTCATATTTCATCAAAACATGTCAATATGTGAAACTTGTTCATCAAGAAATCCAAGTTTGAAGATTAGGGTTTAAATTTGAAATTTTTCTTAACTTAGAAAATTTTCTAAGTATAGAAAATTTCTTATTTTTTCTCAACTTTAGGCCATGTTTTCACCATGATGCATAATGATTCAAAGAAAGTTCCCAACATGAAAGTTGTATACCTCCATGAAATCTACAACTTTACCTCACGCACGTTTCCCTAAATATGCTTGGATCTCAAGATATAAATTTATGAATACATGGTCATGAACTAAATAACTTAGTGAAATTTTGCCCTAGTTTAGGCAGGTTTTGGACCCAACTTCATGGCAATTTTTCACCTAGTTCCAAGAGGTGTCTCAAAATTCATTTCAAATATGAGTTATAGAGCATATTGCAAGCTTTCAAAAATGTCCAAGAACTCTTCAAGATCATTTATGAGTAGGGAGAATCGAAGAGATGAAGTTGGCAATTTCTCACTTTTTGTCCAAGCCATTTCATGAAGAACAAAGTTGCAATCAGTACCTATGATGCCTAATCCATGCTTTACAGGTCCCAAACTTGTTCCACACTCCTTAATTAAATGCTTACTCAGTTGACAAAGCTTTGATCCATGCCTTAGAACCATTATCCAACTTGCAATTCCATTTATGGCAAAAAAGTGACCATTGCCATTTTGAAAAAGATCAACTTTTGCAAACTTTACAATCTTGAGCATTGGACCTGTCCCCTTGGCACATACAAGTCTCACAGGTCTAAGGTAAATTGTAAAAGCTGATACTAACCCTAAGGGAGCAAGTAAAAGCATGGCAAGAATTGTCCCTTCACTTTACTTCAAATGCAAGAAAAGTTGCAAAAAGGCTAGAACATGCACAACTGTTAGAAGGTTGACATCAAACCAATTCTATACTAATATACAAATATAATACAACTTAGCACACGATTAGAAAAGGCCTGAAACACTCCCAACCAGAAAAACACCAAAAATTTGTCCAAACTTGCAGTTTTGGCATAAGCATACCCATCTTCCATTTGACTCGTGCATTTCAAGTCTTGATCATTCAAACATCTTACATACTTGATATCAAACCAATTCAAACCTTCATCCCTGTTCTGTAATCACTTTTCCACCATTTTCCATTGTTGATTTCAGAGCTTGCAGTTTGACTTGGCCAAGGAGTTTCAGATACTTTCAGAGCAAGGCAAAGGTTGGAATACATTCAGGGAAGTTCAAGGAAGCTTAAGCAAGCATCAGGCCTCCATCAAATTCACTCCAGTTCCATCCATGATTCCAACTGAAGGAGGTAAAATATCAAACTATATCTCCTTGTATAGGAAACCATAGGCCACAATTTATGAATAAAAAGTGTAGTCCTCATCATAACGAAACTGTAGATATCTTTATCTTGCATTGATTTTACTTGAGTTGAGAGAATTTGGAACTTGAAATTTCTGAAAATATTAGGTTAAAATTTAGGGCTGTTAAAATTCTCTTTGATCTTTGATTGATAGTTCACATAACTTATATGGTTGGAATCGTGAGTTGAATTACTACAACTTTCATGTTATGAGTTTTCATTTTTATGGAAGTATGAGAGAGTTACAGGATGTCTGGCCAAGCTTGAGGAAGAAGATGAAGTACATGGCAAGGACGCGTTTTGGGTTATATTATTTTTGTTTTCCTTAAGACAATGGATATACAGCCACCCCAGTGGCAAAGTAGTGCGCTGGTGAGACCCATGTCCTGGGTTCGAACCTGGGTGCGCTACTTTTGTTTTTACATTTTTCCATTTTTTTCAGCTTTGACATTTTTGCAGGTTAGGCCTTCATAGTTGGGCCATGGTCTTTTTTGCTTGCATGATACCTCTAATCTGCTACATCACCCCCTTTGCCAACTTTTTATATTTTTATTTTATTTGCTTTATTTTCATTTTTAATATATATTAAATATTTTCTTTGATACATAAAATCTCAAAAAATGTATATTTCATACTATTTCATTTTTATTTTATTTTAGTTTATTTTGCACATAAAAATATATTTTATTTTTAATATATATCATGTATTTTCTTAATAACTTGTAAAATATAATCAAAGTATTTTAGTTTAATTTACTTATTTATTTATTTATCATTTCATACTTACAAATATTTATTTTTGCATATATAAAATTTTATACTTTCATACAATATTATTTATTATTCTAAAATACAAAATATTAAAAAAGATAATAATATATAAGAACTTTATTTTCTTTTAAAATAATAATTAGGGTTAAGACCCCTTCTAAAAACTAATTTATTTTCCCTACATTTTTAGGTTTAGATTAAAAATTCTTTTACATAAAAAACAAAAAAATCTTTTCTTACATGTACATTATATTGCATCTGTGATCGGTGGATTTAGAACTGACTGTTTAACGCTGGTTTCGCGAAATGTCGCGGAAGCAAGAGTCGCCACCGTCTTTGATTTTCTCCAACATGGACAGGACAAAAGCACAGTAAAATTCCTTATGAGATAGTTTCTCGGTTCGGGAGGTAGATTTATAGAAAGGGAAGGTGTTAGCACCCTTTCTATCCATGGTTATCCATGGGCTCTTAGATACTTTCTCTTATGTTTTCAAAATGTTTGCTTTTCAAAATGTGAGTGGGTTTGAAAAAGTTTCATTGAAAGATTTCTGAATGACTCTTGTATCTGTCCTCAAGAGTGTTTGAAAAATTTGCTTTGAAAGCTTTTTAGAAAGTGTCAGTGTAAAAAGATTTTGTTTTGTTTTTTAGAGAGCAAGTATCCATGAGTCATCTACCTACCCTAAGGAATTAGGCTGTGTAGAAGTACTTAAGGTAGTGCCATCCCACCATTGAGAGGTAGGTAGCACCACCGTTGGAGGTGTTCGGGTCAATTCGATTTTAGGGACAGTGTGGTCACCGAAGCAATAGTAGGACACCTTAGAAGCTACTCTTATGTCCTTGATCCTTTTTTATTCCGAGACAACCGTTTTGAGGCAACTACTCCGAGGCAACTGGATCATGGACATAAGGACTTACTAAAACGTCCTATACTTGACGACCACTTTTCGAAGGCAACACGTGAGACGTACCCTAGAAGTGGTGTGTGTATTTGTGTGTTATTTTCAGTTTATGTTTTATCTTTGATCATGGCATTGTGAGCTACGCTTGTTTTTAATTAACCATACATTCTTTCATGCAATTTAGAATTTAAGAGTGCGGAAATTTAAATGCGGAAAGATAAAGGCTACGCTATTACAAGGCGCGGGTCTATACATCGCCAAAGTACAAAGACCCGTTTTAATAAAGGATGCGGAAAGTAAATAAATGCGGTAAACCTAATTACTATTACATCCGGAAAGCAGTTACATAATGATCAATAAGAAAATAAATGCGCGAAAAGAAATAAAATTGAACGTCCGAGGGTTTTGACCCTTTGCTTGAAATTAAATGAAATTAAAGTTAATTATTATTTAATTAAAGAAAAGAAAATGTTTTTATGTTTTTGGTATTTAATATGGATATAAAGAAAATTAAAATCAAGATGAAACCCTAATTCTAAGTTATTTTAATTATCAATGAAAAATATTAAAGTTAACCTAATTTACTAGTTAATTAATGTACATGTTTATTTACAAAAATAAATTATAATTAATAATAATAATAAATAATGAGGAAAATAATTTAATTAAGAAAAAGATGAAAATGGCAAGAAAACCTAATTCTAGATATTTTTTATTTATTAAGAAAAGATTAAATTAAAACCTAAATTAACTAAGTTAGTTATTGAAATTTATTTACAAAAATATTTTAATAGTGAAATTAATAATAATTAAACGTATTTGTATTTTTGATTTTTTTCTGTTTTTATTATGAAAAGAAAATTATTTTAGGTGAATTAATGAAAACAATTAAAATCAATTAAAAAGAATTATAAATATAATTGAAAAAAATAATGCAAACCAGGGGGGTATCAGGCCCAGAATGGAGGTTAATTGGAAGTAATTCAGGCCCATTAACACCAGCTCGTTTGATTTTCCATGCTTGAGTGCGCCTTGGTTGACTGAGGTACACCATGGATTTCCTTCTGAGGCCCTTGGATTAATCATCATGTCCACTTGGCAGGCCTAAGCATGAGCGTATATGGTGAACCACTGAACCATTGTTGCACGTGAACACGTTAAAATAAAAATTATGCAATATGTGGGGGGACCTAGGAATCGAACCCAGGTCCCAATGCTTGCAGTACACCTCATCAACCAACTGAGCCAGGCAACGTGCTTGTTCATATAATGGAGAATAAATGTTATATAAAAAAAACAATGTTAGTAGTATAAACAAAGAAAAGCGCGCCAGATATTTGAACGCTCCTATCATGCCTGGACACCTCAGCTTCTTCTTCATCTTTTTCCTGCAATTATAAAACAAGTAGCGGGGGTTTTAAACCCCCACTAAGTGGAACAGTGAATAATAGCAAATACGCCTACAGGTTAAATAAATTGAGCGTGAGGGTTTCGTTGAATCAGGTTTCTTGCAACGAATTCATTCATATTGGTCTTGAGGTCCAATTTTTCCATACAAGGAAAGCCCTATTTTGGAGCTTCTGAAACCCTAGGTTTCATCCATGGTGGATTTCGTTTCAAGCAGCTACAGAATAATTAAACTATGCCAAACGCTTCAGGAAGATGTCAGTAATGCAAATCAATGAATAAAACATATGAATGATGCGTAGAAATTGAAATTCGATTATGGAATATTTGTGAAGAAACGTGATTATGTTCTACCGTTTCTTTGAGTATGGAAGCTTGTTCTTGATTGCAATCGACTCTTGGAAGGTTCAGCAACGTGTTAGAATGCTTTTTATGCTTTGAAACGTGCTCCAACTATGAAATCAGTTTCAAGCTTTTTGTTGAAATTTTGCAATTTGGTTATGGAGCATGAGCAATTTTTCGTGTCCTATGGAATAGGGTTAGGTTGTGCATAAGTATGTGATCAGAATTAGGTCAAAAACAAGCCCATGGATCCATGAATTGATGACTTGAATCTTTGATTGCCAATCATATATTTTCCAATCTTTTTCCATTGAAACTTTTGCCAATCATGGAAAATCTTCCCTTTTTGAATGTGAAACAACTTGCCAGCTTTCCCTAGTATGATTTGCTGCACAAAAAGATTTGAAAAAGCATTATTTGATTTTTTTCTACAATTAAAACTAATTAGATGAATTAATAAGAATAAAAATTCAATTAATTAATTAAAAATAAGAAAATAAATCCTTTTAAGCTCAATGGGTCGTGCATAGGCTTTGGTTAATGATTTAAGGAAGAATTTGAGGCCCATTAGCAAATTTGAAGTGTTTTAGGCAAAGTTAACTTTTCAAAATTCCCAAAAATTTCCCAACTTCTCCAATGCATATCTTGCTCAATTTTGAAGCTATGATCATGTTCTTGGACATTTTGTAAATTTCTTGAAGTCCTCTAACCAATTCCTTTGGTCCCATTTCATTTTGATTCACCAATCTCAAGTTATGGTCTTTGACTTAAAGTGCCTTTTTGTTGACTTTTGAAAATGACCTATAATGTTGAAATTGATAACTTTTTCTGAGAGCATTTCTTGGACTTGGAGTGTGAAGATGAGTTGTAGGAAATGTCATCCCCTTCAAAATGAGCTTTGGATGGGATTTTTCTGATAAACCATGAGGAAGTTATGCCTTGGTCAATTTGCAGTTGACTTTTCCAACTGTCCAAAAATAGAAACTTTTGCATCTTGAGACTTTTTGAGCCATGCTTTGAGAATCATGATCAATAATTGATCAAATGATGTTGGTGGCTTCAAAATAAGATGTTGACCAAAAATTTTGAGTTTTGACTGTCAAATGACCATTTTGCCCCTGCAGTTGACTGTGGAGCAATTAGGGTTTTTGACTATGCAACTTGATGCTGTTAGTCTTGAAACTTGACATATGAATGCTTGACAATGTATATGGGCATATGGGACTTGATTGGACCCTTGGAAACCTCAATTTCTTTGCAAGAACCAAAACCCTAATTTTGACTGTGTTAGGAGGCAATTGGACTGTGCAGCTCTTGAGAGATCTTGAAGCTTGATTTTGCCAAATCTTGAAGAATATGGGAGGGCAAATTTTGGGGTACAACAGTTGCCCCTGTTCAATCTTCTTAGACCTGAGGATGTAGATTGGCTGGCGTGCCTTTCTTAATCCGAAGGTGGAAGATGATTGAACACTAGAGTGCCCAGAAATTTGCATTCACATAGTAGAGTATCAATAGTGTGATGGCGGGAATGGGCTTACAGATGCCATTTGGAGACTGATGGATAGGAGGATGGGCTTATAGATGCCATCTGGAAGTGTGAGAGAACCTCGTCGGGAATGGGCTTATAGATGCCATTTGGAGACTGTTGGTATGTGGATGGGCTTACAGATGCCATCTAGGTGTCGATCACGTAAGAGATTCCTTAGCGAGAACTTGCGTACCTGAGAAAGAAAGATAATTACCTGGCCTGTTACAGGAGTTGATCGTCAAACTCTTTATGTAGATGTGCCCGGCTGGATACAGGTACCGAATCTGGAAAATAGTCGTCAACAGATACACCCTGGCATGATACAGGAATCGGATCTTCAAACTCTTCAGATGTGCCCTGGCAGGATACAGGAATCGAGTCTGGAATTAGTCGTCAACAGATACACCCTGGCAAGATACAGGAATCGGATCTTCGAACTCTTTAGACGTGCCCTGGCAGGATACAGGAATCGAGTCTGGAATTAGTCGTCAACAGATACACCCTAGCAAGATACAGGAATCAGATCTTCGAACTCTTCAGACGTGCCCTGGCGGGATACAGGAATCGAGTCTGGAATTAGTCTTCAACAGATACACCCTGGTGAGATACAAGAATCGGATCTTCAAACTCTTCAGACGTGCCCTGGCAAGATACAGGAATCGAGTCTGGAATTAGTCGTCAACAGATACACCCTGGCAAGATACAGGAATCGGATCTTCGCACTCTTCAGACGTGCCCTGGCAGGATACAGGAATCGAGTCTGGAATTAGTCGTTAACAGATACACCCTGGCAAGATACAGGAATCGGATCTTCAAACTCTTCAGACATGCCCTGGCAAGATACAGGAATCGAGTCTGGAATTAGTCATCAACAGATACACCCTGGCAGGATACAGGAATCGGATCTTCAAACTCTTCAGACGTGCCCTGGCAAGATACAGGAATCGAGTCTGGAATTAGTCGTCAATAGATACACCCTGGCAGGATACAGGAATCGGATCTTCAAACTCTTCAGACGTGCCGTGGAAAGATACAGGAATAGAGTCTGGAATTAGTCGTCAACAGATACACCCTGGCAAGATACAGGAATCGGATATGGAATCACGACAATTGATAGTAATTATCTTTGTATTGACTTTTGTCCTGAAAAGACAAAACGTTAGTTGTATGTGATGCCACGATGTATGACATGCGTGAGATTGTATGTTCATGATGCGTATGTGCATGCTATAATGTATGAAGATGTGATGTTTATGAATGTATTTTTGTCTAGGAAAGTAAATCTTTGACGGGTGCCGGGAAGTCAAATCCTGGGCTGATGTTGAAGAGTAGAGCTTTTGTTTCCGCTGGGGATGATGGTTGCAAGAATACCGGTAGGAGAAGATGACTCTGTTAGGGAATAAACTTGGCGAATAGATTACTCTGCGGGGAATGCTCTCTGGGGAAAGAGAGGTACTTTACTGAGGTTGATGATAACTCCGCTGGGGATAGCATCGATAATTTTTACTGGAAGATTTGATGAACTCCGCTAGGGATAGGAAGACTTCACCGGGGGCAATCTTTCCATGGCAAATGGCTGAGGATAACCCAGTTATATCCTGGTGGGGAAATAACCTTTGAATAAAAAGTCCGGGAGACGCGTTCGTGCTTTGCAGGGGTATAAGCTTCCAGAATCTACTGAGGATAAGCTTTAAGACCTGCTGGGGATATGGATTCCACTCTCCTGGGGAGACTTTTCAGATTGGACTGAGGAATGGCTCCGCTGGATGTCTGGTATACCGCCGGGGACCAATCTTAGATTAAGACTTCCGGGGATGCTTGTTAGAAATGTTTGTATACTCCACTGGGGAATATTGAGATCTGTTGGGGATAATCCACCTTCCTTGAGACGTATTGAGGATAACTCTGCTCGGGGAGAGTATTGCTGACTTGCTGGAGATATTGTTCCTTGTTAGGATTGATGGGAGACCAACTGCTTGGGTAGAATTGTTGATTCTGGTCTTATTCTGTGGGGAGTGAAAGTATCTTGGTTACGTTCTTCAGCCGAACTTACCTTGGTACCTTGGTGGACAGAGCAATTAGACTGCTTCGACCACTCATTATTGCCCCTGTTTCTGATGTTACCTGTAATTAATCCTTTGTTTCGCATGCAAATATTTATGAGTTAGGAAATAGTGTCAAATGCATATATCACAATTGAACATTGGATGTTCTTCGCAAAATAAAACAGGAAAAGGAAAAACATTTGGCAATTGGTCTGAAAGAGTGAATTTGTATTGATTTTTGAATTTGCCTGTAAATAGGCGTTTATGTACAAGAGGCTGACGTCCTAGTAAGAGAACGTCGCCGAACAACAGAGTTTATACAATTTGTGAAAAAAACAAAACAGCTATGTGAAAAGACAATCCCACTGGGTTCCAACTCTGCTATTGCCTTTATATCTTCGAGCATCTCATCACTTGGCTGCTTAGTTGAAGATGAAGTTGATTGATCGATGCCGTCTGAACTTGATATTGATACCGGATTCTGGATGCAAGGTGATCCAATGAGACATAGTATTACGCTTTAATCCCTAACTTTTGCCTGGACCACCCTTTCGGGTTTTCAGTCCACCGGGATACCCATTTTTGCCCAAGCCGCCTTTTCAGGTTTTCGACTTGCCGGGTGTACAGATTTTTTCATTTCATCCCTCATTTTGCCCGAACCCTTTTGGTTCGCCGGGAAGCCCTAATTTTTGCCTAGGTATGTCAACCTAGCGGGTCTTTTATCATGCGTAGTATCTTTTTACTATGTCTGCATTGGCGGGGTGAGGAAGGTCGTCACCATCCATGGTGGTTAGGATCATGGCTCCTCCTGAGAACACATGTTTAACCACAAATGGCCCTTCATACGTGGGGGTCCATTTTCCCCTGGGATCACTTTGAGGAAGAATGATACGTTTGATTACCAGGTCTCCAACTTGATACTCTTGTGGTCTGACTTTCTTGTTAAATGCCCTGATCATCCGTTTTTGATACGTTTGACCATGACAAATAGCGGTGAGTCTCTTTTCGTAAATTAGGTTTAACTGATCAAGTCGAGTCTGGATCCAGTCATCTTCGCTCAGATCTGCATCCTTCATTATCCGGAGAGAGGGTATTTGGGCTTCAATCGGCAAGACTGACTCCATGCCATAGACCAAGGAAAAGGGAGTTGCCCCGATTGACGTTCTTGCTGAGGTACAGTACCCATGAAGAGCAAACGGTAACATCTCGTGCCAATCTTTATAGGTCACTGTCATCTTCTGCACAATCTTCTTGATATTCTTATTAGCTGCCTCTACAGCCCCATTCATCTTCGGTCGACAAGGAGAAGAGTTGTGGTGCTGTATCTTGAATTGCTCGCAGAGCTCAGTGATCATCTTGTTGTTAAGATTGGTACCATTGTCCGTAATGATCCTTTCTGGGACACCGTATCGACAGATCAGGTTATACCGAATGAACCGTGCCACGGCGTTCTTGGTTACAGTGGCATAGGAAGCTGCTTCAACCCACTTCGTAAAGTAATCGATCGCTACCAGGATGAAGCGATGTCCGTTGGATGCCGTAGGTTTAATCTCACCGATCATATCAATGCCCCACATTGCAAAAGGCCAAGGTGCTGTCAAGACATTCAGAGGAACTAGAGGGACGTGCACCTTGTCTGCATATATCTGGCACTTATGACATGTCCGAGAATGTTGGTAACAATCAGCTTCCATTGTGGACCAGAAATATCCTGCCCGAAGGATCTTCTTTTCCATGGTGTGTCCACTGGAATGTGTTCCGAAGGTACCTTCATGCAGTTCTGCCATGATCTTTTCTGCTTCAGTCTTATCCACACAACGTAGTAAGGTCGAATCATGGTTTCGCTTGTACAGAATGTCGTTGCTGAGGAAGAACTTTGCTGCGAACCTTCTCAGAAACTTCTTGTCATTGACAGATGCACCTTCAGGGTATTCTTGAACTTCCAAGTACCTTTTCACTTCATGATACCAAGGTTTTTCAGTCACTGTCTCAGCCTCAAGATCACAACAATATGCAGGTTCGTCCAGTTTCCAGATAATGATCCGGGGAGCTTCATTGTCCCATTTGACTTTGAACATAGAAGACATCGTAGCTAACACGTCCGCCAACTGATTCTCCTCTCTTGGGAAATGTTCAAAAGTTATCTCTGTGAAATGGGGGATCAATGTCAACACACACTCTTTGTAAGGAATAAGGTTTGGGTGTTTCGTATCCCACTCGCCTTTGATCTGATTGATCACGAGAGCGGAATCTCCGAAGACACTCAGAAACTTGATCCTTAGGTCAATTGCAGCTTGAAGACCCATGATGCATGCCTCATACTCCGCCATGTTGTTGGTGCAGTTGAAACATAGCCGGGCAGTGAGTGGAGTATGAGTGCCTTGAGGGGATATGATCACAGCGCTGATACCGTTACCCAAAGCGTTGGAGGCTCCGTCAAAGTGCATAGACCATCGGGATCCTTCCTCAGGTCCTTCATCCGGTCCAGGCACTTCACAATCAGTCACTATCATGATGCTCTCGTCTGGAAACTCAAAGTTCATTGATTGGTAGTCGTCTACTGCCTGGTGTGCCAAGTGGTCTGCCAAGTGGTTTGCCAATACACTTCCCTTGATAGCTTTCTGAGTCGTGTACTGGATGTCGTATTCTGTCAAGATCATTTGCCATCTTGCTATTCTTCCAGACAGAGCAGGCTTTTCGAATATGTACTTTATCGGATCCATTTTTGAAATCAACAGAGTAGTGTGAGTCAGCATATACTGTCTCAGCCGGCGAGCAGCCCATACCAAAGCGCAGCAAGTTTTCTCGAGCAGTGAGTATCGGGTCTCACAGTCGGTAAACTTTTTGCTAAGGTAATAAATGGCGTGCTCTTTTCGGCCAGATTCGTCATGCTGCCCCAGCACACACCCCATTGAGCTGTCAAGTACTGTCAGGTATAGTATCAGAGGTCTCCCTTCAACCGGTGGCATAAGAATGGGTGGTTCTTGGAGATACTCTTTGATTATGTCGAAAGCGGCCTGACATTCATCATTCCAACGTACTACTTGATCTTTCTTCAGCAGCTTGAAGATTGGTTCACAGGTAGCAGTTAGGTGCGAGATGAATCGGGCAATGTAATTCAGACGTCCTAGAAAGCCTCTGACTTCTTTCTCTGTCTTGGGAACTGGCATCTCTTGTATGTCTTTAACCTTGGCAGGGTCCACTTGAATACCTTTGTCGCTTACGACGAAGCCTAGCAACTTTCCAGATCTTACCCCAAAGGTGCACTTGTTTGGGTTCAACCTCAGCTTGTACAATTTCAGGCGGTCAAACAGCTTCTGTAAATGGTCAAGGTGTTCCTCCTCAGTTTGGGACCTTGCAATCATATCGTCAACATACACTTCAATCTCATGATGGATCATGTCATGAAATAAAGCAACCATGGCACGTTGGTAGGTTGCCCCAGCATTTTTCAGTCCAAAAGGCATGACCTTGTAGAAGAAGGTGCCCCACTGAGTAACAAAGGTAGTCTTTTTCATATCTTTAGGAGCCATCTTGATCTGATTATAACCTGAAAAACCATCCATGAAGGAGAACACCTTATGCTGAGCAGTATTGTCAACCAGAACATCAATGTGAGGTAGAGGGAAATCATCCTTGGGGCTCGCCCTGTTCAAATCCCTGTAGTCAACACACATTCTGACTTTACCATCTTTCTTCGGTACCAGAACCACATTGGCAACCCACTGAGGGTAAGAAGTCACTGCTAGAAACTCGGAATCGAATTGTTTCATAACCTCAGCTTTGATCTTCTCGGACATCTCTGGACGCATACGTCGGACCTTTTGCTTTACCGGAGGGCAGTCTTCCTTGGTAGGCAAATGATGGACCACAATGTCGGTATCCAACCCAGGCATGTCTTCGTAAGACCAGGCAAAAATCTCCACATAATCATGCAACATCTGAATTAACCGTTGTTTCACGCTGAGTTCCAGATTGGCACCAATCTTAACTTCCCTTCTGTCTGTCTCAGTACCCAGATTTACCGTTTCCACTGGCTCTTCATGTGGCTGAATGGCCCTCTCTTCCTGGAGTAACAGTCTTGCAAGTTCACCAGGCACTTCGCAATCATCTTCACCTTCGTCTTCGACTAAGTTGATCGGATTTTCGAAGTCATAACTGGCAGTAGCAGAGTCGTTACCAGTGAGATCCCGAGTGGATTGAAACCTGTATGGGTGAGTGTGTGTAAATACAGCTGTTTTGCAATATATAAAGAAAGAAAGAAAGAAAGAGAGCACAAGATTTGAGATGCGAAAAACGTCCAATGTCTTTATCCATGATATATGTAAATGACAAGTAATAAGCCCTCACAAATGAAGCCATGGTGCCCCGGGTAAGACACCGGGCCATAAAGTTTCAATTTATTGTTCATTACAAATAAAAACAAAGGAATTCATTACTGCGTCACAAAAGTAACAGGTATGTGGTCTTTTACAGTCCAATTGTTCAGTCCACCGTCAGTCGTCGGGTAGATCCAGCTATCAAACTCTGATTCCTCCGTATTGCCTTCAATAGCATTCACTCTCGGGTTGGTGATGAACACGGGAGGTCTTCCAACCCTTGCTTCGCGTACAGCCCTCTGAGCCTCTGCAGTGAAACCCAGCCCAAATTTGTCAGTTTTAGGAGTAAAATCAGGGAGCCTGCCCCAGTTAGCACATTCACCTTTCTCAATTACAGCCCGGGCGTCCTTCAAGGAAGCCATCTTCAGAGGAAAGTCTTCTTCAGTTACCGTCTCATCTGACGCCAATGTTGGAGGTACCTCTTCAAAATGTTGAAAGGGGGTCTCAATGAACTCCACATCCATATCTATATACTGGAGCGAGTTCAGATGACTCACCATGTATTCTTCCTCCCCCTGCACTGTAACAATCTTCCCTCTGACAGGGTATTTGAGCTTCTGGTGTAGAGTGGAGGTCACAGCCCCAGCCTTGTGAATCCAAGGACGACCCAGCAAACAGGAATAAGATGGACGAATATCCATCACATAGAACGTTGAATCGAAGACTTGAGAACCAACCCGAATCGGAATATCCACTTCACCATGTACCATCCTCTTCGACCCGTCAAAGGCTCGGACAAAGATGTTACTAGGCTTCAACTCCAGACCCTCACAATCCAACCTGTCTAAGGCCTTCTTGGGCAATACATTCAGTGACGAACCGGTGTCTACCAACACGTGTGCAAGGGTAGTGCCCCTGCATTCTATGGAGACATGCAAGGCATCATTGTGGTTCTTTCCCTTAGCGGTCAGATCAGCATCCGAGAAACCCAAACCATTGTCAGCGGTCAAGTTGGCCACATAATCAGTGAATTGATCTGCATATGTCTCTTGTTGCACGTGGGCCGTCTTCAGAAATGAAATCAGGGCCTTGGCATGGGCCTCTGAGCATAACAGCAGTGATAGCATAGAGATCTTGGAGGGGGTATGCCCCAGCTGTTCAACAACGTTGAAGTCACTCTTCTTAATGATCTTAAGGATTTCCTCCATCTCTTGCTGGGAGGCTTCAACATTGACAGTCTTCGGTGCCTTCATCCGGGCAGGCATATCATCAATCCCTTTACCCCGAGTGTCAGATGACTCGGCAACAGGGGTAGAAACTTGATCAGAAGGGGAAACAGACGCACTTGTAGGTGTAATGATAAGAGGTCTTCGGATAACTGGTGGCGCAATGTCAGGCGAGAAGAGCCTGCCACTGCGGGTAACTTTAGCGGGACCAGTGATGTTACAGATACCGGTACTAGTGTTGAACTCCTGCTTTACTCCAAGTACATACACGTCTGCCCCATAATGCCATGGGACAGCCTTGTCAGATTTATAGGGGAGGGGCCCCGGAACAGTAATGATAATGGGTGCAACAGACATGATTTTGACGGGCTTCCTCGGGGGAGCCTTGGTAGGATTGTTGAAGATGGTGACAACAGATACTTCCTCAGTGGGAACAGTAGGAACAGCGGTCTTCTTGAATAAAATCTCTTTGATATCCATCAGGCTTTGGATGCCTGACTTCAGCAGCGGACAACCAGTAGGGGAAACAGCACACAGAAGGCAACCTTTGCTACAACCCGGAAATAAACCGGCTAGCAACAGGTTCCTCTTAACAGTCAATAAAGGGGTAGCCACATCATCCACAGAAACTGCATACAAGTCTTCCTCGATAGCATTTACTCGATGCTGGGGCATAGGAGCAGTCACAACGTTGGGTCTTTCGGGCGCCTCAAACTGTATTTCCTTCGCATCAATAAGATCTTGAACCTTATTTCTCAGGGCCCAGCAGTCATCAGTAGAATTCCCCAGGCTATCAGAGTGATAAGCACAGCGGGCATTGGGATTATACTTGGGAGAGGTTGTGTTCACCACCTTTGGAGCTTCTCTGACGGTTACCAAGTTGGTCGATAGCAGTTGCGGCAAGATCTGTGACAAGGTCATACTAAGCCGAGTATACTCTCTTCTGGGTCTCTCACCCCTTGGTTGGTTAGGTTGCCGAGGAGCGGCAGCAGGCTTTGCAATCACCACCGTGTTGACAGCTTGGCGGTGTTCCGGTTTGTTTTGCCTTCTAGGCCCATACACAGCACTGGCTTCCTTTTTGAAAGGCTTCTTCTCAGAACTTGAGGACGCACCTTTTTGTATCTTCCCTGATTTCAAACCAGCCTCTATCCTTTCCCCAGTCAGAATGAGATCTGTGAACCCTGCAGATGAATTACCGATGAGATGATTGAAGAACGGCCCGGATAGGGTCCCCAAGAACATGTCTACTAGTTCACGGTCGGTTAATGGTGGTTGCACCCTTCCAGCCAGGTCCCTCCACTTCTGCGCATACTCTTTAAAACCTTCTCCCGATCCTAGCGACATACCCTGGAGTTGGGTACGTGTAGGAGCGAGGTCGGCATTATACTGATACTGCTTGTAAAAAGTAGTAGCCAATTCCTCCCAGTTACGAACCTTGGTTCCATCCAGCTGATAGAACCATTCGAGATGAGTCCCTGAAAGACTCTCCTGGAAGAAATGGATCCACAAGTTCTTGTCCACAGTATACGGTTGGATCTTCCGCACATAATATCTGAGATGTAGCTTAGGGCAGGACGCCCCGTCATACTTTGCGAAAGATGGTGCTTTGAACTTGTGTGGGATCACCACACCAGAAGATAGACCTAAGTCTCCAAAATCCAACCCAGGCACTTGTTGAATTTCCATGGCATTTAGGCGATCCTCTAACTGCTTGTACTTGTCTTCAGCTGGAGGATACTGCTCCTCATTGAAATCAGTCTCGTTGTCAGAGACCACCAGACTAGGAACCCTTCCCCCCTGGGGACTGCCTTTTCCCACAGAAGAACCAGTCTGATCAACCTCATTCTGCAGTGTGTTACCAAACCTCCGGCCAGTGTTGAATAGTACGGTTCTCTTCTTCTTCTTCTTGACCAGCAGAGCCTTCAATTCCTCCTGTCCTTGGGTTAAGCTCATGATCAGCTCTTGGAATTGGGCGTTCTGAGCCTGGAGGGCCTTGATGGATTGCTCAGTAGATGATTCAGGATTCATGATGCTGAAATAAACAGCGAAGAACATTAAGCAACCTGAAAAGGAGAGTTTCTGCTATGCACATGATGCATGATATGTGTTTATGCAATGCATTCAAGGGTTCGAAAATTCAAATTCGTTGTAGACAAAAAGGAACACACGAAATAATTGTTCAATACATCAAGGCCTCATGGGCAAAACATTACAAAGTAAATCAATCCCAAAAGACACTGCGCATCCTCTTTGGAGAAATGTAAGTGTTGAGAGTCTTTTCCTCGTGCAGTAGGAGGGTGAGCTCCAAGACCTTCTTCTCACTAGCATGTAGACTGGCTTCAAGAGAATTTCGTTCTTCCTTAAGCTGGATCTAGCTCTTCTGCATTTCTTCCCAGGATGTAGGCATGTCAGGATGTTGAATGGTGTAGGACACCTCTCCTTCCAAAACTGGCTCTTTGATCACAGGGAGAACATGAGGGTATGGCATCACTAACTTCTGGGAGCGGGCTCGTACCCACTTGAGATAAGGCTCCAGTGGGATGGAGTTCCTGTGCCCCAGTGTCTTGCTGTCTACCTTGCTGGGCATCCTCCAAGATCTGATAAATCTCTGGCGAAGTCCTTGTGCATCATTGTCGAAGTCAAAAACTATGTCAGGAATTAACATATCATGAGGGCCATCCCTCCGAGCATAACCAAACTGCCTCCAAGCCAGACACGGGTTGTAAGTAATACCTCCTCTGATTCCAAGTAAATGAACATTAGGAAACTCCCCGCAACGATCAATGATAGTGACGTCTTCTCTGGACCGATAACACCAATGTATATCAGCATGTGTAAGAGTCATCAATCGTTGTGACCATCTCAAACCCCGCTCGTTCTTCAAAACTGATTGTGGAAGGTGCGAAATAAATCACCTTCCCAGGAGAGGAGTGCAGCACATAAGAACACCTCTTTTTCTCATGGTTCGAGTGTAACATGAGTGAAGGATGTCCCCAAGCAACGTGGGTATGGGATTCCTGGACATGAAGATCTTGACAGCATTGATATCTATAAGCTGATCGGGATTCGGGAACAAAACCAATCCATAGACGAGGAGGGCCACAACTTCTTCAAAAGCTTTTAGGTCAAGGGAGTTCCAACATTCTTGGGCCTTCTCAAATAGAAACCTGGCCAAGAACCCTTTGATACCACTTCTAACTTCCCAATGTCCCTTGATGTCAGATGGTTGTAGGCGTAATGCTTTAGCAATCTCTTCAAGTTTGGGTTCCTTTTCGGTACCGTTGTAGGGTAGTTGGCTAAGAATAGGGATCTTCAGAAGCCGGGAGAACTCTTCCAATGTAGGCACCAGTTGATAATCCAGGAAAGTAAAGCAGTGGTGCAGAGGGTCAAAGAAATGGAAGAGGACCTTTATCATATCTTCCTCAATGTTGGTGTTGACCAAGCTGATGAGTCTTCCATGTTTCTCACTGAAAGAAGAGCTCTCAGGAATCCTGGATATAAGTTCCTTAAGCTGAGGAGGGATCCTTACAAGGCTGATCTGAATTGTCTTTCTGCGGATAGTTTCCATGTCCTACAAAACAAGAACAAAGATGAAGATTCGAACCCCTGAAATGGTTAGTCAATGCATATGATGCTGTATGATGTTATGATGTTATGATTAAACACACCACAAGTATTCACAAAAGAAAACATGGTAAAGCACACAAGTCACACCACAACCCTTAGAGTTTAGGCCAGCATGGGGTCTGGGTATTACCCTCTTGAAGTTGGTGGGTTCAAAACCTGTCCTATCAGAAGTAACCGGGTTCTAAGGGTCTCAATATCATTGGATTGCTTTCTGTGTTCATCGTTTCGATTTAGCCACTGAACTGGCGACCGAAATATTCCAAGAAAACAACCCTCAATTGAGTGTAGTATCGAGTATCAATCAACCTTGGACTGCACTAAAGTCAGTTATCTCACTACCCTAAAGAGGCCAAGATGGTTCAATTAAGGTTCCTAAGGTCAGTTGATGCTTCACGACACCACGCGGCGGCCCCGTACTCTCCTTGACTGGACTCAAGGGTTACCGGTACTCACCAAAGTGCCACATCAACGTAGCAGACTGCTTCAACCGTGTCGGTATAACCCGCACAGTTCCCTCACAGCCTTGTTGCTACTTTCTAAAAAGGTATCCCCCAGATCCGGGTTAGGATCTATATAACTCCCAAGACAGTACCCACAATAATAAAGCAAACAATTCAGACAATTGAGAACACAAGTGATCTTAGTCCTAAGGTACACCTCACTTTATAAGTATCCCCAGCAGAGTCGCCAGTTCTGTGATCGGTGGATTTAGAACTGACTGTTTAACGCTGGTTTTGCGAAATGTCGCGGAAGCAAGAGTCGCCACCGTCTTTTATTTTCTCCAACATGGACAGGAGAAAAGCACAGCAAAATTCCTTATGAGATAGTTTCTCGGTTCGGGAGGTAGATTTATAGAAAGGGAAGGTGTTAGCACCCTTTCTATCCATGGTTATCCATGGGCTCTTAGATACTTGCTCTTATGTTTTCAAAATGTTTTCTTTTCAAAATGTGAGTGGGTTTGAAAAAGTTTCATTGAAATATTTCTGAATGACTCTTGTATCTGTCCTCAAGAGTGTTTAAAAAATTTTCTTTGAAAGCTTTTTAGAAAGTGTCAGTGTAAAAAGATTTTGTTTTGTTTTTTAGAGAGCAAGTATCCATGAGTCATCTACCTACCCTAAGGAATTAGGCTGTGTAGAAGTCCTTAAGGTAGTGCCATCCCACCATTGAGAGGTAGGTAGCACCACCGTTGGAGGTGTTCGGGTCAATTCGATTTTAGGGACAGTGTGGTCACCGAAGCAATAGTAGGACACCTTAGAAGCTACTCTTATGTCCTTGATCCTTTTTTATTCCGAGGCAACCGTTTCGAGGCAACTATTCCGAGGCAACTGGATCATGGACATAAGGACTTACTAAAACGTCCTATACTTGACGACCACTTTTCGAAGGCAACAAGTGAGACGTACCCTAGAAGTGGTGTGTGTATTTGTGTGTTATTTTCAGTTTATGTTTTATCTTTGATCATGGCATTGTGAGCTACACTTGTTTTTAATTAACATACATTCTTTCATGCAATTTAGAATTTAAGAGTGCGGAAATTTAAATGCGGAAAGATAAAGGCTACGCTATTACAAGGCGCGGGTCTATACATCGCCAAAGTACAAAGACCCGTTTTAATAAAGGATGTGGAAAGTAAATAAATGCGGTAAACCTAATTACTATTACATCCGGAAAGCAGTTACATAATGATCAATAAGAAAATAAATGCGCGAAAAGAAATAAAATTGAACGTCCGAGGGTTTTGACCCTTTGTTTGAAATTAAATGAAATTAAAGTTAATTATTATTTAATTAAAGAAAAGAAAATGTTTTTATGTTTTTGGTATTTAATATAGATATAAAGAAAATTAAAATCAAGATGAAACCCTAATTCTAAGTTATTTTAATTATCAATGAAAAATATTAAAGTTAACCTAATTTACTAGTTAATTAATGTACATGTTTATTTACAAAAATAAATAGTAATTAATGATAATAATAAATAATGAGGAAAATAATTTAATTAAGAAAAAGATGAAAATGGCAAGAAAACCTAATTCTAGATATTTTTTATTTATTAAGAAAAGATTAAATTAAAACCTAAATTAACTAAGTTAGTTATTGAAATTTATTTACAAAAATATTTTAATATTGAAATTAATAATAATTAAACATATTTGTATTTTTGATTTTTTTTTCTGTTTTTATTATGAAAAGAAAATTATTTTAGGTGAATTAATGAAAACAATTAAAAACAATTAAAAAGAATTATAAATATAATTGAAAAAAATAATGCAAACCAGGGGGGTATCAGGCCCAGAATGGAGGTTAATTGGAAGTAATTCAGGCCCATTAACACCAGCTCGTTTGACTTTCCATGCTTGAGTGCGCCTTGGTTGACTGAGGTACACCATGGATTTCCTTCTGAGGCCCTTGGATTAATCATCATGTCCACTTGGCAGGCCTAAGCATGAGCGTGTATGGTGAACCACTGAACCATTGCTGCACGTGAACACGTTAAAACAAAAATTATGCAATATGTGGGGGGACCTGGGAATCGAACCCAGGTCCCAATGCTTGCAGTACACCTCATCAACCAACTGATCCAGGCAACGCGCTTGTTCATATAATGGAGAATAAATGTTATATAAAAAAAAACAATGTTAGTGGTATAAACAAAGAAAAGCGCGCCAGATATTTGAACGCTCCTATCATGCCTGGACACCTCAGCTTCTTCTTCATCTTTTTCCTGCAATTATAAAACAAGTAGTGGGGGTTTTAAACCCCCACTAAGTGGAACAGTGAATAATAGCGAATACGCCTACAGGTTAAATAAATTGAGCGCGAGGGTTTCGTTGAATCAGGTTTCTTGCAACGAATTCATTCATATTGGTCTTGAGGTCCAATTTTTCCATACAAGGAAAGCCCTATTTTGAAGCTTCTGAAACCCTAGGTTTCATCCATGGTGGATTTCGTTTCAAGCAGATACAGAACAATTAAACTATGCCAAACGCTTCAGGAAGATGTCAGTAATGCAAATCAATGAATAAAACATATGAATGATGCATAGAAATTGAAATTCGATTATGGAATATTTGTGAAGAAACGTGATTCTGTTCTACCGTTTCTTTGAGTATGGAAGCTTGTTCTTGATTGCAATCGACTCTTGGAAGGTTCAGCAATGTGTTAGAATTCTTTTTATGCTTTGAAACGTGCTCCAACTATGAAATCAGTTTCAAGCTTTTTGTTGAAATTTTGCAATTTGGTTATGGAGCATGAGCAGTTTTTTCGTGTCCTGTGGAATAGGGTTAGGTTGTGCATAAGTATGTGATCAGAATTAGGTCAAAAACAAGCCCATGGATCCATGAATTGATGACTTGAATCTTTGATTGCCAATCATATATTTTCCAATCTTTTTCCATTGAAACTTTTGCCAATCATGGAAAATCTTCCCTTTTTGAATGTGAAACGACTTGCCAGCTTGCCCTAGTATGATTTGCTGCACAAAAAGATTTGAAAAAGCATTATTTGATTTTTTTTCTACAATTAAAACTAATTAGATGAATCAATAAGAATAAAAATTCAATTGATTAATTAAAAATAAGAAAATAAATCCTTTTAAGCTCAATGGGTCGTGCATAGGCTTTGGGTAATGATTCAAGGAAGAATTTGAGGCCCATTAGCAAATTTGAAGTGTTTTAGGCAAAGTTGACTTTTCAAAATTCCCAAAAATTTCCCAACTTCTCCAATGCATATCTTGCTCAATTTTGAAGCTATGATCATGTTCTTGGACATTTTGGAAAGTTCTTGAAGTCCTCTAACCAATGCCTTTGGTCCCATGTCATTTTGATTCACCAATCTCAAGTTATGGTCTTTGACTTAAAGTGCCTTTTTGTTGACTTTTGAAAATGACCTATAATGTTGAAATTGATAACTTTTGTGAGAGCATTTCTTGGACTTGGAGTGTGAAGATGAGTTGTAGGAAATGTCATCCCCTTCAAAATGAGCTTTGGATGGGATTTTTATGATAAACCATGAGGAAGTTATGCCTTGGTCAATTTGCAGTTGACTTTTCCAA
The DNA here is from genome assembly GCA_948472305.1 of Vicia faba. Taxonomy (NCBI): domain Eukaryota; kingdom Viridiplantae; phylum Streptophyta; class Magnoliopsida; order Fabales; family Fabaceae; genus Vicia; species Vicia faba. The sequence continues at coordinate 375,912 of CATIWC010000391.1, forward strand.
TTGTCCAAAAATAGAAACTTTTGCATCTTGAGACTTTTTGAGCCATGCTTTGAGAATCATGATCAAGAATTGATCAAATGATGTTGGTGGCTTCAAAATAAGATGTTGACCAAATTTTTTGACTTTTGACTGTCAAATGACCATTTTGCCCCTGCAATTGACTGTGGAGCAATTAGGGTTTTTGACTGTGCAACTTGATGCTGTGAGTCTTGAAACTTGACATATGAATGCTTGACAATGTATATGGGCATATGGGACTTGATTGGACCCTTGGAAATCTCAATTTCTTTGCAAGAACCAAAACCCTAATTTTGACTGTGTTAGGAGGCAATTCGACTGTGCAGCTCTTGAGAGATCTTGAAGCTTCATTTTGCCAAATCTTGAAGAATATGGGAGGGCAAATTTTGGGGTACAACAGCATCTTTAAATATTGTATTATAATTATTCTAATTCGTACAAATTCGATTTGGTTTTAATAATTTATTTAGGTTTATATTTTTGCAAATCCCCATTCAAATTTGTATTCCCCCCTCCCATAAATTGTTGTAATAGCTTATAAATATTTACATTACGCAATTTATCGCTTTATATGCCATGATTAGTAATTAGGGTTTGTATGACAAGATCAAAACAAAGCAAAATAGAAAACCCTAAATAAAAGACAAAATCAAAGCATGAAAATGATACACTTGCACACAAGCATCCTTAGGGTTTCTCCACTTGGTTGCCTAAAACAAAAATGGCCATGTTACGCATGCGAAGTATCTTAGAAAAAACAAACAAATATAAAGATCATAGTCCCTCGATGACGTTATTCAAAAGTTGCCTTACAAAATGATCTTGGTCCCTCAAAATGCTAAGATACTTTGCAACATTGCTAATCATGGCCATACGATGACCCACGCCCGTCCCGTTTAAATCCAAAGATAGGGTTGCTTACCAAATCAATGGTAAGACAACAATGTCAAAGGAATAGAAAATGTACAAGAAAGACATTTGAGTAGGTAGATTACTTCTAGTTACTTGCTCCATTTCAAACAACTATCCTTGCTATTTTCCAAAATAAATACACACACATTTCAAAACATCTTACAAACATTGAAAACATTTTCAAAAAAACAAACATCTTTGTATACATTCTTACGAACAAGAATCATTGCAAAGATTGCCTAACAATGGCCTAGTTTACAAAATACTTTCAAAAACCATACAAAGCACAATTTCAAACAAACAAAAGCAAGTGATCTAAGAAAGTAACTAAGAGCCCATGGAAAACCATGGATGAAAAGGGTGCTAATACCTTCCCTTTTCATAATCTACCCCTTGAACTCAAGAAAACATCTCAATGGTCTTTCCTGTGCTTTTTCACCTTTCCTTTTGGATAAAAGAAAAGTCGGTGGCGACTCTTGCTAACTGCAACATTTGCAAACACAAACGCAAACCTTCAAGTCAGTTCTCCCACCGTATCACAGATGTAGTATTTTATTATCCCTTTGAACTAATCATTTGCTTATGGTTTAGGCTTATTCAATCATGTGTTATTTACACTTATCTATCATATGCCATAAACTAACCTGTACAGTCAGTAAAACAATGTTTAACGCAGGAAAGCACAACATGTATCGACATATATCCTCATGTATTGACTCATCCTAGTGAAAAAACAGGGTATAAGTTGACACATAACCCTCATGCATCGACCCATACTGAGTTCAGGTCACAAAACAGAAGCTGGAAGAGCCTATGAGTCGATACATACGCGTTTCGCGTCGATACAAGAAGGTGCATGAGTCGACACATCCCATTATGTGTCGACTCATACTAAGCTATTTTTGTTTTACAGGAGCAAGGAAAATCTATGTGTCGATGCATAGCAGCATGGGTCCATACACAGTAGTTCAAAATGCATCTTTTCCTTTGTTTTGCACTGTTTTTACATTATTTTCATTATTATTTGATATGGTTGTAATATTTCAGTTTCCACTTCATCCCCATTGTGAATTTGTACCCCTATCCCCCTAAAAGTGATGTAATAGCTTAGGATTTATTTTCCGCATTTTACTCGCTTTCATATATTACTAGTAATTAGGATGTATGGCAAGACAAAATCAACAAGTAGATAACCTTTTAATTACAATACAAAATGCATGCAAACTAACGCACTTGCACACTAGCACCTCTAGAGTAATCTCACTTTGTTTCCTTTCGGAAAATAGTCATGTCCCTCGAATATGTGACGTTTTAGAAAAGACCCTTCGATAAAAAAAATCGTAGTCCCTTGATGACCCTCGATGTTGCCTCTGGTAAAACGATCTAGTCCCTAAACGACATTGCTAAAACGTCTCATAAGTTGCCTTCTATGACTATACAAACGTCCCATACTCGTCCCTTCACATCCAAAGATGGGACTCCTTACCAAATCAATGGTAAGATAGTCACATCTAAAGGAGAAGAAAAAGAACACTTAAGACCTTTTGAGTTGGTAGATTCGCTCCTAGTTACTCGCTTTCTCACGACAAAAACATTTTTACACACCAACACTTCCATTTCTATAACATTTTCAAAACATTTTGTATACGTTCTTATAGAGACGAGAACCATTGCAAAATATCTTTCCGAAAACCACTTTCCACAACACAATCCACAAACACGTCTTTGAGCTATCTTTCGAAACAAAACTTTGTACGCGTTCTTATAGAAACGAGAACCATTACAAAGATATTTTCAAAACACTTTTAAAGGCCACACCACAAAGCACATTCAAACAAAACCAAGTGATCTAGCGAGTAACTAAGAGCCCATGGAAAACCATGGATAGAAAGGATGCTAACACCTTCCCTTTTCATAATCTACCCCCCGAACTCAAGAAAACATCTCTAAAGGTCTTTCATATGCTTTTTCACCTTTCCTTTTGGATAAAAGAAAAGTTGGTGGAGACTCTTGCTAAACCGCAACATTTATGAACGCAAACCTCAAGTCAGTTCTCCCACCGTATCACACACACCAAAGGTATTCTTCCAGAGTGTTGAGTTCAAAACCTGATGACATCATACGCCTTCTTACAAACCACATATGGTGGCCTTCCTGAAATCTCTGGACAATGGGGCTTGGAAAGCTGTCTTAAAAGGATGGAAACACCCTATCAAGTTGGGATAAGATGGAGAACCTACTTTTATGTTAAGTCCAGAAGAAGATTTGTCTAAAGAAGGGGATGAAATTACACTTGGAAATTCTAAAGCCTTGAATGCTATATTCAATGGAATTGACAAGAATATTTTCAGATTAGTAAACACATGTGAAGTAGCTAAGGATGCCTGGGGGATTCTTCAATCTACCCATGAAGGCACATCGAAAGTTAAGATGTCAAGACTTCATTTTCTCACCACCAGGTTTGAAAATCTGGGAATGAAGGATGATGAAAGTATTAATGACTTCCATATGAACATTCTTGAGATTGCTAATGCATCTAGTGCTTTAGGATAAAAAAATACTCGAAGACAAATTGGTGAGAAAGATGCTTAGGTCTCTTCCTAGAAGATTTGATATGAAAGTAACTGCCATAGAAGAAGCACAAGACATTGACAAGATGAGAGTGGATGAACTTGCTGGATCCCTTCAGACATTTGAATTAAGCATCAATGAAAGATCTGAAAAGAAGAACAAAAGCATAGCTTTTGTAACTAATACTGAAGATGAAGAGGAGAATTGTGATCTGGATAGAGACGAAGGAATATCTAATGCTTTAGTTCTGCTTGGAAGACAGTTTAACAAAGTGATAAAGAAGATGGATAGGAACCCAATATCAAATGTCAACAACATCTCATCTAATATCTATAAGTCAAATGAGTTTGGAAGAAAAAGGGCTGAAGAAAAATCCACTCAAGGAAAGGGAATACAGTGTCATGGATGTGAAGGTTTTTTTCACATTAGAGTTGAATGTCCTACATATCTTAAGAAACAGAAGAAGAATCTATCTGTTACTTGGTCTGAAGAGGACTCTGAGAGTGATCTTGAAGAGTAATCTATCAAGTACATTAAAGCATTGACAGGCAAATATGTTTCTGATGAAGAGTCTAGTGATGGTGATCTAACCTTTGATAAGCTAGTTGCCTCATACAGAGAATTGTGTCTCAGAAGTGTAGAAGTTTGCCAAGAAGGGGAGAAACAGAAAGCTTTCATAACTCAGCTGAAGGCAGAAAGGAAAGAGCGCCTAAAAACTATCTCTAGTCTGGAAAGTGAAGTGACCTCTCTAAATTCAAATCTTGACAGAATGGTTAAATCACTCAAAATGTTGAATAATGGGTCTGACACATTAGATGAAATTCTTCAAGTAAGAAGAGTGACAGGAGACAAGAGTGGTCTAGGGTTTAATGATAAAAAGGAACCTTATTCAGAAGAATCTTCATCAGATTCCACTTATGCCAAGTCTAAACCAAAGATGTCGAATCAGATGTCTCAACATCATGACAAGAAAAGACATCATGGCAAACATCCTGGCAAGAAAAAATTTAATCACACCAGAGAGAAATTCCAGCCCTAGAGGTGTCACCACCGTGGAAGGTTTGGTCACATAAGACCTTTCCGTTTCAAGTTGTATGGGTACCCTAAAACTGCTCCTCTTCCCAAGACTAATCAGATCCCTCAAATAGCAAAAAGAAGAAATAGTGGGTTCCCAAGACTATTGTTGCTAGTCTCATAGCTCATACCTCTCTCAGAGTCTCAACCATAGATGATTGGTACTTTGATAGTGGTTGTTTTAGACACATTAGGTGTTAAGAATTTGTTGGTAGATATCAAATCTCACTCCACCAGTTATGTGACTTTTGGTGATGGAGTCAAAGGTGAAATCAAAGGAGTTGGAAAGATGGAATGTTCAGGAGTCCCAAAACTTGATAATATGTTACTTGTTAAAGGGTTAACAGCTAACCTAATACGTATAAGTCAACTGTGTGATCAAGGGTTCAAAGTAAACTTCACCAAGACATAATGTCTCGTTTGTAATGAGAAGAATGAAGTCATTATGAAAGGAATCAGATCTAAAGACAATTGTTATTTATGGATTCCCCAAGAGTTGAACTTCTCCTCAACATGCGCTTTAGCCAACGAAAATGAAGTTAAACTGTGGTATCAAAAACTGGGACACTTGCATCTGAAAGGAATGAAAAGAATCATATCTATAGAAGACGTGAGAGGTATTCCTAAGCTCAAGATATAAGAAGGGAGAGTGTGTGGTGAATTCCAGATTGGAAAATAGATTAATATGTCACATCAGAAGATCCAACATCTAACCACATCAAAAGTTTTGGAACTTCACGTGAACTTGATGGGACCTCTACAGGTTGAAAGTCTTGGTGGAAAGAAGTATGCCTATGTTATTGTATATGACTTCTCTAGGTACACATGTATAAGTTTTATAAGAGAAAAATAAGAAACTTTTGAAGTCTTCAAAGATTTATGTCAATAAATTCAAAGAGAAAAGGATAGTCATGTCATCAGAATCAGAAGTGATCATGGGAAGGAATTTGAGCAAAATAAATTTGCTGATTTTTGTTCTTCTGAAGGAATCAGTCATGAATTTTCCTCTCCCATTACTCCTCAACAAAATGGGATCGTGGAATGCAAAAATATAACTCTTCAGGAATTTTCCTGAGCTATGATTCATGCTAAGAAGTTACCCTGCCACTTTTGGGCTGAAGCTATGAATACTCCATGTTATATCCATAAGAGAGTCACTCTAAGAAAAGGCACCTCAATCACCTTGTATGAAATATGGATGGGAAGAAAACCTATTGTCAAATAATTTCATGTTTTTGGAAGTAAATGTTACATCTTAGCTGATCGTGAACAGAGAAGGAAGATGGATCCCAAGAGTGATGAGGGAATATTCCTGGGTTACTCAACAAATATCAGAACTTACAGAGTATTTAATTCTAGAACTAAGGTTATGATGGAATCCATAAATGTTATTATTGATGATAGAGGATGGAATGATGAAGAAGATGTCTTAGAAGATGTTGGAACATCTATGTCAGACATTCCAACAGAGTCTAATGACAGAAGTATTAATCTTAATCCAACTCAGGAATATCCTGAGCCCAGTCAACTAAATAAAGGGCCTTCAATCAGAATTCAGAGAGATCATCCTAAGGATCTTATCATAAGAGATCTAAATAAAGGAGTTACTACTAGATCAAGAGAAGGAATGTCAAACTCTTGCTTTGTTTCAAAAATAGAGCCTAAGAATGTCAAAGAAGCCTTAACTGATGAGTTCTGGATTAATGCTTTGCAAGAAGAACTAGAACAATTTAGAAGAAATGAAGTTTGGGATCTGATTCCAAGACCTGAAGGGACAAATGTGATTGGCACTAAATGGGTGTACAAGAATAAATCCGATGAAAAAGGGGGTGGTAACTAGAAATAAGGCAAGATTAGTTGCACAAGGGTACACTCAAATTGAAGGAGTGGATTTTTATGAAACATTTGCCCTTGTGGCCAAACTTGAATCAATCAGACTACTCTTAGGAGTTGCTTTCATTCTGAGATTTGAGTTGTTTCAAATGGATGTAAAGAGTGACTTCTTAAATGGTTATCTGAATGAGGAAGTTTATATGGAACAACCTAAGGGATTTGTTAATCCAATCTTTCCTAACCATGTGTACAAACTAAAGAAAGCTCTGTATGGATTAAAGCATTCTCCAAGAGCTTGGTATGAGAGATTGACAGAATTTCTTGGTGAGAATGGATATAGGAAAGGCGACATATAAAAAACTCTATTTGTCAAGGAAGAAGAAGGGAAGATCATGATTGCACATATTTATGTTGATGATATTGTGTTTGGTGGGATGTCAAATGAGATGGTTCAACATTTTGTCAAGCAAATGCAATCAAAATTTGAGATGAGCCTTGTTGGTGAGTTAACCTACTTTCTTGGTCTGCAAGTTAAACAAATGGAAGATTCCATATTCTCATCTCAGAGAAAATATGCAAAGAATATAGTAAAGAAATTTGGGATGGAAAATGGCAGTCACAAAAAAACACCTTCTCCCACACATCTGAAGTTGTCTAAAGATGAAAAAGGAGTAAGTGTGGATCAAAGTCTTTAGAGAACTATGATAGGCAGTCTTCTATATTTCACAACTATTAGACCTGACATTTCCTTTGTTGTAGGGGTGTGTGCTAAATATCAAGTTGATCCTAAAGTTAGCCATGCCAACCATGTGAAGAGAATTCTTAAATATGTGAATGGGACAAGTGACTATGGTATGCTATATTCTCATGGATCTAGCTCTGCTTTAATTAGGTATTGTGATGTTGATTGGGCAGGAAGTGCTGATGATAGAAAAAGTACATCAGGAGGATGTTTCTTTCTGGGAAATAATCTCATATCTTGGTTCAGCAAGAAGAAAAATTGTGTGTCTCTGTCCACTGTTAAGGCTGAGTATATTGCTGCAGGAAGCAGTTGTTCTCAATTGGTTTGGATAAAACAAATGTTGACAGAATATAATGTCAAACAGGATGTCAAGACATTATTCTGTGACAATCTAAGTTCCATAAATATATCAAAAAATCCTATTCAACACAGCAGGACCAAACACATTGATATATGTCATCACTTCATAAGAGAGGTTGTTGAAGAAAAGATTGTTACCTTAGAACATGTAGCTACTGAATTACAACTGGCTGGAATTTTCACTAAGGCTTTGGATGCAAACCTATTTGAGAAATTAAGAGAAAAACTAGGGATCTGCATATATGAGGGTTTGTAGCAATTAAGGGCGTGTGGGAATATCATTAAAGTGATATTATATCATGTATTATGTTTCAAAAAAATCAAATATCTTAAGCAATCATTTCAAGATTATCTCAAATACTCTCCCACACACTACAACATTACCTCATTCTATTTTCACAACCTCTTCGTTTTCCTTTACAGAAAAAGAACCCTTGCTATTTCCCATCTCACTGTTAAAAAATATTCAAAGATGTCGCAACATCATGCTTCGTCTCCCTCAAAGTGTTCTTCTGATAAAGCCAAGGGTTCTAGGTCAAAGTCTGTCAACCATCCTGAGGATCTCTCCCTTGATAAAGTCTTGGTCGTCGCTCCTCTGACAACTATTCCACCTCTTGAGAAGAAGGTCAAGAAACCTAGATCATCACACGCAAAGAAATCCAAAGACGGGTTTGACACTTATAAAGGTAATGCTCCTAATACTACTAATGATAGGTCAGAAGAAGACATTGTTAATGTTGATAGGAGTATTAGAAGGCTGGTAGATATGGTGCTCAGGATGACAAAGGTTCTGGTCCTCAAAATGCTACTGAATCATCTACCTTAAAGAAAGATGTTGCTGAAAGTGAATTTGGCAAGTTTGCTACATCTGTTCTAGAAGAAGTGGAAGTTGATGTTGAACAAGATGTTGAGACATCATCTGCTGAGAATGACTCTTCTGCTAAGAAAGATGGTGCTGGATCCAAAACTGCAAAGAACCCAAATGTTAATAATGTGGTGAATGTTGATGAGTTGTCTGACAATGACCTTATTTCCAATGTGGTGCCTGAAATTGCTAAAAGGCTCAAGTCTAGAAAGGTGAAGGTTGTGGATGTCACACCCCTGCCAAGAGTATCAAAAAGATGACTATGTATGATACTCCAAAGCCCTGGAGTAAAGTGGTTCCTCCCTTCAACAAAAGAAAAGTTAGACCTGATAGCTCCTCAGATGATGATGAGGATGATGTCCAGGACATCTCTCCTATGAAGAAGACTGCAAGCAAGAAGATTTCTGTCAGGGTACCTGGTGCTCCCATTGACAACATATTCTTCCATTTTATTGGCGATGATGAAAAATAGAAATATGTCTTCCAAAGAAGGATTGATCTTGAAAGAGAGTTAGGAGCAGATGCACTGGAATACAAAGAGATTATGGAGATGATTTCTCTTGCTGGCTTGATGAAGACTGTCACCAGGTTTGCAAAATGTTATGATACTCTTGTTAATGAATTTATTGTTAATTTTCCTATAGATTGTGTTGATCACAGAAGTAAGGAATATAGGAAGGTGTTTGTTAGAGGTAGATATGTTGAATTTTCCCCTGGTGTCATCAATAGATATATGGGTAGGTCTGAAGATGATTACTGTGAGTTGGAAGTGACTGATAATCGGGTGTGCAAAGCCATCACTGCAAACCAAGTGAGTGATTGACCCTTGAAGAATAAGCTCCTTGTTAGTAAATTAAGTGTCAAATATTCTATCCTGCATAGAATTGGAGTTGTTAATTGGGTCCCTACCAATCATACCTCAACCATTACATTTATTTTAGGAAAATTTATCTATGTTGTTGGAAATAAGAAATTATTTGATTATGGTGCTCACATTTTTGAATAGACTGTAAAGCATGCAGGAACCTGTGCTATCAAGATGCCTATTGCCTTTCCATCTCTTATTTGTGGAATTATTATAAATCAACATCCTGGAATTCTGTGTGGCATTGATGTAGTTTGCAAAAGGGAGTCTTCCCTGTCCCTTCACTTCAAGTTGTTTTCAGGTAAACATATCCCAAACATTATTTTGACATCTGCATCCTCTAAAAACAAGACCTCAAGCAAGGATGATATGATTACTGAGTTAATGGAAGCTTGCAAAGAGCTTGATAAGGTAATCAGAGTTAGCTCAGCAAGAAAGCTAAAATTTGAAAAGCTGATCAAGAAGCTGCAGAAGGATAACAGTCTTGATGATAAAGTGGGTACTGAAGGAGAAGATTCTGATAATGAAGGAAGCTCTGAAGTTGCCAAGTCTACTGATCCTAAAGACAATTAGACTTTGTGCCGGTGCCTTACTTTTTGTTTTCTTTTGTATTTTGATCCATATGTTATTTTTGGCACTTGTATGTGCTTGATACTTGGATATTCCGGTATGTACTTCTTTTACTACTGCTCTCTTGAATACGTGTTTATTTGGCATATTATATCTAAAAAGGGGGAGAGAAACTAACTGACTGACTGCTAAGTTTGAGGGAGAGCTTCATTGTTTGAGGGGGAGCTTCATGTCTCAGAAGATGTCCTGACATCTTCCACTGCTAACTGCTAATTGAGTTTCTGCTAACTGAGTTTTTTCTGCTGCTGCTCTAATAATGTGCTCAAATATTGTTTTAGCCAAAATTTGCCAAAGGGGGAGTTTGTAAGTGTTTGTTGGCAGCAACTTTGGTAAAACTCTTCCTTGGTAATGTTTTGCTTAATGTCTTGACATTTGAAGTAAAACAACTCAACTGATTTTAAATGATGCCAAAGCAGACGTCTTAACATCTTCCTGCTGATCTGAACGTGTTTTCAGATTTTCTGTTTCCTGTTTTTAAGCGCGCCTTATTCAGGATTTGTGGGTTATAACTTGCGAAAAATATGGAGGAATATTTTTCGATCTGTCTGATCTTTATGGTTTATATCTTGGCCTACTTTCATGGAAAATTTTAAGGGATTCAATATATTGCAATATTGGTTTTTCAGCCCAAGCCCATAAAGAAGTTGTTGCGCCTTTATAAGGACTTGCGTCCTTATTCGTACTACTGCAACAATTGAAGAAAAATATACTATGTGTTTTAGAAGTCTGAATCTTTTAATTGTAATACACTCTAGTATTGTTTCAATACTTGAGTTGTAATTTGAGTTGTAAGTTATGGATCATTCATAAACTTTTAAGCATTGAATGATTGAGGTTTTTCAAACTTGATAAATATGTTGTTTTTCACTGTTAGTGATTGAAGGGATTTGAGGAGGACCTCATACCTATGTGTGTCTTAGGTAGAAGTATAACACGGATAGTGATTAAGTGATTAGATCGTAAATTGATTATTTACTGAGAGTCTATGAATTGATGTTATTTAATGGACTTGTCCCTATCTTGGTAGCCCCTAGAGTAGGTGTTGTTGTACACCGAACTGGGTTAACAATCCCTTGTGTTTTTACTGCTTTTAATATTGTTGCATTTTATATTGTCCTCAGATATTTGTGTCGTGACATCTCCTTCGACATCACATATCTGATACCAGAATTTCAAAGAGGAAGCGCTACTTGAATTGACGCCTCCTATATATTTTTCGAACTTTTTCAGTCATTTGTGGATTTTCTTACAGAGGAGGTTGCCTGCAGACTTACTTGCGGATTTTCTTATGAAATTACTTGCGGGAATATAGTCCGCATATAAATCCGTAAGTAAATTCGCAGGAAACGTTAAATCTACAGAAAAATCCATAGATAAATAAAAAAAAATTAAAAAAAATTAGGAGATGACTAGGCACGTCCTTTAAAAAAATCAATGCATGTACCATCTAAGATGACTACTCCATTATAATTTTTTCTAAAACATGATTATTGTTAAAGAAATTCTAAAAGTTATGATAGAGTGTAAAAAATAGTATTTTCTAATATCTAATAATGTTGTTAAATCAAAGAACAAATATAAGGAAAACGAGAATAGAATAACATAAGAATTTGCCAAATTTTATTCATTGCTCTATATTTAAAGCTAAATTATAATATAAATATATTTGTGAATCATATCTCAACCTTGAATCAAACATGAAATGCCCCCAACAGTGTCTTTCTACGAGAGTGGAAGTAAACAAGCATATTGTCTCTTGGAGTTAAGTTCTCCTTTATCACAGGATGGCTGAGAAAATTGGGCATCCATGCAGTAATGGTTGAACATATCAATGGGTCTATTATCTTCATAGACCCAACTTCCTCAAACACAGGGAGCCAGTAAGAAATCCATCCAAGAGCAAGATCAAGGTACCCGATATTGTCTCCTCCAAAGAATTTCTTCCCTTTAATCTCCTCTTCTATCTTCTCTATTGCTTCTCTTGCAAGTTTCACAGCCTTGTCCTTACCTTCCCCACTGCTACACATTGCAACAAATGCTGTATGCAAAAGCTATTGAAAATAATAAGTTATTAACTGACATTTTTATATGGATAAAGAAAAGGGACTTAGTACATATATACTAATACTACCTTTTGTTCACCAAAATCAGCCCAAAATCGAGCACGAGATCTTTCATAAGGATGGAGAGGCATCAATGGATATTGCTTCCATGTTTCATCAATGTATTCAAGAATAATCAATGACTCTGCTATGGATTTCTTGCCATGAATAAGAACCGGAACTTTCTTATGAACCGGGTTCAATTCCAGAAGTAGATTGCTTTTGTTGAAGATGTCTTCTTCTATATACTCATAATCAACACCTTTCAGTTTTAGAGCCCATTCAACCCTTTTAGAATATGGACTCACCCAAAAGCGAACCAACTTCACATCTTGGCTTCCCATTATCTTGTTTTAGATTTTCGTTTCCTCTATTTTTTCTATATATAATAAATAATACGCGCCATTGTTATAAAGTGTTTATGTGCTATTGTTTCCCTCTACACAATTTATGCACACCATCCATGTCACTTTCCAAGTTATAGGTATACATTCAATTGTCACATTCATTTTTAAGACTCTTCTAGAGGCGATAAATTTGACTATATGTCATTAGATAAATATGAGGTAATCACTTACCACACTTTTATAGGGATTTTGGTTGAGATGTTTACACCAAGATCAATTATTAAATTTTGTATTAAATGCATTCTATTTTACAAAATCAATTTAAACATGCTTGGTATTACTTGTTACAAGGTGCATTTGATCTACTAAAACGTGTTTGTATTACTAAAATAAATTAGGGACTGAAGAACACAATTCTAATATTCTGTATTTGATTTTTAAAAAATTGCGGGATTGGACAAAAATATATAATTACGGACAAAATACAAATTAAGGTATTTTTCTCACTTTAAACCATGAAACAATTTTTTATCCATATACAATTTATTTAAAATATTAAAATATTATTTATTTTTATCAAAAATATTTTCTCTCTCTCATTCATCATTTTCTAATAATTTTACAATATAAAAATATAAAAATACCGTTTTATTTATAAATATAAGTTATATAATATATATATATATATATATATATATATATATATATATATATATATAGTATATATATATATATATATATAATATATATATATATATATATATATATATATATAATATATATATATATATAT
>CATIWC010000392.1:0-60030 GCA_948472305.1 Vicia faba
TTTCCGTATAAGTAAGATATTGTAATTTTTTTCCCGTATATGTATTTATTTATTTTAAATGTTTTGAAAAATAAATTTTATAAATATTTATCAATTTTTATCTTTAATGTATAAATAATAATAACTTTATAAACAATTCTTAACGATTGAAATAGAAAATTGTATTTTATGTCTCTCCTCTTTATAATTTAAATTACTTGAATAATAACATATAAGCAATACCTTTTAAAATACCCTTTTATTTATTTAAAATTATATTTGAGATTTTTTATTTTTTATTTTATTTATTTAAAGTATCCTTTTAGTATAATCTATTTATGTTAACATTTTTATAAATAAATATTGTGAAACTAACTAAATATATAACTTATTAATCATTAAACTGTGATTATGCTCTCTTTGTGATTTGTAACATATATAGAAATAATAAAACAAATTTATTCAGGTTCTACTCTTATTTGTTTTTCTAAATTAGATAAACAAAAACATGCATATTTTCATATTGGGGAAAAAATATAAATTATATAAGGAATAGAATAAAATCATTCATGATAAACTCATTAAAGGAGACCCAAAATCACCACAATCCTACAAGAACCATTAAACAATAAGGTAGGACTGAGAGTCTCTCCAATGTAACATAAATATATAAAACTAAATTGAACTAAGATGTCAATTGGTTTGTTCTCATTATACTCATTTTGCATTAAACTCCACCACTCTCTCCAATGTCGCTTGATGTCATTCCTCCATTGTATCTAAATAACCTAAGAACTAAACAAAATAAGCAAAACTGAAAAAGAAAACTAATCAAAACCAAAACAATAACAAACAACATCAATGAACAACATCATCACACTTATCATTGTATATTCTCATCTAAAGCCTACATTGATATTTAAACTGAAACATTAGAAGCCTCTGTAGATCCAAAGATATTAGTGGGAGTGGGAAGAAGAAAAAGGCTGATGTAGGTGCAAATGATGTTATTGGATTTAGGACTATTTATTGGATATGTGATGCATATATAACAGTTGTGGAGTAACAGTTTCTACGTATAGAAGATAAATTGTTTTGTAACCGCCATAGAAGTAGCAGAATGTGTGACTAATATGGAGTGAGTTTTCTTTATATGATAGATATACAATAAAAATAAGAGACACTATAAATAATTTTGCTTTGGAATTATTTACAAAAATATTTAATTCAATAATAAATTTTTCATATTACTATTTAATATTTAAGTAAATGTGTTAATATCAATATCATATGTGCGTACCATATAAGCACATGTGTGTATCTGTACTATATTATTTCGTATTTTGATGGAATTGACCTCGATAAAGTTTTAATTTTAATATTTCAATTATTTTATATTATATATAGATAAATATATATTGATCATTGATTAATTTGTCCGGTTAAAATTTAAATTTTATAAATGACAAACAAATTGTATGACTAATAAAAAATATCATACAATTTTAATACTATTTATTCATACATTACTTATGTTTCATTCTATTAGTATTTTTGTTGAAGTTCATTTAATTCATTTAAATTGTATGTTTATTTTGTACCCAAAAAATATTGTATGATGATTTATTTAATTATACAAATTGATTAACCCCAATAAAATGTGTGATTCTTCTATCCACACATAGATTAAAAACTCTATACACTATTGTATCTATAATAATAAACTAACTTGTTTTCGTTTATAAATATATAATTATTTTTATGTGATTCTCATATTTAATATGTAATTGTCCTTTATTTAATACATTACTAAACTTTATATATATAGTTTCTCAAGTATTTAATTATGCAAGCATTGTTTTAACTGTATAAATTTGAATTGGTTAATAAAAAATATATTAATCTAATTGATATATTAATCTTTATAAAAGATATAACCTATCCAAATTTCTATTTATTGACATATTAAAAATAAATTGTTTTTATTATAGAAAATTAAAATTCATAATTAGTTATTTATGAAAATATAACATATAATAGTAAGTTATTTGCATTCTTTTCTTCATTCACTCGTAAAATCATCAAAATATAACAATTTTAATATGTTTCAATAAGTAACTTTTATTTCATATTTAGATTAAAAATAAGCATCACCTTTTATTTTCATCTTATTTTGGTCATTACTATATTTTTTCCGTATAAGTAAGATATTGTAATTTTTTTCCCGTATATGTATTTATTTATTTTAAATGTTTTGAAAAAAAAATTTTATAAATATTTATCAATTTTTATCTTTAATGTATAAATAATAATAACTTTATAAACAATTCTTAACGATTGAAATAGAAAATTGTATTTTATGTCTCTCCTCTTTATAATTTAAATTACTTGAATAATAACATATAAGCAATACCTTTTAAAATACCCTTTTATTTATTTAAAATTATATTTGAGATTTTTTATTTTTTATTTTATTTATTTAAAGTATCCTTTTAGTATAATCTATTTATGTTAACATTTTTATAAATAAATATTGTGAAACTAACTAAATATATAACTTATTAATCATTAAACTGTGATTATGCTCTCTTTGTGATTTGTAACATATATAGAAATAATAAAACAAATTTATTCAGGTTCTACTCTTATTTGTTTTTCTAAATTAGATAAACAAAAACATGCATATTTTCATATTGGGGAAAAAATATAAATTATATAAGGAATAGAATAAAATCATTCATGATAAACTCATTAAAGGAGACCCAAAATCACCACAATCCTACAAGAACCATTAAACAATAAGGTAGGACTTAGAGTCTCTCTAATGTAACATAAATATGTAAAACTAAATTGAACGTTGACGTCAATTGGTTTGTTCTCATTATACTCATTTTGCATTAAACTCCACCACTCTCTCCAATGTCGCTTGATGTCATTCCTCCATTGTATCTAAATAACCTAAGAACTAAACAAAATAAGCAAAACTGAAAAAGAAAACTTATCAAAACCAAAACAATAACAAACAACATCAACGAACAACATCATCACACTTATCACTCTATTTTCTCATCTAAAGCCTACATTGATATTTAAACTGAAACATTATAAGCCTCTGTAGATCCAAAGATATCAGTGGGAGTGGGAAGAAGAAAAAGGATGATGTAGGTGCAAATGAAGTTATTGGATTTAGGACTATTTATGGGATATGTGATGCATATATAACAGTTGTGGAGTAACAGTTTCTACCTATAGAAGATAAATTGTTTTGTAACCGCCATAGAAGTAGCAGAATGTATGACTAATATGGAGTGAGTTTTCTTATATGATAGATATACAATAATAAGAAGAGACACTATAAATAATTTTTCTTTGGAATTATTTACAAAAATATTTAATTCAATAATAAATTTTTTCATATTATTATTTAATATTTAATTTAATGTGTTAATATCAATATCATATGTGCGTACCATATAAGCACATGTGTGTATCCATACTATATTATTTCGTATTTTGATGGAATTGACCTCGATAAAGTTTTAATTTTAATATTTCAATTATTTTATATTATATATAGATAAATATATATTGATCATTGATTAATTTGTCCGGTTAAAATTTTAAATTTTATAAATGACAAACAAATTGTATGACTAATAAAAAATATCATACAATTTTAATACTATTTATTCATACATTACTTAGGTTTCATTCTATTACTATTTTTGTTGAAGTTCATTTAATTCATTTAAATTGTATGTTTATTTTGTACCCAAATAATATTTTATGATTATTTATTTAATTATATAAATTGATTAACCCCAATAAAATGTGTGATTCTTCTATCCACACATAGATTAAAAACTCTACACTATTGTATATATAATAATAAACTAACTTGTTTTCGTTTATAAATATATAATTATTTTTATGTGATTCTCATATTTAATATGTAATTGTCCTTTATTTAATACATTACTAAACTTTATATATATAGTTTCTCAAGTATTCAATTATGCAAGCATTGTTTTAACTGTATAAATTTGAATTAGTAATATAAAATATATTAATCTAATTGATATATTAATCTTTATATAAGATATAACCTATCCAAATTTCTATTTATTGACATATTAAAAATAAATTGTTTTTATTATAGAAAATTAAAATTCATAATTAGTTATTTATGAAAATATAACATATAATAGTAAGTTATTTGCATTATTTTCTTCATTGACTCGTAAAATCATCAAAATATAACAGTTTTAATATGTTTCAATAAGTAACTTTTATTTCATATTTAGATTAAAAATAAGCATCACCTTTTATTTTCATCTTATTTTGGTCATTACTATATTTTTTCCGTATAAGTAAGATATTGTAATTTTTTTCCCGTATATGTATTTATTTATTTTAAATGTTTTGAAAAATAAATTTTATAAATATTTATCAATTTTTATCTTTAATGTATAAATAATAATAACTTTATAAACAATTCTTAACGATTGAAATAGAAAATTGTATTTTATGTCTCTCCTCTTTATAATTTAAATTACTTGAATAATAACATATAAGCAATACCTTTTAAAATACCCTTTTATTTATTTAAAATTATATTTGAGATTTTTTATTTTTTATTTTATTTATTTAAAGTGTCCTTTTAGTATAATCTATTTATGTTAACATTTTTATAAATAAATATTGTGAAACTAACTAAATATATAACTTATTAATCATTAAACTGTGATTATGCTCTCTTTGTGATTTGTAACATATATAGAAATAATAAAACAAATTTATTCAGGTTCTACTCTTATTTGTTTTTCTAAATTAGATAAACAAAAACATGCATATTTTCATATTGGGAAAAAATATAAATTATATAAGGAATAGAATAAAATCATTCATGATAAACTCATTAAAGGAGACCCAAAATCACCACAATCCTACAAGAACCATTAAACAATAAGGTAGGACTGAGAGTCTCTCTAATGTAACATAAATATGTAAAACTAAATTGAACGTTGATGTCAATTGGTTTGTTCTCATTATACTCATTTTGCATTAAACTCCACCACTCTCTCCAATGTCGCTTGATGTCATTCCTCCATTGTATCTAAATAACCTAAGAACTAAACAAAATAAGCAAAACTGAAAAAGAAAACTTATCAAAACCAAAACAATAACAAACAACATCAACGAACAACATCATCACACTTATCACTCTATTTTCTCATCTAAAGCCTACATTGATATTTAAACTGAAACATTATAAGCCTCTGTAGATCCAAAGATATCAGTGGGAGTGGGAAGAAGAAAAAGGATGATGTAGGTGCAAATGAAGTTATTGGATTTAGGACTATTTATGGGATATGTGATGCATATATAACAGTTGTGGAGTAACAGTTTCTACCTATAGAAGATAAATTGTTTTGTAACCGCCATAGAAGTAGCAGAATGTATGACTAATATGGAGTGAGTTTTCTTATATGATAGATATACAATAATAAGAAGAGACACTATAAATAATTTTTCTTTGGAATTATTTACAAAAATATTTAATTCAATAATAAATTTTTTCATATTATTATTTAATATTTAATTTAATGTGTTAATATCAATATCATATGTGCGTACCATATAAGCACATGTGTGTATCCATACTATATTATTTCGTATTTTGATGGAATTGACCTCGATAAAGTTTTAATTTTAATATTTCAATTATTTTATATTATATATAGATAAATATATATTGATCATTGATTAATTTGTCCGGTTAAAATTTTAAATTTTATAAATGACAAACAAATAGTATGACTAATAAAAAATATCATACAATTTTAATACTATTTATTCATACATTACTTAGGTTTCATTCTATTACTATTTTTGTTGAAGTTCATTTAATTCATTTAAATTGTATGTTTATTTTGTACCCAAATAATATTTTAAGATTATTTATTTAATTATATAAATTGATTAACCCCAATAAAATGTGTGATTCTTCTATCCACACATAGATTAAAAACTCTATACACTATTGTATATATAATAATAAACTAACTTGTTTTCGTTTATAAATATATAATTATTTTTATGTGATTCTCATATTTAATATGTAATTGTCCTTTATTTAATACATTACTAAACTTTATATATATAGTTTCTCAAGTATTCAATTATGCAAGCATTGTTTTAACTGTATAAATTTGAATTAGTAATATAAAATATATTAATCTAATTGATATATTAATCTTTATATAAGATATAACCTATCCAAATTTCTATTTATTGACATATTAAAAATAAATTGTTTTTATTATAGAAAATTAAAATTCATAATTAGTTATTTATGAAAATATAACATATAATAGTAAGTTATTTGCATTATTTTCTTCATTGACTCGTAAAATCATCAAAATATAACAGTTTTAATATGTTTCAATAAGTAACTTTTATTACATATTTAGATTAAAAATAAGCATCACCTTTTATTTTCATCTTATTTTGGTCATTACTATATTTTTTCCGTATAAATAAGATATTGTAATTTTTTTCCCGTATATGTATTTATTTATTTTAAATGTTTTGAAAAATAAATTTTATAAATATTTATCAATTTTTATCTTTAATGTATAAATAATAATAACTTTATAAACAATTCTTAACGATTGAAATAGAAAAATGTATTTTATGTCTCTCCTCTTTATAATTTAAATTACTTGAATAATAACATATAAGCAATACCTTTTAAAATACCCTTTTATTTATTTAAAATTATATTTGAGATTTTTTATTTTTTATTTTATTTATTTAAAGTATCCTTTTAGTATAATCTATTTATGTTAACATTTTTATAAATAAATATTGTGAAACTAACTAAATATATAACTTATTAATCATTAAACTGTGATTATGCTCTCTTTGTGATTTGTAACATATATAGAAATAATAAAACAAATTTATTCAGGTTCTACTCTTATTTGTTTTTCTAAATTAGATAAACAAAAACATGCATATTTTCATATTGGGGAAAAAATATAAATTATATAAGGAATAGAATAAAATCATTCATGATAAACTCATTAAAGGAGACCCAAAATCACCACAATCCTACAAGAACCATTAAACAATAAGGTAGGACTTAGAGTCTCTCTAATGTAACATAAATATGTAAAACTAAATTGAACGTTGAGGTCAATTGGTTTGTTCTCATTATACTCATTTTGCATTAAACTCCACCACTCTCTCCAATGTCGCTTGATGTCATTCCTCCATTGTATCTAAATAACCTAAGAACTAAACAAAATAAGCAAAACTGAAAAAGAAAACTTATCAAAACCAAAACAATAACAAACAACATCAACGAACAACATCATCACACTTATCACTCTATTTTCTCATCTAAAGCCTACATTGATATTTAAACTGAAACATTATAAGCCTCTGTAGATCCAAAGATATCAGTGGGAGTGGGAAGAAGAAAAAGGATGATGTAGATGCAAATGAAGTTATTGGATTTAGGACTATTTATGGGATATGTGATGCATATATAACAATTGTGGAGTAACAGTTTCTACCTATAGAAGATAAATTGTTTTGTAACCGCCATAGAAGTAGCAGAATGTATGACTAATATGGAGTGAGTTTTCTTATATGATAGATATACAATAATAAGAAGAGACACTATAAATAATTTTTCTTTGGAATTATTTACAAAAATATTTAATTCAATAATAAATTTTTTCATATTATTATTTAATATTTAATTTAATGTGTTAATATCAATATCATATGTGCGTACCATATAAGCACATGTGTGTATCCATACTATATTATTTCGTATTTTGATGGAATTGACCTCGATAAAGTTTTAATTTTAATATTTAAATT
Source organism: Vicia faba (assembly GCA_948472305.1). NCBI lineage: Eukaryota > Viridiplantae > Streptophyta > Magnoliopsida > Fabales > Fabaceae > Vicia > Vicia faba. Next base: position 7,876 of record CATIWC010000392.1, read on the forward strand.
ATTTTATATTATATATAGATAAATATATATTGATCATTGATTAATTTGTCCAGTTAAAATTTTAAATTTTATAAATGACAAACAAATTGTATGACTAATAAAAAATATCATACAATTTTAATACTATTTATTCATACATTACTTAGGTTTCATTCTATTACTATTTTTGTTGAAGTTCATTTAATTCATTTAAATTGTATGTTTATTTTGTACCCAAATAATATTTTGTGATGATTTATTTAATTATATAAATTGATTAACCCCAATAAAATGTGTGATTCTTCTATCCACACATAGATTAAAAACTCTATACACTATTGTATATATAATAATAAACTAACTTGTTTTCGTTTATAAATATATAATTATTTTTATGTGATTCTCATATTTAATATGTAATTGTCCTTTATTTAATACATTACTAAACTTTATATATATAGTTTCTCAAGTATTCAATTATGCAAGCATTGTTTTAACTGTATAAATTTGAATTAGTAATATAAAATATATTAATCTAATTGATATATTAATCTTTATATAAGATATAACCTATCCAAATTTCTATTTATTGACATATTAAAAATAAATTGTTTTTATTATAGAAAAATAAAATTCATAATTAGTTATTTATGAAAATATAACATATAATAGTAAGTTATTTGCATTATTTTCTTCATTGACTCGTAAAATCATCAAAATATAACAGTTTTAATATGTTTCAATAAGTGATTTTATTTCATATTTAGATGAAAAATAAGCATCACCTTTTATTTTCATCTTATTTTGGTCATTACTATATTTTTTCCGTATATGTAAGATATTGTAATTTTTTTCCCCGTATATGTATTTATTTATTTTAAATGTTTTGAAAAATCAATTTTATAAATATTTATCAATTTTTATCTTTAATGTATAAATAATAATAACTTTATAAACAATTCTTAACGATTGAAATAGAAAATTGTATTTTATGTCTCTCTTCTTTATAATTTAAATTACTTGAATAATAACATATAAGCAATACCTTTTAAAATACCCTTTTATTTATTTAAAATTATATTTGAGATTTTTTATTTTTTATTTTATTTATTTAAAGTAACCTTTTAGTATAATCTATTTATGTTAACATTTTTATAAAAAAATATTGTGAAACTAACTAAATATATAACTTATTAATCATTAAACTGTGACTATGCTCTCTTTGTGATTTGTAACATATATAGAAATAATAAAACAAATTTATTCAGGTTCTACTCTTATTTGTTTTTCTAAATTAGATAAACAAAAACATGCATATTTTCATATTGGGGAAAAAATATAAATTATATAAGGAATAGAATAAAATCAATCATGATAAACTCATTAAAGGATACCCAAAATCACCACAATCCTACAAGAACCATTAAACAATAAGGTAGGACTTAGAGTCTCTCTAATGTAACATAAATATGTAAAACTAAATTGAACGTTGATGTCAATTGGTTTGTTCTCATTATACTCATTTTGCATTAAACTCCACCACTCTCTCCAATGTCGCTTGATGTCATTCCTCCATTGTATCTAAATAACCTAAGAACTAAACAAAATAAGCAAAACTGAAAAAGAAAACTTATCAAAAACAAAACAATAACAAACAACATCAACGAACAACATCATCACACTTATCACTCTATTTTCTCATCTAAAGCCTACATTGATATTTAAACTGAAACATTATAAGCCTCTGTAGATCCAAAGATATCAGTGGGAGAGGGAAGAAGAAAAAGGATGATGTAGGTGCAAATGAAGTTATTGGATTTAGGACTATTTATGGGATATGTGAAGCATATATAACAGTTGTGGAGTAACAGTTTCTACCTATAGAAGATAAATTGTTTTGTAACCGCCATAGAAGTAGCAGAATGTATGACTAATATGGAGTGAGTTTTCTTATATGATAGATATACAATAATAAGAAGAGACACTATAAATAATTTTTCTTTGGAATTATTTACAAAAATATTTCATTCAATAATAAATTTTTTCATATTATTATTTAATATTTAATTTAATGTGTTAATATCAATATCATATGTGCGTACCATATAAGCACATGTGTGTATCCATGCTATATTATTTCGTATTTTGATGGAATTGACCTCGATAAAGTTTTAATTTTAATATTTAAATTATTTTATATTATATATAGATAAATATATATTGATCATTGATTAATTTGTCCAGTTAAAATTTTAAATTTTATAAATGACAAACAAATTGTATGACTAATAAAAAATATCATACAATTTTAATACTATTTATTCATACATTACTTAGGTTTCATTCTATTACTATTTTTGTTGAAGTTCATTTAATTCATTTAAATTGTATGTTTATTTTGTACCCAAATAATATTTTATGATGATTTATTTAATTATATAAATTGATTAACCCCAATAAAATGTGTGATTCTTCTATCCACACATAGATTAAAAACTCTATACACTATTGTATATATAATAATAAACTAACTTGTTTTCGTTTATAAATATATAATTATTTTTATGTGATTCTCATATTTAATATGTAATTGTCCTTTATTTAATACATTACTAAACTTTATATATATAGTTTCTCAAGTATTCAATTATGCAAGCATTGTTTTAACTGTATAAATTTGAATTAGTAATATAAAATATATTAATCTAATTGATATATTAATCTTTATATAAGATATAACCTATCCAAATTTCTATTTATTGACATATTAAAAATAAATTGTTTTTATTATAGAAAAATAAAATTCATAATTAGTTATTTATGAAAATATAACATATAATAGTAAGTTATTTGCATTATTTTCTTCATTGACTCGTAAAATCATCAAAATATAACAGTTTTAATATGTTTCAATAAGTGATTTTATTTCATATTTAGATGAAAAATAAGCATCACCTTTTATTTTCATCTTATTTTGGTCATTACTATATTTTTTCCGTATATGTAAGATATTGTAATTTTTTTCCCCGTATATGTATTTATTTATTTTAAATGTTTTGAAAAATCAATTTTATAAATATTTATCAATTTTTATCTTTAATGTATAAATAATAATAACTTTATAAACAATTCTTAACGATTGAAATAGAAAATTGTATTTTATGTCTCTCTTCTTTATAATTTAAATTACTTGAATAATAACATATAAGCAATACCTTTTAAAATACCCTTTTATTTATTTAAAATTATATTTGAGATTTTTTATTTTTTATTTTATTTATTTAAAGTAACCTTTTAGTATAATCTATTTATGTTAACATTTTTATAAAAAAATATTGTGAAACTAACTAAATATATAACTTATTAATCATTAAACTGTGACTATGCTCTCTTTGTGATTTGTAACATATATAGAAATAATAAAACAAATTTATTCAGGTTCTACTCTTATTTGTTTTTCTAAATTAGATAAACAAAAACATGCATATTTTCATATTGGGGAAAAAATATAAATTATATAAGGAATAGAATAAAATCAATCATGATAAACTCATTAAAGGATACCCAAAATCACCACAATCCTACAAGAACCATTAAACAATAAGGTAGGATTTAGAGTCTCTCTAATGTAACATAAATATGTAAAACTAAATTGAACGTTGATGTCAATTGGTTTGTTCTCATTATACTCATTTTGCATTAAACTCCACCACTCTCTCCAATGTCGCTTGATGTCATTCCTCCATTGTATCTAAATAACCTAAGAACTAAACAAAATAAGCAAAACTGAAAAAGAAAACTTATCAAAACCAAAACAATAACAAACAACATCAACGAACAACATCATCACACTTATCACTCTATTTTCTCATCTAAAGCCTACATTGATATTTAAACTGAAACATTATAAGCCTCTGTAGATCCAAAGATATCAGTGGGAGAGGGAAGAAGAAAAAGGATGATGTAGGTGCAAATGAAGTTATTGGATTTAGGACTATTTATGGGATATGTGAAGCATATATAACAGTTGTGGAGTAACAGTTTCTACCTATAGAAGATAAATTGTTTTGTAACCGCCATAGAAGTAGCAGAATGTATGACTAATATGGAGTGAGTTTTCTTATATGATAGATATACAATAATAAGAAGAGACACTATAAATAATTTTTCTTTGGAATTATTTACAAAAATATTTCATTCAATAATAAATTTTTTCATATTATTATTTAATATTTAATTTAATGTGTTAATATCAATATCATATGTGCGTACCATATAAGCACATGTGTGTATCCATACTATATTATTTCGTATTTTGATGGAATTGACCTCGATAAAGTTTTAATTTTAATATTTAAATTATTTTATATTATATATAGATAAATATATATTGATCATTGATTAATTTGTCCAGTTAAAATTTTAAATTTTATAAATGACAAACAAATTGTATGACTAATAAAAAATATCATACAATTTTAATACTATTTATTCATACATTACTTAGGTTTCATTCTATTACTATTTTTGTTGAAGTTCATTTAATTCATTTAAATTGTATGTTTATTTTGTACCCAAATAATATTTTATGATGATTTATTTAATTATATAAATTGATTAACCCCAATAAAATGTGTGATTCTTCTATCCACACATAGATTAAAAACTCTATACACTATTGTATATATAATAATAAACTAACTTGTTTTCGTTTATAAATATATAATTATTTTTATGTGATTCTCATATTTAATATGTAATTGTCCTTTATTTAATACATTACTAAACTTTATATATATAGTTTCTCAAGTATTCAATTATGCAAGCATTGTTTTAACTGTATAAATTTGAATTAGTAATATAAAATATATTAATCTAATTGATATATTAATCTTTATATAAGATATAACCTATCCAAATTTCTATTTATTGACATATTAAAAATAAATTGTTTTTATTATAGAAAAATAAAATTCATAATTAGTTATTTATGAAAATATAACATATAATAGTAAGTTATTTGCATTATTTTCTTCATTGACTCGTAAAATCATAAAAATATAACAGTTTTAATATGTTTCAATAAGTGATTTTATTTCATATTTAGATGAAAAATAAGCATCACCTTTTATTTTCATCTTATTTTGGTCATTACTATATTTTTTCCGTATATGTAAGATATTTTAATTTTTTTCCCCGTATATGTATTTATTTATTTTAAATGTTTTGAAAAATCAATTTTATAAATATTTATCAATTTTTATCTTTAATGTATAAATAATAATAACTTTATAAACAATTCTTAACGATTGAAATAGAAAATTGTATTTTATGTCTCTCTTCTTTATAATTTAAATTACTTGAATAATAACATATAAGCAATACCTTTTAAAATACCCTTTTATTTATTTAAAATTATATTTGAGATTTTTTATTTTTTATTTTATTTATTTAAAGTAACCTTTTAGTATAATCTATTTATGTTAACATTTTTATAAAAAAATATTGTGAAACTAACTAAATATATAACTTATTAATCATTAAACTGTGACTATGCTCTCTTTGTGATTTGTAACATATATAGAAATAATAAAACAAATTTATTCAGGTTCTACTCTTATTTGTTTTTCTAAATTAGATAAACAAAAACATGCATATTTTCATATTGGGGAAAAAATATAAATTATATAAGGAATAGAATAAAATCAATCATGATAAACTCATTAAAGGATACCCAAAATCACCACAATCCTACAAGAACCATTAAACAATAAGGTAGGACTTAGAGTCTCTCTAATGTAACATAAATATGTAAAACTAAATTGAACGTTGATGTCAATTGGTTTGTTCTCATTATACTCATTTTGCATTAAACTCCACCACTCTCTCCAATGTCGCTTGATGTCATTCCTCCATTGTATCTAAATAACCTAAGAACTAAACAAAATAAGCAAAACTGAAAAAGAAAACTTATCAAAACCAAAACAATAACAAACAACATCAACGAACAACATCATCACACTTATCACTCTATTTTCTCATCTAAAGCCTACATTGATATTTAAACTGAAACATTATAAGCCTCTGTAGATCCAAAGATATCAGTGGGAGTGGGAAGAAGAAAAAGGATGATGTAGGTGCAAATGAAGTTATTGGATTTAGGACTATTTATGGGATATGTGATGCATATATAACAGTTGTGGAGTAACAGTTTCTACCTATAGAAGATAAATTGTTTTGTAACCGCCATAGAAGTAGCAGAATGTATGACTAATATGGAGTGAGTTTTCTTATATGATAGATATACAATAATAAGAAGAGACACTATAAATAATTTTTCTTTGGAATTATTTACAAAAATATTTAATTCAATAATAAATTTTTTCATATTATTATTTAATATTTAATTTAATGTGTTAATATCAATATCATATGTGCGTACCATATAAGCACATGTGTGTATCCATACTATATTATTTCGTATTTTGATGGAATTGATCTCGATAAAGTTTTAATTTTAATATTTAAATTATTTTATATTATATATAGATAAATATATATTGATCATTGATTAATTTGTCCAGTTAAAATTTTAAATTTTATAAATGACAAACAAATTGTATGACTAATAAAAAATATCCTACAATTTTAATACTATTTATTCATACATTACTTAGGTTTCATTCTATTACTATTTTTGTTGAAGTTCATTTAATTCATTTAAATTGTATGTTTATTTTGTACCCAAATAATATTTTATGATGATTTATTTAATTATATAAATTGATTAACCCCAATAAAATGTGTGATTCTTCTATCCACACATAGATTAAAAACTCTATACACTATTGTATATATAATAATAAACTAACTTGTTTTCGTTTATAAATATATAATTATTTTTATGTGATTCTCATATTTAATATGTAATTGTCCTTTATTTAATACATTACTAAACTTTATATATATAGTTTCTCAAGTATTCAATTATGCAAGCATTGTTTTAACTGTATAAATTTGAATTAGTAATATAAAATATATTAATCTAATTGATATATTAATCTTTATATAAGATATAACCTATCCAAATTTCTATTTATTGACATATTAAAAATAAATTGTTTTTATTATAGAAAAATAAAATTCATAATTAGTTATTTATGAAAATATAACATATAATAGTAAGTTATTTGCATTATTTTCTTCATTGACTCGTAAAATCATCAAAATATAACAGTTTTAATATGTTTCAATAAGTGATTTTATTTCATATTTAGATGAAAAATAAGCATCACCTTTTTTTTTCATCTTATTTTGGTCATTACTATATTTTTTCCGTATATGTAAGATATTGTAATTTTTTTTCCCGTATATGTATTTATTTATTTTAAATGTTTTGAAAAATCAATTTTATAAATATTTATCAATTTTTATCTTTAATGTATAAATAATAATAACTTTATAAACAATTCTTAACGATTGAAATAGAAAATTGTATTTTATGTCTCTCTTCTTTATAATTTAAATTACTTGAATAATAACATATAAGCAATACCTTTTAAAATACCCTTTTATTTATTTAAAATTATATTTGTGATTTTTTATTTTTTTATTTATTTATTTAAAGTAACCTTTTAGTATAATCTATTTATGTTAACATTTTTATAAAAAAATATTGTGAAACTAACTAAATATATAACTTATTAATCATTAAACTGTGACTATGCTCTCTTTGTGATTTGTAACATATATAGAAATAATAAAACAAATTTATTCAGGTTCTACTCTTATTTGTTTTTCTAAATTAGATAAACAAAAACATGCATATTTTCATATTAGGGAAAAAATATAAATTATATAAGGAATAGAATAAAATCAATCATGATAAACTCATTAAAGGATACCCAAAATCACCACAATCCTACAAGAACCATTAAACAATAAGGTAGGACTTAGAGTCTCTCTAATGTAACATAAATATGTAAAACTAAATTGAACGTTGATGTAAATTGGTTTGTTCTCATTATACTCATTTTGCATTAAACTCCACCACTCTCTCCAATGTCGCTTGATGTCATTCCTCCATTGTATCTAAATAACCTAAGAACTAAACAAAATAAGCAAAACTGAAAAAGAAAACTTATCAAAACCAAAACAATAACAAACAACATCAACGAACAACATCATCACACTTATCACTCTATTTTCTCATCTAAAGCCTACATTGATATTTAAACTGAAACATTATAAGCCTCTGTAGATCCAAAGATATCAGTGGGAGTGGGAAGAAGAAAAAGGATGATGTAGGTGCAAATGAAGTTATTGGATTTAGGACTATTTATGGGATATGTGATGCATATATAACAGTTGTGGAGTAACAGTTTCTACCTATAGAAGATAAATTGTTTTGTAAACGCCATAGAAGTAGCAGAATGTGTGACTAATATGGAGTGAGTTTTCTTATATGATAGATATACAATAATTAGAAGAGACACTATAAATAATTTTTCTTTGGAATTATTTACAAAAATATTTAATTCAATAATAAATTTTTTCATATTATTATTTAATATTTAATTAAATGTGTTAATATCAATATCATATGTGCGTACCATATAAGCACATGTGTGTATCCGTACTATATTATTTCATATTTTGATGGAATTGACCTCGATAAAGTTTTAATTTTAATATTTCAATTATTTTATATTATATATAGATAAATATATATTGATCATTGATTAATTTGTCCAGTTAAAATTTTAAATTTTATAAATGACAAACAAATTGTATGACTAATAAAAAATATCATACATTTTTAATACTATTTATTCATACATTACTTATGTTTCATTCTATTAGTATTTTTGTTGAAGTTCATTTAATTCATTTAAATTGTATGTTTATTTTGTACCCAAAAAATATTTTATGATGATTTATTTAATTATATAAATTGATTAACCCCAATAAAATGTGTGATTCTTCTATCCACACATAGATTAAAAACTCTATACACTATTGTATATATAATAATAAACTAACTTGTTTTCGTTTATAAATATATAATTATTTTTATGTGATTCTCATATTTAATATGTAATTGTCCTTTATTTAATACATTACTAAACTTTATATATATAGTTTCTCAAGTATTCAATTATGCAAGCATTGTTTTAACTGTATAAATTTGAATTAGTAATATAAAATATATTAATCTAATTGATATATTAATCTTTATATAAGATATAACCTATCCAAATTTCTATTTATTGACATATTAAAAATAAATTGTTTTTATTATAGAAAAATAAAATTCATAATTAGTTATTTATGAAAATATAACATATAATAGTAAGTTATTTGCATTATTTTCTTCATTGACTCGTAAAATCATCAAAATATAACAGTTTTAATATGTTTCAATAAGTGATTTTATTTCATATTTAGATGAAAAATAAGTATCACCTTTTATTTTCATCTTATTTTGGTCATTACTATATTTTTTCCGTATATGTAAGATATTTTAATTTTTTTCCCCGTATATGTATTTATTTATTTTAAATGTTTTGAAAAATCAATTTTATAAATATTTATCAATTTTTATCTTTAATGTATAAATAATAATAACTTTATAAACAATTCTTAACGATTGAAATAGAAAATTGTATTTTATGTCTCTCTTCTTTATAATTTAAATTACTTGAATAATAACATATAAGCAATACCTTTTAAAATACCCTTTTATTTATTTAAAATTATATTTGAGATTTTTTATTTTTTATTTTATTTATTTAAAGTAACCTTTTAGTATAATCTATTTATGTTAACATTTTTATAAAAAAATATTGTGAAACTAACTAAATATATAACTTATTAATCATTAAACTGTGACTATGCTCTCTTTGTGATTTGTAACATATATAGAAATAATAAAACAAATTTATTCAGGTTCTACTCTTATTTGTTTTTCTAAATTAGATAAACAAAAACATGCATATTTTCATATTGGGGAAAAAATATAAATTATATAAGGAATAGAATAAAATCAATCATGATAAACTCATTAAAGGATACCCAAAATCACCACAATCCTACAAGAACCATTAAACAATAAGGTAGGACTTAGAGTCTCTCTAATGTAACATAAATATGTAAAACTAAATTGAACGTTGATGTCAATTGGTTTGTTCTCATTATACTCATTTTGCATTAAACTCCACCACTCTCTCCAATGTCGCTTGATGTCATTCCTCCATTGTATCTAAATAACCTAAGAACTAAACAAAATAAGCAAAACTGAAAAAGAAAACTTATCAAAACCAAAACAATAACAAACAACATCAACGAACAACATCATCACACTTATCACTCTATTTTCTCATCTAAAGCCTACATTGATATTTAAACTGAAACATTATAAGCCTCTGTAGATCCAAAGATATCAGTGGGAGTGGGAAGAAGAAAAAGGATGATGTAGGTGCAAATGAAGTTATTGGATTTAGGACTATTTATGGGATATGTGATGCATATATAACAGTTGTGGAGTAACAGTTTCTACCTATAGAAGATAAATTGTTTTGTAACCGCCATAGAAGTAGCAGAATGTATGACTAATATGGAGTGAGTTTTCTTATATGATAGATATACAATAATAAGAAGAGACACTATAAATAATTTTTCTTCGGAATTATTTACAAAAATATTTAATTCAATAATAAATTTTTTCATATTATTATTTAATATTTAATTTAATGTGTTAATATCAATATCATATGTGCGTACCATATAAGCACATGTGTGTATCCATACTATATTATTTCGTATTTTGATGGAATTGATCTCGATAAAGTTTTAATTTTAATATTTAAATTATTTTATATTATATATAGATAAATATATATTGATCATTGATTAATTTGTCCAGTTAAAATTTTAAATTTTATAAATGACAAACAAATTGTATGACTAATAAAAAATATCCTACAATTTTAATACTATTTATTCATACATTACTTAGGTTTCATTCTATTACTATTTTTGTTGAAGTTCATTTAATTCATTTAAATTGTATGTTTATTTTGTACCCAAATAATATTTTATGATGATTTATTTAATTATATAAATTGATTAACCCCAATAAAATGTGTGATTCTTCTATCCACACATAGATTAAAAACTCTATACACTATTGTATATATAATAATAAACTAACTTGTTTTCGTTTATAAATATATAATTATTTTTATGTGATTCTCATATTTAATATGTAATTGTCCTTTATTTAATACATTACTAAACTTTATATATATAGTTTCTCAAGTATTCAATTATGCAAGCATTGTTTTAACTGTATAAATTTGAATTAGTAATATAAAATATATTAATCTAATTGATATATTAATCTTTATATAAGATATAACCTATCCAAATTTCTATTTATTGACATATTAAAAATAAATTGTTTTTATTATAGAAAAATAAAATTCATAATTAGTTATTTATGAAAATATAACATATAATAGTAAGTTATTTGCATTATTTTCTTCATTGACTCGTAAAATCATCAAAATATAACAGTTTTAATATGTTTCAATAAGTGATTTTATTTCATATTTAGATGAAAAATAAGCATCACCTTTTTTTTTCATCTTATTTTGGTCATTACTATATTTTTTCCGTATATGTAAGATATTGTAATTTTTTTTCCCGTATATGTATTTATTTATTTTAAATGTTTTGAAAAATCAATTTTATAAATATTTATCAATTTTTATCTTTAATGTATAAATAATAATAACTTTATAAACAATTCTTAACGATTGAAATAGAAAATTGTATTTTATGTCTCTCTTCTTTATAATTTAAATTACTTGAATAATAACATATAAGCAATACCTTTTAAAATACCCTTTTATTTATTTAAAATTATATTTGTGATTTTTTATTTTTTTATTTATTTATTTAAAGTAACCTTTTAGTATAATCTATTTATGTTAACATTTTTATAAAAAAATATTGTGAAACTAACTAAATATATAACTTATTAATCATTAAACTGTGACTATGCTCTCTTTGTGATTTGTAACATATATAGAAATAATAAAACAAATTTATTCAGGTTCTACTCTTATTTGTTTTTCTAAATTAGATAAACAAAAACATGCATATTTTCATATTAGGGAAAAAATATAAATTATATAAGGAATAGAATAAAATCAATCATGATAAACTCATTAAAGGATACCCAAAATCACCACAATCCTACAAGAACCATTAAACAATAAGGTAGGACTTAGAGTCTCTCTAATGTAACATAAATATGTAAAACTAAATTGAACGTTGATGTCAATTGGTTTGTTCTCATTATACTCATTTTGCATTAAACTCCACCACTCTCTCCAATGTCGCTTGATGTCATTCCTCCATTGTATCTAAATAACCTAAGAACTAAACAAAATAAGCAAAACTGAAAAAGAAAACTTATCAAAACCAAAACAATAACAAACAACATCAACGAACAACATCATCACACTTATCACTCTATTTTCTCATCTAAAGCCTACATTGATATTTAAACTGAAACATTATAAGCCTCTGTAGATCCAAAGATATCAGTGGGAGTGGGAAGAAGAAAAAGGATGATGTAGGTGCAAATGAAGTTATTGGATTTAGGACTATTTATGGGATATGTGATGCATATATAACAGTTGTGGAGTAACAGTTTCTACCTATAGAAGATAAATTGTTTTGTAAACGCCATAGAAGTAGCAGAATGTGTGACTAATATGGAGTGAGTTTTCTTATATGATAGATATACAATAATTAGAAGAGACACTATAAATAATTTTTCTTTGGAATTATTTACAAAAATATTTAATTCAATAATAAATTTTTTCATATTATTATTTAATATTTAATTAAATGTGTTAATATCAATATCATATGTGCGTACCATATAAGCACATGTGTGTATCCGTACTATATTATTTCGTATTTTGATGGAATTGACCTCGATAAAGTTTTAATTTTAATATTTCAATTATTTTATATTATATATAGATAAATATATATTGATCATTGATTAATTTGTCCAGTTAAAATTTTAAATTTTATAAATGACAAACAAATTGTATGACTAATAAAAAATATCATACATTTTTAATACTATTTATTCATACATTACTTATGTTTCATTCTATTAGTATTTTTGTTGAAGTTCATTTAATTCATTTAAATTGTATGTTTATTTTGTACCCAAAAAATATTTTATGATGATTTATTTAATTATATAAATTGATTAACCCCAATAAAATGTGTGATTCTTCTATCCACACATAGATTAAAAACTCTATACACTATTGTATATATAATAATAAACTAACTTGTTTTCGATTATAAATATATAATTATTTTTATGTGATTCTCATATTTAATATGTAATTGTCCTTTATTTAATACATTACTAAACTTTATATATATAGTTTCTCAAGTATTCAATTATGCAAGCATTGTTTTAACTGTATAAATTTGAATTAGTAATATAAAATATATTAATGTAATTGATATATTAATCTTTATATAAGATATAACCTATCCAAATTTCTATTTATTGACATATTAAAAATAAATTGTTTTTATTATAGAAAAATAAAATTCATAATTAGTTATTTATGAAAATATAACATATAATAGTAAGTTATTTGCATTATTTTCTTCATTCACTCGTAAAATCATCAAAATATAACAGTTTTAATATGTTTCAATAAGTAATTTTATTTCATATTTAGATGAAAAATAAGCATCACCTTTTATTTTCATCTTATTTTGGTCATTACTATATTTTTTCCGTATATGTAAGATATTGTAATTTTTTTCCCGTATATGTATTTATTTATTTTAAATGTTTTGAAAAATCAATTTTATAAATATTTATCAATTTTTATCTTTAATGTATAACTAATAATAACTTTATAAACAATTCTTAACGATTGAAATAGAAAATTGTATTTTATGTCTCTCTTCTTTATAATTTAAATTACTTGAATAATAACTTATAAGCAATACCTTTTAAAATACCCTTTTATTTATTTAAAATTATATTTGAGATTTTTTATTTTTTATTTTATTTATTTAAAGTAACCTTTTAGTATAATCTATTTATGTTAACATTTTTATAAAAAAATATTGTGAAACTAACTAAATATATAACTTATTAATCATTAAACTGTGATTATGCTCTCTTTGTGATTTGTAACATATATAGAAATAATCATAACAAATTTATTCAGGTTCTACTCTTATTTGTTTTTCTAAATTAGATAAACAAAAACATGCATATTTTCATATTAGGGAAAAAATATAAATTATATAAGGAATAGAATAAAATCAATCATGATAAACTCATTAAAGGATACCCAAAATCACCACAATCCTACAAGAACCATTAAACAATAAGGTAGGACTTAGAGTCTCTCTAATGTAACATAAATATGTAAAACTAAATTGAACGTTGATGTCAATTGGTTTGTTCTCATTATACTCATTTTGCATTAAACTCCACCACTCTCTCCAATGTCGCTTGATGTCATTCCTCCATTGTATCTAAATAACCTAAGAACTAAACAAAATAAGCAAAACTGAAAAAGAAAACTTATCAAAACCAAAACAATAACAAACAACATCAACGAACAACATCATCACACTTATCACTCTATTTTCTCATCTAAAGCCTACATTGATATTTAAACTGAAACATTATAAGCCTCTGTAGATCCAAAGATATCAGTGGGAGTGGGAAGAAGAAAAAGGATGATGTAGGTGCAAATGAAGTTATTGGATTTAGGACTATTTATGGGATATGTGATGCATATATAACAGTTGTGGAGTAACAGTTTCTACCTATAGAAGATAAATTGTTTTGTAAACGCCATAGAAGTAGCAGAATGTGTGACTAATATGGAGTGAGTTTTCTTATATGATAGATATACAATAATTAGAAGAGACACTATAAATAATTTTTCTTTGGAATTATTTACAAAAATATTTAATTCAATAATAAATTTTTTCATATTATTATTTAATATTTAATTAAATGTGTTAATATCAATATCATATGTGCGTACCATATAAGCACATGTGTGTATCCGTACTATATTATTTCGTATTTTGATGGAATTGACCTCGATAAAGTTTTAATTTTAATATTTCAATTATTTTATATTATATATAGATAAATATATATTGATCATTGATTAATTTGTCCAGTTAAAATTTTAAATTTTATAAATGACAAACAAATTGTATGACTAATAAAAAATATCATACATTTTTAATACTATTTATTCATACATTACTTATGTTTCATTCTATTAGTATTTTTGTTGAAGTTCATTTAATTCATTTAAATTGTATGTTTATTTTGTACCCAAAAAATATTTTATGATGATTTATTTAATTATATAAATTGATTAACCCCAATAAAATGTGTGATTCTTCTATCCACACATAGATTAAAAACTCTATACACTATTGTATATATAATAATAAACTAACTTGTTTTCGATTATAAATATATAATTATTTTTATGTGATTCTCATATTTAATATGTAATTGTCCTTTATTTAATACATTACTAAACTTTATATATATAGTTTCTCAAGTATTCAATTATGCAAGCATTGTTTTAACTGTATAAATTTGAATTAGTAATATAAAATATATTAATGTAATTGATATATTAATCTTTATATAAGATATAACCTATCCAAATTTCTATTTATTGACATATTAAAAATAAATTGTTTTTATTATAGAAAAATAAAATTCATAATTAGTTATTTATGAAAATATAACATATAATAGTAAGTTATTTGCATTATTTTCTTCATTCACTCGTAAAATCATCAAAATATAACAGTTTTAATATGTTTCAATAAGTAATTTTATTTCATATTTAGATGAAAAATAAGCATCACCTTTTATTTTCATCTTATTTTGGTCATTACTATATTTTTTCCGTATATGTAAGATATTGTAATTTTTTTCCCGTATATGTATTTATTTATTTTAAATGTTTTGAAAAATCAATTTTATAAATATTTATCAATTTTTATCTTTAATGTATAACTAATAATAACTTTATAAACAATTCTTAACGATTGAAATAGAAAATTGTATTTTATGTCTCTCTTCTTTATAATTTAAATTACTTGAATAATAACTTATAAGCAATACCTTTTAAAATACCCTTTTATTTATTTAAAATTATATTTGAGATTTTTTATTTTTTATTTTATTTATTTAAAGTAACCTTTTAGTATAATCTATTTATGTTAACATTTTTATAAAAAAATATTGTGAAACTAACTAAATATATAACTTATTAATCATTAAACTGTGATTATGCTCTCTTTGTGATTTGTAACATATATAGAAATAATCATAACAAATTTATTCAGGTTCTACTCTTATTTGTTTTTCTAAATTAGATAAAGAAAAACATTCATATTTTAATATTGGGGAAAAAATATAAATTATATAAGGAATAGAATAAAATCATTCATGATAAACTCATTAAAGGAGACCCAAAATCACCACAATCCTACAAGAACCATTAAACAATAAGGTAGGACTGAGAGTCTCTCTAATGTAACATAAATATGTAAAACTAAATTGAACTTTGATGTCAATTGGTTTGTTCTCATTATACTCATTTTGCATTAAACTCCACCACTCTCTCCAATGTCGCTTGATGTCATTCCTCCATTGTATCTAGATAACCTAAGAACAAAACAACATAAGCAAAACTGAAAAAGAAAACTTATCAAAACCAAAACAATAACAAACAACATCAACAAACAACATCATCACACTTATCACTCTATTTTCTCATCTAAAGCCTACATTGATATTTAAACTGAAACATTATAAGCCTCTGTAGATCCAAAGATATCAGTGGGAGTAGGAAGAAGAAAAAGGATGATGTAGGTGCAAATGAAGTTATTGGATTTAGGACTATTTATGGGATATGTGATGCACATATAACAGTTGTGGAGTAACAGTTTCTACCTATAGAAGATAAATTGTTTTGTAACCGCCATAGAAGTAGCAGAATGTATGACTAATATGGAGTGAGTTTTCTTATATGATAGATATACAATAATAAGAAGAGACACTATAAATAATTTTTCTTTGGAATTATTTACAAAAATATTTAATTCAATAATAAATTTTTTCATATTATTATTTAATATTTAATTTAATGTGTTAATATCAATATCATATGTGCGTACCATATAAGCACATGTGTGTATCCATACTATATTATTTCGTATTTTGATGGAATTGATCTCGATAAAGTTTTAATTTTAATATTTAAATTATTTTATATTATATATAGATAAATATATATTGATCATTGATTAATTTGTCCAGTTAAAATTTTAAATTTTATAAATGACAAACAAATTGTATGACTAATAAAAAATATCCTACAATTTTAATACTATTTATTCATACATTACTTAGGTTTCATTCTATTACTATTTTTGTTGAAGTTCATTTAATTCATTTAAATTGTATGTTTATTTTGTACCCAAATAATATTTTATGATGATTTATTTAATTATATAAATTGATTAACCCCAATAAAATGTGTGATTCTTCTATCCACACATAGATTAAAAACTCTATACACTATTGTATATATAATAATAAACTAACTTGTTTTCGTTTATAAATATATAATTATTTTTATGTGATTCTCATATTTAATATGTAATTGTCCTTTATTTAATACATTACTAAACTTTATATATATAGTTTCTCAAGTATTCAATTATGCAAGCATTGTTTTAACTGTATAAATTTGAATTAGTAATATAAAATATATTAATCTAATTGATATATTAATCTTTATATAAGATATAACCTATCCAAATTTCTATTTATTGACATATTAAAAATAAATTGTTTTTATTATAGAAAAATAAAATTCATAATTAGTTATTTATGAAAATATAACATATAATAGTAAGTTATTTGCATTATTTTCTTCATTGACTCGTAAAATCATCAAAATATAACAGTTTTAATATGTTTCAATAAGTGATTTTATTTCATATTTAGATGAAAAATAAGCATCACCTTTTATTTTCATCTTATTTTGGTCATTACTATATTTTTTCCGTATATGTAAGATATTGTAATTTTTTTTCCCGTATATGTATTTATTTATTTTAAATGTTTTGAAAAATCAATTTTATAAATATTTATCAATTTTTATCTTTAATGTATAAATAATAATAACTTTATAAACAATTCTTAACGATTGAAATAGAAAATTGTATTTTATGTCTCTCTTCTTTATAATTTAAATTACTTGAATAATAACATATAAGCAATACCTTTTAAAATACCCTTTTATTTATTTAAAATTATATTTGTGATTTTTTATTTTTTTATTTATTTATTTAAAGTAACCTTTTAGTATAATCTATTTATGTTAACATTTTTATAAAAAAATATTGTGAAACTAACTAAATATATAACTTATTAATCATTAAACTGTGACTATGCTCTCTTTGTGATTTGTAACATATATAGAAATAATAAAACAAATTTATTCAGGTTCTACTCTTATTTGTTTTTCTAAATTAGATAAACAAAAACATGCATATTTTCATATTAGGGAAAAAATATAAATTATATAAGGAATAGAATAAAATCAATCATGATAAACTCATTAAAGGATACCCAAAATCACCACAATCCTACAAGAACCATTAAACAATAAGGTAGGACTTAGAGTCTCTCTAATGTAACATAAATATGTAAAACTAAATTGAACGTTGATGTCAATTGGTTTGTTCTCATTATACTCATTTTGCATTAAACTCCACCACTCTCTCCAATGTCGCTTGATGTCATTCCTCCATTGTATCTAAATAACCTAAGAACTAAACAAAATAAGCAAAACTGAAAAAGAAAACTTATCAAAACCAAAACAATAACAAACAACATCAACGAACAACATCATCACACTTATCACTCTATTTTCTCATCTAAAGCCTACATTGATATTTAAACTGAAACATTATAAGCCTCTGTAGATCCAAAGATATCAGTGGGAGTGGGAAGAAGAAAAAGGATGATGTAGGTGCAAATGAAGTTATTGGATTTAGGACTATTTATGGGATATGTGATGCATATATAACAGTTGTGGAGTAACAGTTTCTACCTATAGAAGATAAATTGTTTTGTAAACGCCATAGAAGTAGCAGAATGTGTGACTAATATGGAGTGAGTTTTCTTATATGATAGATATACAATAATTAGAAGAGACACTATAAATAATTTTTCTTTGGAATTATTTACAAAAATATTTAATTCAATAATAAATTTTTTCATATTATTATTTAATATTTAATTAAATGTGTTAATATCAATATCATATGTGCGTACCATATAAGCACATGTGTGTATCCGTACTATATTATTTCGTATTTTGATGGAATTGACCTCGATAAAGTTTTAATTTTAATATTTCAATTATTTTATATTATATATAGATAAATATATATTGATCATTGATTAATTTGTCCAGTTAAAATTTTAAATTTTATAAATGACAAACAAATTGTATGACTAATAAAAAATATCATACATTTTTAATACTATTTATTCATACATTACTTATGTTTCATTCTATTAGTATTTTTGTTGAAGTTCATTTAATTCATTTAAATTGTATGTTTATTTTGTACCCAAAAAATATTTTATGATGATTTATTTAATTATATAAATTGATTAACCCCAATAAAATGTGTGATTCTTCTATCCACACATAGATTAAAAACTCTATACACTATTGTATATATAATAATAAACTAACTTGTTTTCGATTATAAATATATAATTATTTTTATGTGATTCTCATATTTAATATGTAATTGTCCTTTATTTAATACATTACTAAACTTTATATATATAGTTTCTCAAGTATTCAATTATGCAAGCATTGTTTTAACTGTATAAATTTGAATTAGTAATATAAAATATATTAATCTAATTGATATATTAATCTTTATATAAGATATAACCTATCCAAATTTCTATTTATTGACATATTAAAAATAAATTGTTTTTATTATAGAAAAATAAAATTCATAATTAGTTATTTATGAAAATATAACATATAATAGTAAGTTATTTGCATTATTTTCTTCATTCACTCGTAAAATCATCAAAATATAACAGTTTTAATATGTTTCAATAAGTAATTTTATTTCATATTTAGATGAAAAATAAGCATCACCTTTTATTTTCATCTTATTTTGGTCATTACTATATTTTTTCCGTATATGTAAGATATTGTAATTTTTTTCCCGTATATGTATTTATTTATTTTAAATGTTTTGAAAAATCAATTTTATAAATATTTATCAATTTTTATCTTTAATGTATAACTAATAATAACTTTATAAACAATTCTTAACGATTGAAATAGAAAATTGTATTTTATGTCTCTCTTCTTTATAATTTAAATTACTTGAATAATAACTTATAAGCAATACCTTTTAAAATACCCTTTTATTTATTTAAAATTATATTTGAGATTTTTTATTTTTTATTTTATTTATTTAAAGTAACCTTTTAGTATAATCTATTTATGTTAACATTTTTATAAAAAAATATTGTGAAACTAACTAAATATATAACTTATTAATCATTAAACTGTGATTATGCTCTCTTTGTGATTTGTAACATATATAGAAATAATCATAACAAATTTATTCAGGTTCTACTCTTATTTGTTTTTCTAAATTAGATAAAGAAAAACATTCATATTTTAATATTGGGGAAAAAATATAAATTATATAAGGAATAGAATAAAATCATTCATGATAAACTCATTAAAGGAGACCCAAAATCACCACAATCCTACAAGAACCATTAAACAATAAGGTAGGACTGAGAGTCTCTCTAATGTAACATAAATATGTAAAACTAAATTGAACTTTGATGTCAATTGGTTTGTTCTCATTATACTCATTTTGCATTAAACTCCACCACTCTCTCCAATGTCGCTTGATGTCATTCCTCCATTGTATCTAGATAACCTAAGAACAAAACAACATAAGCAAAACTGAAAAAGAAAACTTATCAAAACCAAAACAATAACAAACAACATCAACAAACAACATCATCACACTTATCACTCTATTTTCTCATCTAAAGCCTACATTGATATTTAAACTGAAACATTATAAGCCTCTGTAGATCCAAAGATATCAGTGGGAGTAGGAAGAAGAAAAAGGATGATGTAGGTGCAAATGAAGTTATTGGATTTAGGACTATTTATGGGATATGTGATGCACATATAACAGTTGTGGAGTAACAGTTTCTACCTATAGAAGATAAATTGTTTTGTAACCGCCATAGAAGTAGCAGAATGTATGACTAATATGGAGTGAGTTTTCTTATATGATAGATATACAATAATAAGAAGAGACACTATAAATAATTTTTCTTTGGAATTATTTACAAAAATATTTAATTCAATAATAAATTTTTTCATATTATTATTTAATATTTAATTTAATGTGTTAATATCAATATCATATGTGCGTACCATATAAGCACATGTGTGTATCCATACTATATTATTTCGTATTTTGATGGAATTGATCTCGATAAAGTTTTAATTTTAATATTTAAATTATTTTATATTATATATAGATAAATATATATTGATCATTGATTAATTTGTCCAGTTAAAATTTTAAATTTTATAAATGACAAACAAATTGTATGACTAATAAAAAATATCCTACAATTTTAATACTATTTATTCATACATTACTTAGGTTTCATTCTATTACTATTTTTGTTGAAGTTCATTTAATTCATTTAAATTGTATGTTTATTTTGTACCCAAATAATATTTTATGATGATTTATTTAATTATATAAATTGATTAACCCCAATAAAATGTGTGATTCTTCTATCCACACATAGATTAAAAACTCTATACACTATTGTATATATAATAATAAACTAACTTGTTTTCGTTTATAAATATATAATTATTTTTATGTGATTCTCATATTTAATATGTAATTGTCCTTTATTTAATACATTACTAAACTTTATATATATAGTTTCTCAAGTATTCAATTATGCAAGCATTGTTTTAACTGTATAAATTTGAATTAGTAATATAAAATATATTAATCTAATTGATATATTAATCTTTATATAAGATATAACCTATCCAAATTTCTATTTATTGACATATTAAAAATAAATTGTTTTTATTATAGAAAAATAAAATTCATAATTAGTTATTTATGAAAATATAACATATAATAGTAAGTTATTTGCATTATTTTCTTCATTGACTCGTAAAATCATCAAAATATAACAGTTTTAATATGTTTCAATAAGTGATTTTATTTCATATTTAGATGAAAAATAAGCATCACCTTTTATTTTCATCTTATTTTGGTCATTACTATATTTTTTCCGTATATGTAAGATATTGTAATTTTTTTTCCCGTATATGTATTTATTTATTTTAAATGTTTTGAAAAATCAAATTTATAAATATTTATCAATTTTTATCTTTAATGTATAAATAATAATAACTTTATAAACAATTCTTAACGATTGAAATAGAAAATTGTATTTTATGTCTCTCTTCTTTATAATTTAAATTACTTGAATAATAACATATAAGCAATACCTTTTAAAATACCCTTTTATTTATTTAAAATTATATTTGTGATTTTTTATTTTTTATTTATTTATTTAAAGTAACCTTTTAGTATAATCTATTTATGTTAACATTTTTATAAAAAAATATTGTGAAACTAACTAAATATATAACTTATTAATCATTAAACTGTGACTATGCTCTCTTTGTGATTTGTAACATATATAGAAATAATAAAACAAATTTATTCAGGTTCTACTCTTATTTGTTTTTCTAAATTAGATAAACAAAAACATGCATATTTTCATATTAGGGAAAAAATATAAATTATATAAGGAATAGAATAAAATCAATCATGATAAACTCATTAAAGGATACCCAAAATCACCACAATCCTACAAGAACCATTAAACAATAAGGTAGGACTTAGAGTCTCTCTAATGTAACATAAATATGTAAAACTAAATTGAACGTTGATGTCAATTGGTTTGTTCTCATTATACTCATTTTGCATTAAACTCCACCACTCTCTCCAATGTCGCTTGATGTCATTCCTCCATTGTATCTAAATAACCTAAGAACTAAACAAAATAAGCAAAACTGAAAAAGAAAACTTATCAAAACCAAAACAATAACAAACAACATCAACGAACAACATCATCACACTTATCACTCTATTTTCTCATCTAAAGCCTACATTGATATTTAAACTGAAACATTATAAGCCTCTGTAGATCCAAAGATATCAGTGGGAGTGGGAAGAAGAAAAAGGATGATGTAGGTGCAAATGAAGTTATTGGATTTAGGACTATTTATGGGATATGTGATGCATATATAACAGTTGTGGAGTAACAGTTTCTACCTATAGAAGATAAATTGTTTTGTAAACGCCATAGAAGTAGCAGAATGTGTGACTAATATGGAGTGAGTTTTCTTATATGATAGATATACAATAATTAGAAGAGACACTATAAATAATTTTTCTTTGGAATTATTTACAAAAATATTTAATTCAATAATAAATTTTTTCATATTATTATTTAATATTTAATTAAATGTGTTAATATCAATATCATATGGGCGTACCATATAAGCACATGTGTGTATCCGTACTATATTATTTCGTATTTTGATGGAATTGACCTCGATAAAGTTTTAATTTTAATATTTCAATTATTTTATATTATATATAGATAAATATATATTGATCATTGATTAATTTGTCCAGTTAAAATTTTAAATTTTATAAATGACAAACAAATTGTATGACTAATAAAAAATATCATACATTTTTAATACTATTTATTCATACATTACTTATGTTTCATTCTATTAGTATTTTTGTTGAAGTTCATTTAATTCATTTAAATTGTATGTTTATTTTGTACCCAAAAAATATTTTATGATGATTTATTTAATTATATAAATTGATTAACCCCAATAAAATGTGTGATTCTTCTATCCACACATAGATTAAAAACTCTATACACTATTGTATATATAATAATAAACTAACTTGTTTTCGATTATAAATATATAATTATTTTTATGTGATTCTCATATTTAATATGTAATTGTCCTTTATTTAATACATTACTAAACTTTATATATATAGTTTCTCAAGTATTCAATTATGCAAGCATTGTTTTAACTGTATAAATTTGAATTAGTAATATAAAATATATTAATCTAATTGATATATTAATCTTTATATAAGATATAACCTATCCAAATTTATATTTATTGACATATTAAAAATAAATTGTTTTTATTATAGAAAAATAAAATTCATAATTAGTTATTTATGAAAATATAACATATAATAGTAAGTTATTTGCATTATTTTCTTCATTGACTCGTAAAATCATCAAAATATAACAGTTTTAATATGTTTCAATAAGTAATTTTATTTCATATTTAGATGAAAAATAAGCATCACCTTTTATTTTCATCTTATTTTGGTCATTACTATATTTTTTCCGTATATGTAAGATATTGTAATTTTTTTCCCGTATATGTATTTATTTATTTTAAATGTTTTGAAAAATCAATTTTATAAATATTTATCAATTTTTATCTTTAATGTATAACTAATAATAACTTTATAAACAATTCTTAACGATTGAAATAGAAAATTGTATTTTATGTCTCTCTTCTTTATAATTTAAATTACTTGAATAATAACTTATAAGCAATACCTTTTAAAATACCCTTTTATTTATTTAAAATTATATTTGAGATTTTTTATTTTTTATTTTATTTATTTAAAGTAACCTTTTAGTATAATCTATTTATGTTAACATTTTTATAAAAAAATATTGTGAAACTAACTAAATATATAACTTATTAATCATTAAACTGTGATTATGCTCTCTTTGTGATTTGTAACATATATAGAAATAATCAAAACAAATTTATTCAGGTTCTACTCTTATTTGTTTTTCTAAATTAGATAAAGAAAAACATTCATATTTTAATATTGGGGAAAAAATATAAATTATATAAGGAATAGAATAAAATCATTCATGATAAACTCATTAAAGGAGACCCAAAATCACCACAATCCTACAAGAACCATTAAACAATAAGGTAGGACTGAGAGTCTCTCTAATGTAACATAAATATGTAAAACTAAATTGAACTTTGATGTCAATTGGTTTGTTCTCATTTTACTCATTTTGCATTAAACTCCACCACTCTCTCCAATGTCGCTTGATGTCATTCCTCCATTGTATCTAAATAACCTAATAACAAAACAACATAAGCAAAACTGAAAAATAAAACTTATCAAAAGCAAAACAATAACAAACAACATCAACGAACAACATCATCACACTTATCACTCTATTTTCTCATCTAAAGCCTACATTGATATTTAAACTGAAACATTATAAGCCTCTGTAGATCCAAAGATATCAGTGGGAGTGGGAAGAAGAAAAAGGATGATGTAGGTGCAAATGAAGTTATTGGATTTAGGACTATTTATGGGATATGTGATGCATATATAACAGTTGTGGAGTAACAGTTTCTACCTATAGAAGATAAATTGTTTTGTAACCGCCATAGAAGTAGCAGAATGTGTGACTAATATGGAGTGAGTTTTCTTATATGACAGATATACAATAATAAGAAGAGACACTATAAATAATTTTTCTTTGGAATTATTTACAAAAATATTTAATTCAATAATAAATTTTTTCATATTATTATTTAATATTTAATTAAATGTGTTAATATCAATATCATATGTGCGTACCATATAAGCACATGTGTGTATCCGTACTATATTATTTCGTATTTTGATGGAATTGACCTCGATAAAGTTTTAATTTTAATATTTCAATTATTTTATATTATATATAGATAAATATATATTGATCATTGATTAATTTTTCCAGTTAAAATTTTAAATTTTATAAATAACAAACAAATTGTATGACTAATAAAAAATATCATACAATTTTAATACTATTTATTGATACATTACTTATGTTTCATTCTATTAGTATTTTTGTTGAAGTTCATTTAATTCATTTAAATTGTATGTTTATTTTGTACCCAAAAAATATTTTATGATGATTTATTTAATTATATAAATTGATTAACCCCAATAAAATGTGTGATTCTTCTATCCACACATAGATTAAAAACTCTATACACTATTGTATCTATAATAATAAACTAACTTGTTTTCGTTTATAAATATATAGTTATTTTTATGTGATTCTCATATTTAGTATGTAATTGTCCTTTATTTAATACATTACTAAACTTTATATATATAGTTTCTCAAGTATTTAATTATTCAAGCATTGTTTTAACTGTATAAATTTGAATTAGTAATATAAAATATATTAATCTAATTGATATATTAATCTTTATAAAAGATATAACCTATCCAAATTTCTATTTATTGACATATTAAAAATAAATTGTTTTTATTATAGAAAATTAAAATTCATAATTAGTTATTTATGAAAATATAACATATAATAGTAAGTTATTTGCATTCTTTTCTTCATTCACTCGTAAAATCATCAAAATATAACAGTTTTAATATGTTTCAATAAGTAACTTTTATTTCATATTTAGATTAAAAATAAGCATCACCTTTTATTTTCATCTTATTTTGGTCATTACTATATTTTTTCCGTATATGTAAGATATTGTAATTTTTTTCCCGTATATGTATTTATTTATTTTAAACGTTTTGAAAAATCAATTTTATAAATATTTATCAATTTTTATCTTTAATGTATAAATAATAATAACTTTATAAACAATTCTTAACGATTGAAATAGAAAATTGTATTTTATGTCTCTCTTCTTTATAATTTAAATTACTTGAATAATAACATATAAGCAATACCTTTTAAAATACCCTTTTATTTATTTAAAATTATATTTGATATTTTTTATTTTTTTTATTTAAAGTAACCTTTTAGTATAATCTATTTATGTTAACATTTTTATAAAAAAATATTGTGAAACTAACTAAATATATAACTTATTAATCATTAAACTGTGACTATGCTCTCTTTGTGATTTGTAACATATATAGAAATAATAAAACAAATTTATTCAGGTTCTACTCTTATTTGTTTTTCTAAATTAGATAAACAAAAACATGCATATTTTAATATTGGGGAAAAAATATAAATTATATAAGGAATAGAATAAAATCATTCATGATAAACTCATTAAAGGAGACCCAAAATCACCACAATCCTACAAGAACCATTAAACAATAAGGTAGGACTGAGAGTCTCTCTAATGTAACATAAATATGTAAAACTAAATTGAACTTTGATGTCAATTGGTTTGTTCTCATTGTACTCATTTTGCATTAAACTCCACCACTCTCTCCAATGTCGCTTGATGTCATTCCTCCATTGTATCTAAATAACCTAATAACAAAACAACATAAGCAAAACTGAAAAATAAAACTTATCAAAACCAAAACAATAACAAACAACATCAACGAACAACATCATCACACTTATCACTCTATTTTCTCATCTAAAGCCTACATTGATATTTAAACTGAAACATTATAAGCCTCTGTAGATCCAAAGATATCAGTGGGAGTGGGAAGAAGAAAAAGGATGATGTAGGTGCAAATGAAGTTATTGGATTTAGGACTATTTATGGGATATGTGATGCATATATAACAGTTGTGGAGTAACAGTTTCTACCTATAGAAGATAAATTGTTTTGTAACCGCCATAGAAGTAGCAGAATGTGTGACTAATATGGAGTGAGTTTTCTTATATGATAGATATACAATAATAAGAAGAGACACTATAAATAATTTTTCTTTGGAATTATTTACAAAAATATTTAATTCAATAATAAATTTTTTCATATTATTATTTAATATTTAATTAAATGTGTTAATATCAATATCATATGTGCGTACCATATAAGCACATGTGTGTATCCGTACTATATTATTTCGTATTTTGATGGAATTGACCTCGATAAAGTTTTAATTTTAATATTTCAATTATTTTATATTATATATAGATAAATATATATTGATCATTGATTAATTTTTCCAGTTAAAATTTTAAATTTTATAAATAACAAACAAATTGTATGACTAATAAAAAATATCATACAATTTTAATACTATTTATTGATACATTACTTATGTTTCATTCTATTAGTATTTTTGTTGAAGTTCATTTAATTCATTTAAATTGTATGTTTATTTTGTACCCAAAAAATATTTTATGATGATTTATTTAATTATATAAATTGATTAACCCCAATAAAATGTGTGATTCTTCTATCCACACATAGATTAAAAACTCTATACACTATTGTATCTATAATAATAAACTAACTTGTTTTCGTTTATAAATATATAGTTATTTTTATGTGATTCTCATATTTAGTATGTAATTGTCCTTTATTTAATACATTACTAAACTTTATATATATAGTTTCTCAAGTATTTAATTATGCAAGCATTGTTTTAACTGTATAAATTTGAATTAGTAATATAAAATATATTAATCTAATTGATATATTAATCTTTATAAAAGATATAACCTATCCAAATTTCTATTTATTGACATATTAAAAATAAATTGTTTTTATTATAGAAAATTAAAATTCATAATTAGTTATTTATGAAAATATAACATATAATAGTAAGTTATTTGCATTCTTTTCTTCATTCACTCGTAAAATCATCAAAATATAACAGTTTTAATATGTTTCAATAAGTAACTTTTATTTCATATTTAGATTAAAAATAAGCATCACCTTTTATTTTCATCTTATTTTGGTCATTACTATATTTTTTCCGTATATGTAAGATATTGTAATTTTTTTCCCGTATATGTATTTATTTATTTTAAACGTTTTGAAAAATCAATTTTATAAATATTTATCAATTTTTATCTTTAATGTATAAATAATAATAACTTTATAAACAATTCTTAACGATTGAAATAGAAAATTGTATTTTATGTCTCTCTTCTTTATAATTTAAATTACTTGAATAATAACATATAAGCAATACCTTTTAAAATACCCTTTTATTTATTTAAAATTATATTTGATATTTTTTATTTTTTATTTTATTTATTTAAAGTAACCTTTTAGTATAATCTATTTATGTTAACATTTTTATAAAAAAATATTGTGAAACTAACTAAATATATAACTTATTAATCATTAAACTGTGACTATGCTCTCTTTGTGATTTGTAACATATATAGAAATAATAAAACAAATTTATTCAGGTTCTACTCTTATTTGTTTTTCTAAATTAGATAAACAAAAACATGCATATTTTAATATTGGGGAAAAAATATAAATTATATAAGGAATAGAATACAATCATTCATGATAAACTCATTAAAGGAGACCCAAAATCACCACAATCCTACAAGAACCATTAAACAATAAGGTAGGACTGAGAGTCTCTCTAATGTAACATAAATATGTAAAACTAAATTGAACTTTGATGTCAATTGGTTTGTTCTCATTGTACTCATTTTGCATTAAACTCCACCACTCTCTCCAATGTCGCTTGATGTCATTCCTCCATTGTATCTAAATAACCTAATAACAAAACAACATAAGCAAAACTGAAAAAGAAAACTTATCAAAACCAAAACAATAACAAACAACATCAACGAACAACATCATCACACTTATCACTCTATTTTCTCATCTAAAGCCTACATTGATATTTAAACTGAAACATTATAAGCCTCTGTAGATCCAAAGATATCAGTGGGAGTGGGAAGAAGAAAAAGGATGATGTAGGTGCAAATGAAGTTATTGGATTTAGGACTATTTATGGGATATGTGATGCATATATAACAGTTGTGGAGTAACAGTTTCTACCTATAGAAGATAAATTGTTTTGTAACCGCCATAGAAGTAGCAGAATGTGTGACTAATATGGAGTGAGTTTTCTTATATGATAGATATACAATAATAAGAAGAGACACTATAAATAATTTTTCTTTGGAATTATTTACAAAAATATTTAATTCATTAATAAAATTTTTCATATTATTATTTAATATTTAATTAAATGTGTTAATATCAATATCATATGTGCGTACCATATAAGCACATGTGTGTATCCGTACTATATTATTTCGTATTTTGATGGAATTGACCTCGATAAAGTTTTAATTTTAATATTTCAATTATTTTATATTATATATAGATAAATATATATTGATCATTGATTAATTTTTCCAGTTAAAATTTTAAATTTTATAAATAACAAACAAATTGTATGACTAATAAAAAATATCATACACTTTTAATACTATTTATTGATACATTACTTATGTTTCATTCTATTAGTATTTTTGTTGAAGTTCATTTAATTCATTTAAATTGTATGTTTATTTTGTACCCAAAAAATATTTTATGATGATTTATTTAATTATATAAATTGATTAACCCCAATAAAATGTGTGATTCTTCTATCCACACATAGATTAAAAACTCTATACACTATTGTATCTATAATAATAAACTAACTTGTTTTCGTTTATAAATATATAGTTATTTTTATGTGATTCTCATATTTAGTATGTAATTGTCCTTTATTTAATACATTACTAAACTTTATATATATAGTTTCTCAAGTATTTAATTATGCAAGAATTGTTTTAACTGTATAAATTTGAATTAGTAATATAAAATATATTAATCTAATTGATATATTAATCTTTATAAAAGATATAACCTATCCAAATTTCTATTTATTGACATATTAAAAATAAATTGTTTTTATTATAGAAAATTAAAATTCATAATTAGTTATTTATGAAAATATAACATATAATAGTAAGTTATTTGCATTCTTTTCTTCATTCACTCGTAAAATCATCAAAATATAACCGTTTTAATATGTTTCAATAAGTAACTTTTATTTCATATTTAGATTAAAAATAAGCATCACCTTTTATTTTCATCTTATTTTGGTCATTACTATATTTTTTCCGTATATGTAAGATATTGTAATTTTTTTCCCGTATATGTATTTATTTATTTTAAACGTTTTGAAAAATCAATTTTATAAATATTTATCAATTTTTATCTTTAATGTATAAATAATAATAACTTTATAAATAATTCTTAACGATTGAAATAGAAAATTGTATTTTATGTCTCTCTTCTTTATAATTTAAATTACTTGAATAATAACATATAAGCAATACCTTTTAAAATACCCTTTTATTTATTTCAAATTATATTTGATATTTTTTATTTTTTATTTTATTTATTTAAAGTAACCTTTTAGTATAATCTATTTATGTTAACATTTTTATAAAAAAACTATTGTGAAACTAACTAAATATATAACTTATTAATCATTAAACTGTGATTATGCTCTCTTTGTGATTTGTAACATATATAGAAATAATAAAACAAATTTATTCAGGTTCTACTCTTATTTGTTTTTCTAAATTAGATAAACAAAAACATGCATATTTTAATATTGGGGAAAAAATATAAATTATATAAGGAATAGAATAAAATCATTCATGATAAACTCATTAAAGGAGACCCAAAATCACCACAATCCTACAAGAACCATTAAACAATAAGGTAGTACTGAGAGTCTCTCTAATGTAACATAAATATGTAAAACTAAATTGAACTTTGATGTCAATTGGTTTGTTCTCATTGTACTCATTTTGCATTAAACTCCACCACTCTCTCCAATGTCGCTTGATGTCATTCCTCCATTGTATCTAAATAACCTAATAACAAACAACATCAACGAACAACATCATCACACTTATCACTCTATTTTCTCATCTAAAGCCTACATTGATATTTAAACTGAAACATTATAACCCTCTGTAGATCCAATGATATCAGTGGGAGTGGGAAGAAGAAAAAGGATGATGTAGGTGCAAATGAAGTTATTGGATTTAGGACTATTTATGGGATATGTGATGCATATATAACAGTTGCGGAGTAACAGTTTCTACCTATAGAAGATAAATTGTTTTGTAACCGCCATAGAAGTAGCAGAATGTGTGACTAATATGGAGTGAGTTTTCTTATATGATAGATATACAATAATAAGAAGAGACACTATAAATAATTTTTCTTTGGAATTATTTACAAAAATATTTAATTCAATAATAAATTTTTTCATATTATTATTTAATATTTAATTAAATGTTTTAATATCAATATCATATGTGCGTACCATATAAGCACATGTGTGTATCCGTACTATATTATTTTGTATTTTGATGGAATTGACCTCGATAAAGTTTTAATTTTAATATTTCAATTATTTTATATTATATATAGATAAATATATATTGATCATTGATTAATTTGTCCAGTTAAAATTTTAAATTTTATAAATGACAAACAAATTGTATGACTAATAAAAAATATCATACAATTTTAATACTATTTATTCATACATTACTTATGTTTCATTCTATTAGTATTTTTGTTGAAGTTCATTTAATTCATTTAAATTGTATGTTTATTTTGTACCCAAAAAATATTTTATGATGATTTATTTAATTATATAAATTTATTAACCCCAATAAAATGTGTGATTCTTCTATCCACACATAGATTAAAAACTCTATACACTATTGTATCTATAATAATAAACTAACTTGTTTTTGTTTATAAATATATAATTATTTTTATGTGATTCTCATATTTAATATGTAATTGTCCTTTATTTAATACATTACTAAACTTTATATATATATATATATATATATATATATATATATATATATATATATATATATATATATATATATATATATATATATATATATATATATATATATATATATATATATATATATATATATATATATATATATATATATATATATATATATATATATATATATATATATATACTTTCTCAAGTATTTAATTATGCAAGCATTGTTTTAACTGTATAAATTTGAATTAGTAATATAAAATATATTAATCTAATTGATATATTAATCTTTATAAAAGATATAACCTATCCAAATTTCTTTTTATTGAAATATTAAAAATAAATTGTTTTTATTATAGAAAATTAAAATTCATAATTAGATGTTTATGAAAATATAACATATAATAGTAAGTTATTTGCATTCTTTTCTTCATTAACTCGTAAAATCATCAAAATATAACAGTTTTAATATGTTTCAATAAGTAACTTATATTTCTTATTTAGATTAAAAATAAGCATCACCTTTTATTTTACTCTTATTTTGGTCATTACTATATTTTTTTCCGTATATGTAAGATATTGTAATTTTTTTCCCGTATATGTATTTATTTATTTTAAACGTTTTGAAAAATCAATTTTATAAATATTTATCAATTTTTATCTTTAATGTATAAATAATAATAACTTTATAAACAATTCTTAACGATTGAAATAGAAAATTGTATTTTATGTCTCTCTTCCTTATAATTTAAATTACTTGAATAATAACATATAAGCAATACCTTTTAAAATACCCTTTTATTTATTTAAAATTATATTTGAGATTTTTTATTTTTTATTTTATTTATTTAAAGTAACCTTTTAGTATAATCTATTTATGTTAACATTTTTATAAAAAAATATTGTGAAACTAACTAAATATATAACTCATTAATCATTAAACTGTGACTATGCTCTCTTTGAGATTTGTAACATATATAGAAATAATAAAACAAATTTATTCAGGTTCTACTCTTATTTGTTTTTCTAAATTAGATAAACAAAAACATGCATATTTTCATATTGTGGAAAAAATATAAATTATATAAGGAATAGAATAAAATCATTCGTGATAAACTCATTAAAGGAGACCCAAAATCACCACAATCCTACAAGAACCATTAAACAATAAGGTAGGACTGAGAGTCTCTCTAATGTAACATAAATATGTAAAACTAAATTGAACTTTGATGTCAATTGGTTTGTTCTCATTATACTCATTTTGTATTAAACTCCACCACTCTCTCCAATGTCGCTTGATGTCATTCCTCCATTGTATCTAAATAACCTAAGAACAAAACAACACAAGCAAAACTGAAAAAGAAAACTTATCAAAACCAAAACAATAACAAACAACATCAACAAACAACATCATCACACTTATTACTCTATTTTCTCATCTAAAGCCTACATTGATATTTACACTGAAACATTATAAGCCTCTGTAGATCCAAAGATATCAGTGGGAGTGGGAAGAAGAAAAAGGATGATGTAGGTGAAAATGAAGTTATTGGATTTAGGACTATTTATGGGATATGTGATGCATATATAACAGTTGTGGAGTAACATTTTCTACCTATAGAAGATGAATTGTTTTGTAACCGCCATAGAAGTAGCAGAATGTGTGACTAATATGGAGTGAGTTTTCTTATATGACAGATATACAATAATAAGAAGAGACACTATAAATAATTTTTCTTTGGAATTATTTACAAAAATATTTAATTCAATAATAAATTTTTTCATATTATTATTTAATATTTAATTAAATGTGTTAATATCAATATCATATGTGCGTACCATATAAGCACATGTGTGTATCCGTACTATATTATTTCGTATTTGTATGGAATTGACCCCGATAAAGTTTTAATTTTAATATTTCAATTATTTTATATTATATATAGATAAATATATATTGATCATTGATTAATTTGTCCGGTTAAAATTTTAAATTTTATAAATGACATACAAATTGTATGACTAATAAAAAATATCATACAATTTTAATACTATTTATTCATACATTACTTATGTTTCATTCTATTAGTATTTTTATTGAAGTTCATTTAATTCATTTAAATTGTATGTTTATTTTGTACCCAAAAAATATTGTATGATGATTTATTTAATTATATAAATTGATTAACCCCAATAAAAGGTGTGATTCTTCTATCCACACATAGATTAAAAACTCTATACACTATTGTATCTATAATAAACTAACTTGTTTTCATTTATAAATATATAATTATTTTCATGTGATTCTCATATTTAATATATATAAATTTGAATTAGTAATATAAAATATATTAATCTAATTGATATATTAATCTTCATAAAAGATATAACCTATCCAAATTTCTATTCATTGACGTATTAAAAATAAATAATTTTTATTTTAGAAAATTAAAATTCATAATTACTTATTTATGAAAATATAACCTATAATAGTAAGTTATTTGCATTCTTTTCTTCACTCACTCGTAAAATCATCAAAATATAATAGTTTTAATATGTTTCAATAAGTAACTTTTATTTCATATTTAGATTAACAATAAGCATCACCTTTTATTTTTATCTTATTTTGGTCATTACTATATTTTTTCCGTATATGTAAGATATTGTAATTTTTTCCCGTATAAGTATTTATTTATTTTAAATGTTTTGAAAAATCAATTTTATAAATATTTATCGATTTTTATGTTTAATGTAGAAATAATAATAACTTTATAAACAATTCTAAACGATTGAAATAGAGAATTGTATTTTATGTCTCTCTTCTTTATAATTTAAATTACTTGAATAATAACATATAAGCAATACCTTTTAAAATACCCTTTTATTTATTTAAAATTATATCTGAGATTTTTTATTTTATATTTTAGTTATTTAAAGTAACCTTTTAGTATAATCTATTTATGTTAATATTTTTATAAAAAAATATTGTGAAACTAACTAAATATATAACTTATTAATCATTAAACTGTGATTATGCTCTCTTTGTGATTTGTAACATATATAGAAATAATAAAACAAATTTATTCAGGTTCTACTCTTATTTTTTTTCTAAATTAGATAAACAAAAACATGCATATTTTCATATTGGGGGAAAAATATAAATTATATAAGGAATATAATAAAATCATTCATGATAAAATCATTAAAGGAGACCCAAAATCACCACAATCCTACAAGAACCATTAAACAATAGGGTAGGACTGAGAGTCTCTCTAATGTAACATAAATATATAAAACTAAATCAAACTAAGATGTCAATTGGTTTGTTCTCATTATACTCATTTTTCTTCAAACTCCACCACTCTCTCCAATGTCGCTTGATGTCATTCCTCCATTGTATCTAAATAACATAAGAACACAACAACATAAGGAAAAATGAAAAAGAAAACTTATCAAAACCAAAACAATAACAAACAACATCAATGAACAACATCATCACACTTATCACTGTATATTCTCATCTAAAGCCTACATTGATATTTAAACTGAAACATTAGAAGCCTTTGTAGATCCAAAGATATCACTGGGAGTGGGAAGAAGAAAAAGGCTGATGTAGGTGCAAATGATGTTATTGGATTTAGGACTATTTATGGGATATGTGATGCATATATAATAGTTGTGGAGTAACAGTTTCTACCTATAGAAGATAAATTGTTTTGTAACCGCCATAGAAGTAGCAGAATGTGTGACTAATATGGAGTGAGTTTTCTTCTATGATAGATATACAATAATAAGAAGAGACACTATAAATAATTTTGCTTTGGAATTATTTACAAAAATATTTAATTCAATAATAAATTTTTTCATATTATTATTTAATATTTAATTAAATGTGTTAATATCAATATCATATGTGCGTACCATATAAGCACATGTGTGTATCCGTACTATATTATTTCGTATTTTGATGGAATTGACCTTGATAAAGTTTTAATTTTAATATTTCAATTATTTTATATTATATATAGATAAATATATATTGATCATTGATTAATTTGTCCGGTTAAAATTTTAAATTTTATAAATGACAAACAAATTGTATGACTAATAAAAAATATCATACAATTTTAATACTATTTATTCATACATTACTTAGGTTTCATTCTATTAGTATTTTTGTTGAAGTTCATTTAATTCATTTAAATTGTATGTTTATTTTGTACCCAAAAAATATTTTATGATGATTTATTTAATTATATAAATTGATTAACCCCAATAATAGGTGTGATTCTTCTATCCACACATAGATTAAAAACTCTATACACTATTGTATCTATAATAAAGTAACTTGTTTTCATTTATAAATATATAATTATTTTCATGTGATTCTCATATTTAATATATATAAATTTGAATTAGTAATATAAAATATATTAATCTAATTGATATATTAATCTTCATAAAAGATATAACCTATCCAAACTTCTATTCATTGACGTATTAAAAATAAATAATTTTTATTTTAGAAAATTAAAATTCATAATTACTTATTTATGAAAATATAACATATAATAGTAAGTTATTTGCATTCTTTTCTTCACTCACTCGTAAAATCATCAAAATATAATAGTTTTAATATGTTTCAATAAGTAACTTTTATTTCATATTTAGATTAACAATAAGCATCACCTTTTATTTTTATCTTATTTTGGTCATTACTATATTTTTTCCGTATATGTAAGATATTGTAATTTTTTCCAGTATAAGTATTTATTTATTTTAAATGTTTTGAAAAATCAATTTTATAAATATTTATCGATTTTTATGTTTAATGTAGAAATAATAATAACTTTATAAACAATTCTAAACGATTGAAATAGAGATTTGTATTTTATGTCTCTCTTCTTAATAATTTAAATTACTTGAATAATAACATATAAGCAATACCTTTTAAAATACCCTTTTATTTATTTAAAATTATATTTGAGATTTTTTATTTTATATTTTATTTATTTAAAGTAACCTTTTAGTATAATCTATTTATGTTAACATTTTTATAAAAAAATATTGTGAAACTAACTAAATATATAACTTATTAATCATTAAACTATGATTATGCTCTCTTTGTGATTTGTAACATATATAGAAATAATAAAACAAACTTATTCTGGTTCTACTCTTATTTGTTTTTCTAAATTAGATAAACAAAAACATGTATATCTTCATATTGGGGGAAAATATAAATTATATAAGGAATATAATAAAATCATTCATGATAAAATCATTAAAGGAGACCCAAAATCACCACAATCCTACAAGAACCATTAAACAATAGGGTAGGACTGAGAGTCTCTCCAATGTAACATAAATATATAAAACTAAATCGAAATAAGATGTCAATTGGTTTGTTCTCATTATACTCATTTTTC
Organism: Vicia faba; assembly: GCA_948472305.1. NCBI lineage: Eukaryota > Viridiplantae > Streptophyta > Magnoliopsida > Fabales > Fabaceae > Vicia > Vicia faba. Next base: position 46,197 of record CATIWC010000392.1, read on the forward strand.
TTCAAACTCCACCACTCTCTCCAATGTCGCTTGATGTCATTCCTCCATTATATCTAAATAACATAAGAACACAACAACATAAGGAAAAATGAAAAAGAAAACTTATCAAAACCAAAACAATAACAAACAACATCAATGAACAACATCATCACACTTATCACTGTATATTCTCATCTAAAGCCTACATTGATATTTAAACTGAAACATTAGAAGCCTTTGTAGATCCAAAGATATCAGTGGGAGTGGGAAGAAGAAAAAGGCTGATGTAGGTGCAAATGATGTTATTGGATTTAGGACTATTTATGGGATATGTGATGCATATATAATAGTTGTGGAGTAACAGTTTCTACCTATAGAAGATAAATTGTTTTGTAACCGCCATAGAAGTAGCAGAATGTGTGACTAATATGGAGTGAGTTTTCTTCTATGATAGATATACAATAATAAGAAGAGACATTATAAATAATTTTGCTTTGGAATTATTTACAAAAATATTTAATTCAATAATAAATTTTTTCATATTATTATTTAATATTTAATTAAATGTGTTAATATCAATATCATATGTGCGTACCATATAAGCACATGTGTGTATCCGTACTATATTATTTCGTATTTTGATGGAATTGACCTTGATAAAGTTTTAATTTTAATATTTCAATTATTTTATATTATATATAGATAAATATATATTGATCATTGATTAATTTGTCCGGTTAAAATTTTAAATTTTATAAATGACAAACAAATTGTATGACTAATAAAAAATATCATACAATTTTAATACTATTTATTCATACATTACTTAGGTTTCATTCTATTAGTATTTTTGTTGAAGTTCATTTAATTCATTTAAATTGTATGTTTATTTTGTACCCAAAAAATATTTTATGATGATTTATTTAATTATATAAATTGATTAACCCCAATAATAGGTGTGATTCTTCTATCCACACATAGATTAAAAACTCTATACACTATTGTATCTATAATAAAGTAACTTGTTTTCATTTATAAATATATAATTATTTTCATGTGATTCTCATATTTAATATATATAAATTTGAATTAGTAATATAAAATATATTAATCTAATTGATATATTAATCTTCATAAAAGATATAACCTATCCAAACTTCTATTCATTGACGTATTAAAAATAAATAATTTTTATTTTAGAAAATTAAAATTCATAATTACTTATTTATGAAAATATAACATATAATAGTAAGTTATTTGCATTCTTTTCTTCACTCACTCGTAAAATCATCAAAATATAATAGTTTTAATATGTTTCAATAAGTAACTTTTATTTCATATTTAGATTAACAATAAGCATCACCTTTTATTTTTATCTTATTTTGGTCATTACTATATTTTTTCCGTATATGTAAGATATTGTAATTTTTTCCCGTATAAGTATTTATTTATTTTAAATGTTTTGAAAAATCAATTTTATAAATATTTATCGATTTTTATGTTTAATGTAGAAATAATAATAACTTTATAAACAATTCTAAACGATTGAAATAGAGATTTGTATTTTATGTCTCTCTTCTTAATAATTTAAATTACTTGAATAATAACATATAAGCAATACCTTTTAAAATACCCTTTTATTTATTTAAAATTATATTTGAGATTTTTTATTTTATATTTTATTTATTTAAAGTAACCTTTTAGTATAATCTATTTATGTTAACATTTTTATAAAAAAATATTGTGAAACTAACTAAATATATAACTTATTAATCATTAAACTATGATTATGCTCTCTTTGTGATTTGTAACATATATAGAAATAATAAAACAAACTTATTCTGGTTCTACTCTTATTTGTTTTTCTAAATTAGATAAACAAAAACATGTATATCTTCATATTGGGGGAAAATATAAATTATATAAGGAATATAATAAAATCATTCATGATAAAATCATTAAAGGAGACCCAAAATCACCACAATCCTACAAGAACCATTAAACAATAGGGTAGGACTGAGAGTCTCTCCAATGTAACATAAATATATAAAACTAAATCGAAATAAGATGTCAATTGGTTTGTTCTCATTATACTCATTTTTCTTCAAACTCCACCACTCTCTCCAATGTCGCTTGATGTCATTCCTCCATTATATCTAAATAACATAAGAACACAACAACATAAGGAAAAATGAAAAAGAAAACTTATCAAAACCAAAACAATAACAAACAACATCAATGAACAACATCATCACACTTATCACTGTATATTCTCATCTAAAGCCTACATTGATATTTAAACTGAAACATTAGAAGCCTTTGTAGATCCAAAGATATCAGTGGGAGTGGGAAGAAGAAAAAGGCTGATGTAGGTGCAAATGATGTTATTGGATTTAGGACTATTTATGGGATATGTGATGCATATATAATAGTTGTGGAGTAACAGTTTCTACCTATAGAAGATAAATTGTTTTGTAACCGCCATAGAAGTAGCAGAATGTGTGACTAATATGGAGTGAGTTTTCTTCTATGATAGATATACAATAATAAGAAGAGACACTATAAATAATTTTGCTTTGGAATTATTTACAAAAATATTTAATTCAATAATAAATTTTTTCATATTATTATTTAATATTTAATTAAATGTGTTAATATCAATATCATATGTGCGTACCATATAAGCACATGTGTGTATCCGTACTATATTATTTCGTATTTTGATGGAATTGACCTTGATAAAGTTTTAATTTTAATATTTCAATTATTTTATATTATATATAGATAAATATATATTGATCATTGATTAATTTGTCCGGTTAAAATTTTAAATTTTATAAATGACAAACAAATTGTATGACTAATAAAAAATATCATACAATTTTAATACTATTTATTCATACATTACTTAGGTTTCATTCTATTAGTATTTTTGTTGAAGTTCATTTAATTCATTTAAATTGTATGTTTATTTTGTACCCAAAAAATATTTTATGATGATTTATTTAATTATATAAATTGATTAACCCCAATAATAGGTGTGATTCTTCTATCCACACATAGATTAAAAACTCTATACACTATTGTATCTATAATAAAGTAACTTGTTTTCATTTATAAATATATAATTATTTTCATGTGATTCTCATATTTAATATATATAAATTTGAATTAGTAATATAAAATATATTAATCTAATTGATATATTAATCTTCATAAAAGATATAACCTATCCAAACTTCTATTCATTGACGTATTAAAAATAAATAATTTTTATTTTAGAAAATTAAAATTCATAATTACTTATTTATGAAAATATAACATATAATAGTAAGTTATTTGCATTCTTTTCTTCACTCACTCGTAAAATCATCAAAATATAATAGTTTTAATATGTTTCAATAAGTAACTTTTATTTCATATTTAGATTAACAATAAGCATCACCTTTTATTTTTATCTTATTTTGGTCATTACTATATTTTTTCCGTATATGTAAGATATTGTAATTTTTTCCCGTATAAGTATTTATTTATTTTAAATGTTTTGAAAAATCAATTTTATAAATATTTATCGATTTTTATGTTTAATGTAGAAATAATAATAACTTTATAAACAATTCTAAACGATTGAAATAGAGATTTGTATTTTATGTCTCTCTTCTTAATAATTTAAATTACTTGAATAATAACATATAAGCAATACCTTTTAAAATACCCTTTTATTTATTTAAAATTATATTTGAGATTTTTTATTTTATATTTTATTTATTTAAAGTAACCTTTTAGTATAATCTATTTATGTTAACATTTTTATAAAAAAATATTGTGAAACTAACTAAATATATAACTTATTAATCATTAAACTATGATTATGCTCTCTTTGTGATTTGTAACATATATAGAAATAATAAAACAAACTTATTCTGGTTCTACTCTTATTTGTTTTTCTAAATTAGATAAACAAAAACATGTATATCTTCATATTGGGGGAAAATATAAATTATATAAGGAATATAATAAAATCATTCATGATAAAATCATTAAAGGAGACCCAAAATCACCACAATCCTACAAGAACCATTAAACAATAGGGTAGGACTGAGAGTCTCTCCAATGTAACATAAATATATAAAACTAAATCGAAATAAGATGTCAATTGGTTTGTTCTCATTATACTCATTTTTCTTCAAACTCCACCACTCTCTCCAATGTCGCTTGATGTCATTCCTCCATTATATCTAAATAACATAAGAACACAACAACATAAGGAAAAATGAAAAAGAAAACTTATCAAAACCAAAACAATAACAAACAACATCAATGAACAACATCATCACACTTATCACTGTATATTCTCATCTAAAGCCTACATTGATATTTAAACTGAAACATTAGAAGCCTTTGTAGATCCAAAGATATCAGTGGGAGTGGGAAGAAGAAAAAGGCTGATGTAGGTGCAAATGATGTTATTGGATTTAGGACTATTTATGGGATATGTGATGCATATATAATAGTTGTGGAGTAACAGTTTCTACCTATAGAAGATAAATTGTTTTGTAACCGCCATAGAAGTAGCAGAATGTGTGACTAATATGGAGTGAGTTTTCTTCTATGATAGATATACAATAATAAGAAGAGACACTATAAATAATTTTGCTTTGGAATTATTTACAAAAATATTTAATTCAATAATAAATTTTTTCATATTATTATTTAATATTTAATTAAATGTGTTAATATCAATATCATATGTGCGTACCATATAAGCACATGTGTGTATCCGTACTATATTATTTCGTATTTTGATGGAATTGACCTTGATAAAGTTTTAATTTTAATATTTCAATTATTTTATATTATATATAGATAAATATATATTGATCATTGATTAATTTGTCCGGTTAAAATTTTAAATTTTATAAATGACAAACAAATTGTATGACTAATAAAAAATATCATACAATTTTAATACTATTTATTCATACATTACTTAGGTTTCATTCTATTAGTATTTTTGTTGAAGTTCATTTAATTCATTTAAATTGTATGTTTATTTTGTACCCAAAAAATATTTTATGATGATTTATTTAATTATATAAATTGATTAACCCCAATAATAGGTGTGATTCTTCTATCCACACATAGATTAAAAACTCTATACACTATTGTATCTATAATAAAGTAACTTGTTTTCATTTATAAATATATAATTATTTTCATGTGATTCTCATATTTAATATATATAAATTTGAATTAGTAATATAAAATATATTAATCTAATTGATATATTAATCTTCATAAAAGATATAACCTATCCAAACTTCTATTCATTGACGTATTAAAAATAAATAATTTTTATTTTAGAAAATTAAAATTCATAATTACTTATTTATGAAAATATAACATATAATAGTAAGTTATTTGCATTCTTTTCTTCACTCACTCGTAAAATCATCAAAATATAATAGTTTTAATATGTTTCAATAAGTAACTTTTATTTCATATTTAGATTAACAATAAGCATCACCTTTTATTTTTATCTTATTTTGGTCATTACTATATTTTTTCCGTATATGTAAGATATTGTAATTTTTTCCCGTATAAGTATTTATTTATTTTAAATGTTTTGAAAAATCAATTTTATAAATATTTATCGATTTTTATGTTTAATGTAGAAATAATAATAACTTTATAAACAATTCTAAACGATTGAAATAGAGATTTGTATTTTATGTCTCTCTTCTTAATAATTTAAATTACTTGAATAATAACATATAAGCAATACCTTTTAAAATACCCTTTTATTTATTTAAAATTATATTTGAGATTTTTTATTTTATATTTTATTTATTTAAAGTAACCTTTTAGTATAATCTATTTATGTTAACATTTTTATAAAAAAATATTGTGAAACTAACTAAATATATAACTTATTAATCATTAAACTATGATTATGCTCTCTTTGTGATTTGTAACATATATAGAAATAATAAAACAAACTTATTCTGGTTCTACTCTTATTTGTTTTTCTAAATTAGATAAACAAAAACATGTATATCTTCATATTGGGGGAAAATATAAATTATATAAGGAATATAATAAAATCATTCATGATAAAATCATTAAAGGAGACCCAAAATCACCACAATCCTACAAGAACCATTAAACAATAGGGTAGGAATGAGAGTCTCTCCAATGTAACATAAATATATAAAACTAAATCGAAATAAGATGTCAATTGGTTTGTTCTCATTATACTCATTTTTCTTCAAACTCCACCACTCTCTCCAATGTCGCTTGATGTCATTCCTCCATTATATCTAAATAACATAAGAACACAACAACATAAGGAAAAATGAAAAAGAAAACTTATCAAAACCAAAACAATAACAAACAACATCAATGAACAACATCATCACACTTATCACTGTATATTCTCATCTAAAGCCTACATTGATATTTAAACTGAAACATTAGAAGCCTTTGTAGATCCAAAGATATCAGTGGGAGTGGGAAGAAGAAAAAGGCTGATGTAGATGCAAATGATGTTATTGGATTTAGGACTATTTATGGGATATGTGATGCATATATAATAGTTGTGGAGTAACAGTTTCTACCTATAGAAGATAAATTGTTTTGTAACCGCCATAGAAGTAGCAGAATGTGTGACTAATATGGAGTGAGTTTTCTTCTATGATAGATATACAATAATAAGAAGAGACACTATAAATAATTTTGCTTTGGAATTATTTACAAAAATATTTAATTCAATAATAAATTTTTTCATATTATTATTTAATATTTAATTAAATGTGTTAATATCAATATCATATGTGCGTACCATATAAGCACATGTGTGTATTCGTACTATATTATTTCATATTTTGATGGAATTGACCTTGATAAAGTTTTAATTTTAATATTTCAATTATTTTATATTATATATAGATAAATATATATTGATCATTGATTAATTTGTCCGGTTAAAATTTTAAATTTTATAAATGACAAACAAATTATATGACTAATAAAAAATATCATACAATTTTAATACTATTTATTCATACATTACTTATGTTTCATTCTATTAGTATTTTATTGAAGTTCATTTAATTCATTTAAATTGTATGTTTATTTTGTACCCAAAAAATATTGTATGATGATTTATTTAATTATATAAATTGATTAACCCCAATAATAGGTGTGATTCTTCTATCCACACATAGATTAAAAACTCTATACACTATTGTATCTATAATAAAGTAACTTGTTTTCATTTATAAATATATAATTATTTTCATGTGATTCTCATATTTAATATATATAAATTTGAATTAGTAATATAAAATATATTAATCTAATTGATATATTAATCTTCATAAAAGATATAACCTATCCAAACTTCTATTCATTGACGTATTAAAAATAAATAATTTTTATTTTAGAAAATTAAAATTCATAATTACTTATTTATGAAAATATAACATATAATAGTAAGTTATTTGCATTCTTTTCTTCACTCACTCGTAAAATCATCAAAATATAATAGTTTTAATATGTTTCAATAAGTAACTTTTATTTCATATTTAGATTAACAATAAGCATCACCTTTTATTTTTATCTTATTTTGGTCATTACTATATTTTTTCCGTATATGTAAGATATTGTAATTTTTTCCCGTATAAGTATTTATTTATTTTAAATGTTTTGAAAAATCAATTTTATAAATATTTATCGATTTTTATGTTTAATGTAGAAATAATAATAACTTTATAAACAATTCTAAACGATTGAAATAGAGATTTGTATTTTATGTCTCTCTTCTTAATAATTTAAATTACTTGAATAATAAAATATAAGCAATACCTTTTAAAATACCCTTTTATTTATTTAAAATTATATTTGAGATTTTTTATTTTATATTTTATTTATTTAAAGTAACCTTTTAGTATAATCTATTTATGTTAACATTTTTATAAAAAAATATTGTGAAACTAACTAAATATATAACTTATTAATCATTAAACTGTGATTATGCTCTCTTTGTGATTTGTAACATATATAGAAATAATAAAACAAATTTATTCTGGTTCTACTCTTATTTGTTTTTCTAAATTAGATAAAAAAAAACATGTATATCTTCATATTGGGGGAAAATATAAATTATATAAGGAATATAATAAAATCATTCATGATAAAATCATTAAAGGAGACCCAAAATCACCACAATCCTACAAGAACCATTAAACAATAGGGTAGGACCTGAGAGTCTCTCCAATGTAACATAAATATATAAAACTAAATCGAAATAAGATGTCAATTGGTTTGTTCTCATTATACTCATTTTTCTTCAAACTCCACCACTCTCTCCAATGTCGCTTGATGTCATTCCTCCATTATATCTGAATAACATAAGAACACAACAACATAAGGAAAAATGAAAAAGAAAACTTATCAAAACCAAAACAATAACAAACAACATCAATGAACAACATCATCACACTTATCACTGTATATTCTCATCTAAAGCCTACATTGATATTTAAACTGAAACATTAGAAGCCTTTGTAGATCCAAAGATATCAGTGGGAGTGGGAAGAAGAAAAAGGTTGATGTAGGTGCAAATGATGTTATTGGATTTAGAACTATTTATGGGATATGTGATGCATATATAATAGTTGTGGAGTAATAAGTTTCTACCTATAGAAGATAAATTGTTTTGTAACCGCCATAGAAGTAGCAGAATGTGTGACTAATATGGAGTGAGTTTTCTTCTATGATAGATATACAGTAATAAGAAGAGACACTATAAATAATTTTGCTTTGGAATTATTTACAAAAATATTTAATTCAATAATAATTTTTTTCATATTATTATTTAATATTTAATTAAATGTGTTAATATCAATATCATATGTGCGTACCATATAAGCACATGTGTGTATTCGTACTATATTATTTCATATTTTGATGGAATTGACCTTGATAAAGTTTTAATTTTAATATTTCAATTATTTTATATTATATATAGATAAATATATATTGATCATTGATTAATTTGTCCGGTTAAAATTTTAAATTTTATAAATGACAAACAAATTGTATGACTAATAAAAAATATCATACAATTTTAATACTATTTATTCATACATCACTTATGTTTCATTCTATTAGTATTTTATTGAAGTTCATTTAATTCATTTAAATTGTATGTTTATTTTGTACCCAAAAAATATTGTATGATGAGTCATTTAATTATATAAATTGATTAACCCCAATAAAATGTGTGATTCCTCTATCCACACATAGATTAAAAACTCTATACACTATTGTATCTATAATACTAAACTAACTTGTTTTCGTTTATAAATATATAATTATTTTTATGTGATTCTCTTATTTAATATGTAATTGTCCTTTATTTAATAAATTACTAAACTTTATATATATATATATATATATATATATATATATATATATATATATATATATATATATATAGTTTCTTAAGTATTTAATTTTGCAATCATTGTTTTAACTGTATAAATTTGAATTAGTAATATAAAATATATTAATCTTCATAAAAGATATAACCTATCCAAATTTCTATTAATTGACGTATTAAAAATAAATCATTTTTATTATAGAAAATTAAAATTCATAATTAGTTATTTATAAAAATATAACATATAATAGTAAGTTATATGCATTCTTTTCTTCATTTACTCGTAAAATCATCATAATATAGCATTTTTAATATGTTTCAATAAGTAACTTTTATTTCATATTTAGATTAACAATAAGCATCACCTTTTATTTTTATCTTATTTTGGTCATTACTATATTTTTTCAGTATATGTAAGATATTGTAATTTTTTCCCATATGAGTATTTATTTATTTTAAATGTTTTGAAAATCAATTTTATAAATATTTATCAATTTTTAAGTTTAATTTAGAAATAATAATAACTTTATAAATAATTCTAAACGATTGAAATAGAAAATTGTATTTTATGTCTCTCTTCTTTATAATTTAAATTACTTGAATAATAACATATAAGCAATACCTTTTAAAATACCCTTTTATTTATTTAAAATTATATTTGAGATTTTTTATTTTTTATTTTATTTATTTAAAGTAACCTTTAAGTATAATCTATTTATGTTAACATTTTTATAAAAAAATATTGTGAAACTAACTAAATATATAACTTATTAATCATTAAACTGTGATTATGCTCTCTTTGTGATTTGTAACATATATAGAAATAATAAAACAAATTTATTCTGGTTCTACTCTTATTTGTTTTTCTAAATTAGATAAACAAAAACATGCATATCTTTATATTGGGGTAAAAATATAAATTGTATAAGGAATAGAATAAAATCATTCATGATAAACTCATTAAAGGAGACCCAAAATCACCACAATCCTACAATAACCCTTAAACAACAAGGTAGGACTGAGAGTCTCTCCAATGCAACATACATATATAAAACTAAATTGAACTAAGATGTCAATTGGTTTGTTCTCATTATACTCATTTTGCATTAAACTCCACCACTCTCTCCAATGTCGCTTGATGTCATTCCTCCGTTGTATCTAAATAACATAAGAACAAAACAACATAAGGAAAAATGAAAAAGGAAACTTATCAAAACCAAAACAATAACAAATAACATCAATGAACAACATCATCACACTTATCACTGTATATTCTCATCTAAAGCCTACATTGATATTTAAACTGAAACATTAGAAGCCTTTGTAGATCCAAAGATATCAGTGGGAGCGGGAAGAAGAAAAAGGCTGATGTAGGTGCAAATGAAGTTATTGGATTTAGGACTATTTATGGGATATGTGATGCATATATAACAGTTGTGGAGTAACAGTTTCTACCTATAGAAGATAAATTGTTTTGTAACCTCCATAGAAGTAGCAGAATGTGTGACTAATATGAGTGAGTTTTCTTATATGACAGATATACAATAATAAGAAGAGACACTATAAATAATTTTGCTTTGGAATTATTTTCAAAAATATTTAAATTAATAATAAATTTTTTCATATTATTATTTAATATTTACTTCAATGTGTTAATATCAATATCTTATGTGCGTACCATATAAGCACATGTGTGTATTCATACTATATTATTTAGTATTTTGATGGAATTGACCCCGATAAAGTTTTAACTTTAATATTTCAATTATTTTATATTATATATAGATAAATCTATATTGATCATTGATTAATTTGTCCGGTTAAAATTTTAAATTTTATAAATGACAAACAAATTGTGTGACTAATAAAAAATAACATACAATTTTAATACTATTTATTCATACATTACTTATGTTTAATTCTATTAGTATTTTTATTGAAGTTCATTTAATTCATTTAAATTGTATGTTTATTTTGTATTCAAAAAATATTGTATGATGATTTATTTAATTATATAAATTGATTAACCCCAATAAAATGTGTGATTCTTCTATCCACACATAGATTAAAAATTCTATACACTATTGTATCTATAATAATAAACTAACTTATTTTCGTTTATAAATATATAATTATTTTTATGTGATTCTCATATTTAATATGTAATTGTCCTTTCTTTAATAAATTACTAAACTTTATATATGTATATGTATATATATATATATTAATATATTATATATATATATATATATATATATATAGTTTCTTAAGTATTTAATTGTGCAAGCATTGTTTTAACTGTATAAATTTGAATTAGTAATATAAAATATATTAATCTAATTGATATATTAATCTTCATAAAAGATATAACCTATGCAAATTTCTATTCATTGACGTATTAAAATAAATCGTTTTTATTATAGAAAATTAAAATTCATAATTAGTTATTTATGAAAATATAACATATAATAGTAAGTTATTTGCATTCTTTTCTTCATTCACTCGTAAAATCATCTAAATATAACAGTTTTAATATGTTTCAATAAGTAACTTTTATTTCATATTTAGATTAACAATAAGCATCACCTTTTATTTTTATCTTATTTTGGTCATCACTATTTTTTTTTCATATACGTAAGATATTGTAATTTTTTCCCGTATAAGTATTTATTTATTTTAAATGTTTTCAAAAATCTATTTTATAAATATCTATCGATTTTTATGTTTAATGTAGAAATAATAATAACTTTATAAAAAATTCTAAACGATTGAAATAGAAAATTGTATTTCATGTCTCTCTTCTTTATAATTTAAATTACTTGAATAATAACATATAAGCAATACCTTTTAAAATACCCTTTTATTTATTTAAAATTATATTTGAGATTTTTTATTTTTTATTTTATTTATTTAAAGTAACCTTTTGTAATAATCTATTTATGTTAACATTTTTATAAAAAAATAATGGTGAAACTAACTAAATATATAACTTATTAATCATTAAACTGTGATTATGCTCTATTTGTGATTTGTAACATATATAGAAATAATAAAACAAATTTATTCTGGTTCTACTCTTATTTGTTTTTCTAAATTAGATAAACAAAAACATGTATATCTTCATATTGGGGGAAAATATAAATTATATAAGGAATATAATAAAATCATTCATGATAAAATCATTAAAGGAGACCCCAAAATCACCACAATCCTACAAGAACCATTAAACAATAGGGTAGGACTGAGAGTCTCTCCAATGTAACATAAATATATAAAACTAAATCGAACTAAGATGTCAATTGGTTTGTTCTCATTATACTCATCTTGCTTCAAACTCCACCACTCTCTCCAATGTCGCTTGATGTCATTCCTCCATTGTATCTAAATAACATAAGAACACAACAATATAAGGAAAAATGAAAAAGAAAAATTATCAAAACCAAAACAATAACAAACAACATCAATGAACAACATCATCACACTTATCACTGTATATTCTCATCTAAAGCCTACATTGATATTTAAACTGAAACATTAGAAGCCTTTGTAGATCCAAAGATATCAGTGGGAGCGGGAAGAAGAAAAAGGCTGATGTAGGTGCAAATGAAGTTATTGGATTTAGGACTATTTATGGGATATGTGATGCATATATAACAGTTGTGGAGTAACAGTTTCTACCTATAGAAGATAAATTGTTTTGTAACCTCCATAGAAGTAGCAGAATGTGTGACTAATATGGAGTGAGTTTTCTTATATGACAGATATACAATAATAAGAAGAGACACTATAAATAATTTTGCTTTGGAATTATTTTCAAAAATATTTAAATTAATAATAAATTTTTTCATATTATTATTTAATATTTACTTAAATGTGTTAATATCAATATCTTATGTGCGTACCATATAAGCACATGTGTGTATTCATACTATATTATTTAGTATTTTGATGGAATTGACCCCGATAAAGTTTTAACTTTAATATTTCAATTATTTTATATTATATATAGATAAATCTATATTGATCATTGATTAATTTGTCCGGTTAAAATTTTAAATTTTATAAATGACAAACAAATTGTGTGACTAATAAAAAATAACATAAAATTTTAATACTATTTATTCATACATTACTTATGTTTAATTCTATTAGTATTTTTATTGAAGTTCATTTAATTCATTTAAATTGTATGTTTATTTTGTATTCAAAAAATATTGTATGATGATTTATTTAATTATATAAATTGATTAACCCCAATAAAATGTGTGATTCTTCTATCCACACATAGATTAAAAATTCTATACACTATTGTATCTATAATAATAAACTAACTTATTTTCGTTTATAAATATATAATTATTTTTATGTGATTCTCATATTTAATATGTAATTGTCCTTTCTTTAATAAAT